>CM066036.1:854988415-855211951 GCA_033557465.1 Ichthyophis bannanicus
TATTGAAGAGATTGTCCTCCAGCTCCTCTACTTTCCCCTGCAACGATTCCATGCAGTTTCCAATGTGGGCTAACAAAGCACTGCCAATAAGTTGGTAGCAAAGGAGCAACAAATGCTGTGGAAGAAAATCGAAGACATGGAAAATAGGGCCAGGCACTGCAATTGGAGGATCTGTGGGGTCCCAGAGGACGATGAGAGGAAGGACTACTGTGGCCTTGTTCAGAAAATTAGTGCAGCAGTTTTGCAAGCTGAAGGAATTTGTGTGGAAGACTCCTGTTTAAAAATAGAGCGGATAGAGCACTTGGCCCTCGATGTGAGGACCGCCCGAAGGACATTGTGGCCCTTTACCACGACTATATAGCAAAGGAGTAATATGCAAAAATATTTCTTTACGGAAAGTGTGGTAGATGTGTAGAACAGTCTTCCAGTGGAGGTAGTAGAGTATCTGACTTCAAGAAAGTAAGGGACCAACACAGGAGATCTCTCTAAAGGAAAAAGAGGGACTATAAACGTTGGGACTATAGAAGTTGGTATGAAAGGGCAGACTGAATAGGCCATGTGGTCTTTTTCTACCATCATGTTTCTAATAGGCAGTACTGATGGCCACCAGGAAGTTCAATCACATAAAATGGGAGGATTGTATTTTTGAGATATTTGGCAGGGCCCTTAGGCGAGGACCTGTTATGAGGACCACAAACAATCCACCTCCAACTGCAGAGAACAGGCACCGAATGTTCAAACCACGGATAACTGTAAGTCAATTATACTACAATATAGATAAAATCCACCTTGTCAATTATACTGCAACATAGCTAAACGCCAGTACTTGAACCCACCATGCATACCAAGATGGAACATAAACTCCATCATACTCCTCCAGCATACAAGACAGACAAATCTCAAGGCAAACATCAAAGGTACAAACATACATTCCTCCAACAAATATATGCTACCTACTAATTCTTATTATATGCGCTAACCCCACAAATGCTTACTACTACACTACCTACTTTACAGCCATTCAACCCTCCCCAATATATGTATCATATCTTCCTACCGTCTACCATTCCATCTACATATCTGCCCCTCCAAACATCCAGGCAAGAAGCCCTCCAAATGTCCACAAACAGAAACACCTCCAAATATTTAAACATATCAAACACACCCATCATATACCACCCGCATAACTATAGGACTGATCAATGCGAGATCAATTTGCAACAAAACAAACACTATTATTGATCACATCCAAGAAAACAACATTGAAATCCTATGCATTACAGAATCATGGCTCAAAAGTTCAGACCAGGTGATACTGAATCAAATAACGCCGCCAACATTCACAGCATACAACTGTTGCAGAGCCCACAAACAAGGAGGAAGTGTGCTAATTCTTGCCAGATTAGCCTGAAGACTGGGGTGAAGTACTTTTGTCCACTAAAGAAGAGTGGGACCTAGGCGTGGTTGTGTCTGATGATCTTAAAGTAGCTAAACAGATAGAAAAAGCAACAGCAAAAGCTAGAAGGATGCTTGGGTGCATACGGAGAGGAATGGCTAGCAGAAAAAAGGAGGTGAAAATGCCTCTGTATAAGTCTTTGGTGCGACCTCATTTGGAGTATAGTGCGCAATTCTGGAGACCGCACCTTCAAAAGGATGTGAACAGGATGGAATCGGTGCAGAGGGTGGCTACTAAAATGGTTAGTGGTCTTCATTATAAAGCATATGAGGACAGACTTAAGGATCTTAATATGTACACCTTAGAGGAAAGGCGGGATAGAGGTGATATGATTGAGATGTTTAAATACCTCCGTGGCATACATGTTCAGGGAGAGAGCCTCTTTCAATTGAAAGCAAGTTCTGCTACGAGAGGACATGGGACGAGGGTGAAGGGAGATAGATTCAGGAGTGATATGCGGAAATATTTCTTTACGGAAAGAGTAGTGGATCCGTGGAATAGTCTCCCAGTGGAGGTGGTAGAGATAAGGGCAGTAACTGAATTCAGAAAAGCATGGTACAAGCACAGAGGATCTCTAAAGGTAAAAAGGGGACTATTGTAGTTGTTGATATGGAAGGACAGACTAGATAGGCCATGTGGTCTTTTTCTGTCATCATATTTCTATGTTTCTATGTAAAACGTCTACCACAAAAACCTCTGAATACTGTGACTTCATCAACACAGAAAACAAGTACCTTTCCATCTGCCTTATCTACCGACCCCCCAAGACCCCAAATGATGACACGTCCAACATCCTAGACATGTGTCACGCCCTTAGCCCCTTAGTATGGAGGGGCACGCTTCTTATTGGAGTGCTTCACCTTTAAAGGCCTTTTCCTAACTGTTTGCTTTTTCAATGCATTATGGGAAAGGTAGTTCAGTTAGATGTTATGTGGCCTCAGGTAAAGAAAAAAACACATTTTTGTAGTTGGGTTGAGTGGTAGGCAAATGACAGAAATTAACCATTGAAAAGACATGCTAAGGTTCATAAATTTTCACCTTTTTAATGTTTCACCAGGATTCTTGTATTTCAACACAGGATACAACTTGAACTCAACCAAAACAGCTTTCCTCAGCTTAAATATTCAATACTTCTAACAGCACATGCCCCCAGGCATGGCTTGCCGTGCAGTCCAAAACAAACAGGAACAAAACTTTAAGCCAGGTTTCTTTTCCTTCAGTCCAGAACTATACCTGGCAACTTTGTCTTCTTAAACACAGCAAAACTTCTTACAGGCAGTTAAACTCTCACTGGTAGAAAAATCACTTTGCAAGGTTTTCTCAATATTTAGCCAAATAAAACCTTTCTTACTTTCTCTGTTGGTACAGCTTCAGACGGAGCACAGCACTCTTCACAGCTGTTCTCAAGTGTAATTAGGTATCTTTATCTTTATTAAAACATTTGATCAACCGCTACTGCCGAAGCATAGAGCGGTGTACAATAAAAACGTTTCTACTGCAAATTATAGAAAAGAACGCCATAAAATGAAAGGAAAGTAAAAAACCACACACATATAGATAAAATTACATAATCAATTAAAGAAACCTAACATAACCTACTAAAACTAAAAAGGGTAACAACAACAACAGACATAACAACACACACCAGCAACGGGGGAACAACTTCAGGGAGGGGGACTGGGAGGAAGGTCAAAAGCCTGAGTAAACAGATGTGTTTTGAGTAATGACTTGAAATGAGGGTAGGAGGATTCTAATCTGAGGGAAGGTGGTAAAGAGTTCCAGAGGAAAGGGCCGAGAAAGAAAAAAGCGGAATGACGAGTCTGCTCTAACCGGGCTTGTGACGGAGAGGGGAGCAATAAACGGTTAGTGTGAAATGACCGAAGTTGGCGGTAGGGAGTGTGAAGAAAGACCAGATCTGCTAGGTATAAAGGTTGGCCAGTATGAAGAGCACGGTGGAGCAAAATAAGAAACTTATATTGATAACGAAAATGAAGTGGAAGCCAGTGCAAACGAAAAAGGGAGGGAGTGACATGGTCAAATGACCGAGAAAAAGTGATAAGGCGAGCTGCAGTGTTTTGGATAAATTGTAATCGTTTAAGCTGATATTTAGGAAGATTAGCTAGAAAAACATTGCAATAGTCAAGCCTACTAACCACCAGAGCCAAAACCAAAGTGACCAGGGAATCAGAAGAAAAAAGGGAACGAGTAGCCCGAATCTGCCGAAGGGTCACAAAAGATCGCCGAGTGAGAGAAGCAATGTGCTCATGAAAAGAGAGTGTAGAATCAAGAATAACCCCCAGAGGGGGCGGAGCCTGATGTCCAGCGGGTAAGACGCTTTGCGTTGAAGCTCCCGAGAGGCCTACTTAGAATCCTGACTTAATACCTATACAAACTTACTATTTCGCTCCGAGCTGACCGGGGTACATCGGGGGGGATGGCGGCCCATAAACCAGCGCGCTTGGACTTCGGGTCTCCTTCCTCTTCTCACGGAAAACGCTCCAAAACAGAGGTGTCCTCCCCACAGAAGATGGCTCCATTTCGTGAAAACCCCGAAATGCACCTGGAAATTTTGGAAGAAATACGCGGTGTGAAGGAATTGGTGCAGTCCAATGGAGAAGCGCTTCGAGCTATGCGAGAAGACTTTGGAGTGCTCCAGGACCGACTTGAAAGTCTCTCATTACGGCAGGACAACATGGCGGGGATCCTCGACTCGCACGTGGTGCGCTTGGGCAACCTGGACAAGGCTGAGCGCCAGATACAGAATCTTCAAAAGGAGTTAGAAGATAGCAATAATCGAGCCCGTCGCAACAATGTGAGGCTCATTGGCATACCGGAGGGGGTGGAAGTCGGAGATATAAGAGAATTCCTGCTCAAAACTCTTCCCTCCTTGCTAAAGATCACTTTTCATAGAGAACTGGAAATCGATCGTGCATACCGTGTTCCTACCCACATGGCGCTCAACCGAACGACCCCCCGGCCTATTATCTTTCGCTTGCTACGATATCAACAAGTGGAACAAATTTTAAATGCTGCTCGGGCGAATCACCATTTGGAATTTGAAGGTCACAAAGTCTCCTTCTTCCCTGATTTTGCAAAGCCTACCGTTGACCGTCGGAAGAAACTCCTTGCTTTTCGCCCTCGACTTCAACAGCTACAGGCTCGCTTTGGCCTGTTGTATCCAGCGAAGCTCCGAGTGACTCTCCACAACCAAACCAGGACATTCGAAGATCCTGATCTACTGTCAACATTTTTGGACTCCAAAGAAGCAGAGCAGATGCGCTAATCCAAAATTTGGACTTTTATCTGCCGGCTCTGTCCGCCATCTTGAAGGGCCCGATGCGGCGGTCATAGCCAAGCACAGAGACTACCTGGACTTCCTTTCTTTCTCTATATGACCTTTTGATTTTGGTCTCCTATCCCTCCATGATGTGTGCCTCGGTCGGATTCGGAGCACGCACAGTCCTACAGGTTATGTGTTTTTTCCATTTCGGCCTTCTCTGGGGTTTCTCCCTGCAGACACATGGTCGCCAGTAATTTTTGGGGTTTTGCTTCTTCTCTACCGCACTGCGGTTTTCTTTTTTAATGTGGGGCGCTCCATTGTATTATTTTAGCCTGTTTTCTTTCATGTCATATGTACAGCCAGATACAGTCAATATGAGGGACATTGGGAAATTATGTGTGCTATCATGCTCAGAACTTTTAACTTTGTTGAATGGCTTTATGTAAAATTTTATCACTCAACGTAAAAGGCATTAATAGTTCAATCAAAAGGAAGCAAATCCTTAGCTATCTTAGCCATGAGCATGCTGATTTAGTGTTTCTTCTGGAAACGCATCTAAACTCTGCTGAAACACTGCAACTCAATGCTAAGTCTAACATGGTGGCTGCCTACTTTCCCGCCGTTTCCAAACGGTGCGGGGTAGCCATTCCGGTTAAGAAGTCTTTGCAAGCTACTGTAATTGATACTGGCGCTGACAAGGAGGGTAGATGGGCCCGTGTACACCTTAAGGTTGGAGATAGCGAACTCACGTGTATTTGCATTTATGCCCCGAATGTGGACAACCCTGCTTACTATGCAAGTATTGCGCAGTTGGCATAGGCCTTTGCCAATGCTCCATCCATACTTGGTGGTGATTTTAATCAAGTGTTCCATTACTCTTTTCTTCTCAAACACGGCGCTCGTTGGCTGGAAGATCCAGTACCGAGTAGACCTGTGTGACTAGACATAGAGGAGGATCTTTGCAAACCGATTCCTCTTACTTTTCTCCCTGGTATGACTCTCCCATCAGACTCCCACTATCCACCAATGCTTTTAGACACTTTAGGTGCCTTTAATACTCTAATGCTATCCTTAGACTCCTGACTCTGTCCGTTCGATAGGCTCCCGCTTTGGTACACTACTTGATTTCGAATACAAAATAAGTCTATAGTGTGGAGCCCCTGGTACACCAGGGGCATTTGAATTCCTAGCCAGTTGTTCCATGATGGTCGCTGGAAAACTTTTAGTGAATTGCAAATTGAATTTGGTCTCCCAGCGACACACTACTTTCAGTCGATGCACCTTCAGCATTGCCTTTGGAGTGCTAAGGTACTTCCGCCATTGGCATCCCCTATACAAGGTTGATCGGAGACTATCCGATCTATCGGTGGTTCACCGGGTGTAGCATCCAATTTTTACAAACCCTTATGTAATGCTATAACTTGCGATACCCCTATAGCGCAGAAAGCATGGGAGAGAGAATTGCATGTGACTTGGCCTTGGAGCACTGGAGCCTTGACTGGAGTAGAGCGCCACGGGTTTCCTGATCCGCCTCACTCACTCAGACACTCTTCTTTCTAGCCCACCGGTTTTTTTTTGGTTTTTTTTTACACTCCTGACAGATTAGCCAAATGGAACACTACTCAGGGCAATAGTTGTTGGACATGCCATGCGGCCATTGGTTCACTACCTCATGTTATGTATGAATGTCCCGCACTACAGTATTACTGGCGTCGGGTCTGGGGTCGTATCCAGTCTATTTTGCACTTTCAGGAGCCCCTTTCTTGGAGGATGGTGGGACTTCGCCCAGCTGCGGGGATCTCCTCTTTTCCAAAAAAACGGCTTACTTCCTTTGGGGCTTTATGCTTGGCATTGCTATTTCCCTAATTAAGAAATACTGGAAAAATAGCTCCCATCTGAGCCCCAATGCATGGTGGAATCATGTTTGTCTCTACAGTAAATATGACCAAATACCTCGTATGTTTGCTTCCCCCGTTCAGACTTCTCATTATAGGTCTGAATGGAAGATGCTCAATGACTATGTACATTCTGCTAAATACTCTCATCTGACTGTCTAAATTTGTATATACTTTGGTCCCATGATCATTCTGTATCGTTGATACCCTTTTGACCGTTTTTGATGTATAATCACTGTTAATTGGAAGCGCTCACATGCTGACATAATCGGCTAGAGAAGAGGCATGGGGGTGGGGGGTAATTGGGTTTACTTTTCCTTATTGTATCCTTGTTTTGTCTCCTTGGTGTGTTGTTTCTTTTGTTTGTTACAAACTGAAAATAAAAGTTTCAAAAAAAAAAAAAAGAATAACCCCCAGATAGCGGAAGGAAGAGACGAGTGGAATAGGAACCGAATCAATCATAGGAGAAACTGAGGGACAGGAACCGCTAAGAGATACCCACATAGCCGTAGATTTTGAAGGGTTTAAGTGAAGAAAATTGTGCGAAAGCCATGAAGCAACGTGGGACAGACAAGCATTAAGTGGGGTAATATCCAGAGTGAGAGGAGAGACATGACATAGTAAAATAATGTCATCTGCATAGATATATGGAGACACCGAAAATTGTTGAATAGCCAGAGGCAGTGGAGCAAGAAAAATATTAAATAATAGGGGTGATAGAACCGAACCTTGTGGAACACCACAGAAAAGAGGGAGAGCAGAAGAAGAGTGCTTACCCGCGTGCACAGTGAAAGAGCAGGCAGTAAGAAAAGAGCGGAACCATTGGAGAACAGAACCCCGCAACCTAATATCAAACAGACGTGAAAGAAGTATCCGGTGGTCAATCAGATCAAAAGCTGCAGAAAGATCCAAAGAAACAAGAAGAGTAAGATCACCACGATCGTGAGCAACGTGAATTTCATTAAGCAGTGCCAAAAGAACAGTAGCTTCAGCTTTGCACAGTAAAACACTTCTCCTGAGCTGAGAACCTTCACAAGCTGAACACAGTTCTTAGGGCTATCGGACATTGGAGGTTTTTTCCTTTAAGGTTGACTCCCTTTCAGCCCCTCTGAATTGGCAGACTGGCATACAGAACAATCCATACATGAGTCCTCCTCTACCAAAGGTAAATCTGGGTCACCCAGTTGCATTGGCTCAATCTCTGACTCAGACTCAGATAGCTTATCTGACTTTTTCTGTTATGGTTAAAGCTGTCTCTAGCAACTCTGTAGTACTCCTTATTAGATAAGCTTCTAGGACTCATACCTTGGTCAAAGCTTGTATCAGCTTCCCCTCTTTCATGCTCTGGCCACCATTCACCTCGTCCTGTTCTCCACCCTGTGTTCCAGGTTCCTGCTGTTCTTACTGTTCCATTCCTTCTCCAGAAAGCATTCCTACTTCTTTCTCTTTCTCTCTCATCAGCAGCTCTCCTTGTGCTGCCCCTCCTCGTGCTGTAGTCCTCTGTGCTGTCACTCTCCGTCCTGCCTCTGCTCTTGCTGCTTCTCCTCGTGCTGTCCTTCTCTGGATAAACGGAGCTAAACTTAAACCTCCCAGGGACCTGCTCCACCCTCTCTCCTCTCAGGTGAGAAAGATTAAATTCCCTCGTGGCAGCTGAATGATTAGGGAATGCAGTGACATAAGGGTTCCCTACCCTGGGCTTACATTCCCTCACCTTTTCACCACTAGGGGCATGCTGTAACTTATTGCAGCCAGGAATTACCCGTTTTCTAGGTACAATGGGGGTTTTATGTCCTTGACCATGGTCAGACCACCACGCCATACGATTCGAGCTCCAACATTATACCCACCATTCATCTAAGACAAATGAACATCCAACCAGACGCTTCAAAGCCTTTAACAAAGAAGAATTCCTCTAAGACACCTATCAATCCCTTCCCCAAGACTTCACTGACCTAGACGAAGCTACCAACACATGGAATGACACAATCCTGGCAGCATCACAACTCTCACCTCAAAAGAGCTCACACTACAACAAGAACAGACCCAGATCGACACCTTTATCTTTATCTTTATCTTTATTTACATTTAATATACCGCCCTTGTCGAAACGTAAGGGCGGTTTACAATAAAATAATATAAATAAAAGCATTAAAACAGAAAGGAAATCCATTAAAATAAAGAAAAGATGGACCAAAGAGGTCACAAAACACAACAAACAAAAGACAAACCGGACAAACCATATGAGACATAAGCAGACAAAGACAAAAAGACAAGACTATTGGGAGGGAAGATCATAAGCCTGTTGAAACAGGTAGGTTTTGAGCTGATTTTTTGAATTGTTGGTAAGAAGATTCCAAACGGAGAGAAGGAGGTAGAGAATTCCAGAGTGAAGGACCCAAGAAGAAGAAGGCGGCATGACGTGTCTGTTCGAGGTGAGCGCGAGAAGGGGGGGGAAGAAACAGGCGGTTAGCATGCAATGATCGAAGCTGACGGTAGGGGGTGTGAAGGGAAACCAAATTTGCTAAATACTGAGGATTAGAAGTATGGATGGCTCTATGTAATATTATAAGGACCTTATATTTAAACCGGAAGCGTAATGGAAGCCAATGGAGACGAAACAAGAGAGGAGTGATATGGTCTGATTTATGGGCAAAAGTGATAAGACGGGCGGCTGTGTTCTGTAGAAGCTGAAGACGTTTGAGCTGGTAGGCAGGAAGGTTGGCATAGATTATATTACAATAGTCCAGCCTGGACATGACTAGAGCTAATACCAGAGTGGTAAGGGAATCCTGGGACAAAATTGAACGAACTGAACGTATTTGCCGTAAAGTAAAAAAGGAACGACGGGACAAGGCAGATACATGGTCATGAAAGGACAGAGATGAATCTAAAATTTGGTACTCAAATACCATAAGAGAGTCCAAAAGGAAACTACGACAACTCGAACACCGCTGGAAACATAACAAATCAGAAGCTACATTGAGTCAATATCAGGAGAAGCAAAAAGAATATAATAATATAATCAACAAACATAAACAAGAATACCATACAAACTTTGTTCTAAAAGCCTGCAACAAGCCTAAAGAGCTCTTCAACATTGTACGCAACTTTACAAATGACCTAACCACGACGGATGAAAGCAAGATCCATCCTCAAATCTTTGCTGATTTTCTAATAGCTAAGAATAACCACAATCATAGCACACCACCTACGAGCATCCCTCCTATGGGCACACCAACCACAGATACAAACTATAATATCACCAAGCAATGGAAGAATTTCAGCATTCCAACATCAAAACAAATAACTCAAACCATCACAGTTTTAAACACCACCACTTCTCCATTGGACCCCTGCCCGGTGACGTGGATTAAATCCACCAAAGAAGATCTAAGCACATATATTCAAAAAATAGTAAGCACCTCTCTCAACCAGGGCTACATGCCCAAAGCACTCAAACAATCTACTATACGCCCTATTCGTAAAACCACATCAACTAGCAACACTGACCCTAACACTGACCAAGCAAACTACCACCCAATATCAAGCCTTCCATTCCTAGCAAAAATAATCGAAAAAATCGTAGAGGCAGTTTCAAGATCATATTGATCTACACGCCCCACTGGACCCTCACCAGCATGGATTCCATCCAAACCACAGCATAGAGACACTTCTCATTCATCTATTTGATAACATACTAAAAGGAATCGACAAGATAAAGAAAGGCTTCCTACTTATTTATGGACATATCATCCGCATTCAATACAGTTTCTCATCACATCCTTCTGAAGCGCCTAATGGAAATTGGCCTCCAAGACTCCACCATAAAATGGTTTCAATCATACCTTGAAGACAGACAACAAAAAGTAACATCTGATAACCTCAACTCAGCACCCTTCCACACAACAAAAGGAGTTCCCCAAGGCTCCGCATTATCTGCACTCCTCTTCAACATATATATCCAACCTATTTGCAAAATATTTAGTAAATACAAGATTCAATATGCCATATATACCGACGATATCATGGCATATACTCCAATCCACCTAGATGCCCCAGACTACACAGACATATCAACATGCATTCACGAATTAACGACATGGCTGAATAACAACAATTTAAAAAAACTGAAGCAATCATCATCACAAGGGACTCCACATTCACTCCTCCTACCACCATCAACATTTCAAATACACCAATCACTGTAAAAGAGGAAGTTCGGTATCTTGGAGTGATACTAGACAAACAATTTACTCTTCAGGCACACATTAACAAAACATCCAAAACAACCTTCGTCAAACTAGCAATGCTCCGAAGACTAAAACCTCTACTCAGCAAGGAACACTTCCATACAGTATGCCAGGCAATTATCACACCTATGCTGGACTATTGTAATCTCCTCTTCCAAGGCCTACCCAAACAGTCCACCCGTCCACTTCAAATAGTCCAAACACTGCTGCCCGCATCATTGCTGGCGCATCGCTGCAAGACCATATAACTCCCATACTACAAGCTCTGCATTGGCTACCAATCTCCGCAAGAGCAAAATATAAATCAGCGCTCACAATCTTCAAGTTCAAAAACAACATGTCAGCAGATATACTTCAAGAGCTCATAGGAACCAAAACAAAAGAAAGACCGGACAGAAACAGCACTAAAAACACAATACCAACTGCCAGATTATTTACAAATACCAATAAATCCACATCCATGTGAGCTTTCTCACTAGCTGCCCCTGCTATTTGGAATGCACTCCCTGAGAAGCTAAGATCCACAATTGATTTAAAACACTTCCGCAAGCTACTCAAGACTACCTTATTCATTGAACATTATAACGAAGACCAACAATCACACCAATCTCAATCTTAATATGGGAAGTTACAAGACTGTCTACGTTTGAAATGCTATGTCATAATTTACAATTGAACACTCCTAGTAAAAGGAGCATAAAGTCACAAGCATGCTTAAATTGTTAACAAATGATGTTAATGTTTACAATTGATAGGTCTTTGTAGAAGCTATTGTTATTGTTTAAAATTGATGTCCTTGTATAAGTTAATATAATGTTATTGTGTGAAAGGCCCCAATGTATAAGTTAATCTTAAGTTATTGTTTGAAAGACCCCCAATGAACCCCCCTACCCTCCCTGTATATAACCACTTGTACATAGCTCATCTTGTAAATAGCACACCAAGAAATCATCACCTCCATTCCGTGTTAACACTGCATGCCTACCCCTACTGACACTCATATTTGATTGTTTGAAGTCTAAACCGCTTTGATTTCAGGACAAAGCGGTATATAAATCCTTTTAAATAAATAAATAAGATTTCTACATTGAGCCTTAAGAAATGATGAGAGATGTGCGATATAACCATGCAGCTAAGGGCAGAGGATATCCAGTAAAAATAGCTGCATCCTTTCGGCTTATAGATTTCTATTGATGGAAGCACCATGGGAGCTAAGAACTTTGACAAGGCTGGTTGTCCCAGCCAGCCTTAAGAAGGCTGGTTGGGAGAACCTCCCTATGAAGCCAGCTGTGGATTCCAGAGCTCGCAAAAGCTACATTCCAACTGGCAGCAAGTTGGAAAGGGAGGGAAGCATCTACATAAAAATCCAGAGAGCCCAGTGCAGGGCTGGTGCTATCATTAGGCATACTAGCCAGTTGCCATGGGTAAATAGGATGTCGTCATCGGGTGGTTAGAGGGAGCAGAAGTAAACAGCCCTGTGGTGCCAGAATTTCAAGGTAAGTGCTGTGGGGCTGTTTGCTGCCATTGCCGGCACTACTCATCCCAGAGAAGGGTGACAGCGGCAGCAATGAGCACCAGAGGAGGGGTGCAAGGGATGAGGATCACTTAGGGGTCCTTATCTCCTTGCACCGGCCGTGGCCCAGCATCTACTAATGAAGGCATTGAGCCTGGCAATGGACATGGGTGATAGTGGTCATGAGGACTGCATGTTTTCTTTTTCATACTGGAAGATCTGCAGCATTGGACTGCAGCGAATTGGACTGGATTACTGGGTTGAATGGGAGAATGTTTGTTTGCTGTTTGGTTATAGGTTGGTTGGGTTGAATGTGAGGATCGGGATAAGAGCCAGAATTAAGGAAGATAATGAATATGGGAAGAGTGCAGGGAAGGGGGTGGGGGTAAGAGGGGATAGAGGTAGGGGCAGGGTCCGCCCCATACAAAAGGAAGTCGGCATCGGGTGTTGATGGGGGAGGAAGCAAACAACCCCACTGCGCTGAAGTTTAAAGGTAAATGCCGCAGGGCTGTTTCAAGGCCATTACCACTGGCCAGGGGGGAACGCAAGGGATGAGGTTCACCTAGGGTTCCTCATCTCCTTGTGCCGGCCGTGGGCGAGGGGAGGGGGTGGGGTGAGGGGGGAAGGGAATAAGAATTGGTTTTGGGGGTCTAATAGCATTCTGCATCTCCAGTCAGTCAGCAGATAGTTTTGTTAATGAACCTCTGCAATGGCTGATGCATTAATAACATCACTGAATATAAAGGGGTTGAACTCCTTCCATAAGTGTCATCTTCTGTTTAAAGAGTTCTTGTACTTAAAAACAGGTATTGGCCTAATACAGGAAACACATTTGATAAAAAGAAATGAAAGACTGGTCCGCCATAGAATGTTTGCTGAGGGTTATTGGGCATCCAGTGGGCTTGAGAAAAAATAGGGCGGGATGGGTATCCTCTTGGCAGTGGATTTGCCCTTTCAATAAAAGTCTGTAGAAAGAGACCGAGAAAGTTATTGTTTAATACACTTGAGTGGGCAGATGCTGACGGTGGTCAATGTCTATGCCCTGAATGAGAATCAGGTTTTTTTTAAATGAGGAAGATGGCCACCCGAATCAGGGATTTCATGGAGGGGGTTGCTGATAGCAGGGAGAGACTTCAATACATCAAGACATCTGATACTGGATAACTCCAGGAGAGGCTGCAGGAGTTGTAAGAGGGTAGGAATACGTGAACCTGAGGGACATCTGGAGGGAGAGAAATCCTGGGAAGTGGGACTATACGTTCCATTCTAGTGCTCACGATTCATACTCTTGAATTAATTATATTTTGTGGAGGGGGGCAGACTCATGAGGATAGCTGATTGGTTTCATGATACAATCATATGATCAGACTATGCCCTGCTTTGGTGTATTCTGGCCAAGGAGAGTGGGAAAAGGGGACTGCAATTTTGGAATTAAATAAGTCTTGTAGCCCAAGTAGGGAGGGAAATCCAGACTTCCCTAGACCTGGTTATTCCTCTTCCTCTGCACCCAAGCATCCTTTTGGCCTTCACTGTTGCCTTCTCTACCTGTTTAGCCACCTTAAGACCATCATAAATGATCATGCCCAGGTCCACTTTGCTTTCATTGACAGAAGTACTTCAACCCCTATACTGTACCTTTCCCTTGGATTTTTGCAGCCCAAATGCCTGACCCTGCATTTTTTAGCATTAAATATCAGCTACCAAATTCTCGAGCTTGAAGAATGGTCAACAATTTGGCAGCTGAGATTTAATGCTAAAAAATACATGGGGAGAGGAATGGCCAGCAGGAAGAAAAGGTGATAGTGCCTCTGTAGAAATCTTTGAGACCCTATTTGGAATATTGTGTGCAATTCTGGAGCCCACACCTTCAAAAGGATATAAGCAGGATGGAGTTGGTGCAGAGGGTGGCTACCAAAATGGTCAGTAGTAGTAATATCTTAGCCAAAATATTAACATAGATGTTCACCAGAGATATGGGACGATATGCATCACACTACCGAAGATCTGTGCCTGTTTTGGTATTATAGCAATACCCACCCACCCCATTGTTTCTGCCAGGTTACCCCCCTGCTTGACCTCATTAAACAAACTAACCAAGGGCCTCAGCATCTCTTCTCCTAAAACCTTATAGAATTTAGGCATCAAACCATCTAGGCCAGGGAATTTTTCCATCTTAAGGGCAGCAATCGTACCCTTCACTTCATCAGGAATGATAGCGCCATCTAACACCTCCACTGCATCCTGCAATAGTTTATTCGGGGCCACCGAGTCAAGATAGCTGTAAACATCTCCAGCAGGTAGTCCTCCTGTTTCCGCCTATAGGGTAGCACAGTATTGAAAGAAGCATTCGCGTACTTCCCCTAAGCCAGTAATGAGCTCCCCTAGCTTCTCCCTAAGGCCTCTGCTCATGTTGCTTATGCAGCGTATTAGCCAGGAGGTGCTCTGCTGTCCCTATGTTCATATTATTTTTGCTTCACCTGCAAGAGATGCCAATCTATTTGGTCCATCAACCCTGTCCAAAGTCTACTCCGCAGCTTCGCCAGTTCCACCTGAACCTTCCTCAGTGGGTATCTCTTATCCACACTTAACAGCTTATTACCTCCATCCTTTGCTCTCTCTCCCACTTCTTTCTTGCCTCCCAACTCGCCAACCTTCCATGTACAACAGTCTTAAACAAATCTCATACTGTAACTTCAGATGTCTCCCTATTACTATTTATTGTGAAGTATTCCTTGATACAGCCCTTCACATCCTTCAGTTTTAGGGTCCCTCAAAATGCTATCATTCAATTTCCAAAACTTACTCCAAACCTCCCTATCCTCCAAATTTGCCTCCCTTCACACTGGCGCATGGTCAGACCAAGTTATATTCCCAAGTTCAACTTCCCTGACCTTGGTATGATCATCCTATTAACCAACAACAGGTCAATTCGTGAATATATCCCATGCGGTCGCAAAAAAAAGTGTAGTTCTTTCCCTTAGGATTCAGCTGATGCCAGAAATCTGTCAACCCCCAGGCTTCAATAAAGCCCTTCAGCTTTTTCTTGTCCCCAGAGTGGCCCACACTGGGACCTGTACTACCTACACCCAGATTAAGAACCATATTAAAATTTCCATCCATATAATCTTTACACTCCCCAAGTCCCTCAGCCTATCTGTAACCTCTAGGAAAAAAATTCCCTTGAGCCCCATTGAGGACATAAGTATTAACCACAATTATCTCCTCCTGGCCAATACAACCTTTTACCATCACATACCCTACTCTCCTGCTACCAAACTTCCCTCGCCACCGAACTGTCAAATGCCTTGAAAACAGAATACCCACCTTTGCCAGCTTTCGCCCCGACGCACAGGATGTCAGGTATTGTCCTGTTTATTCCATAGTAAAACCTCATCAGCTTTTTAAAGCTGTGTTTCTTGTATCAACCCCACATCAGTTTTCAAGTGTTCCATTTCTCTGATTAACATTTTTCTTTTATAAGGCGAATTGAGGCTTTTCATATTCAACAACAACATTCTCATCTCACCTCTACCTTGTCAGCATACATCAGCATGACATTATGCCTAGCATAGGCGTCATGGCTTGTTCCCAGACCTTGGATTTCAAGCAGCTTTGTTACTCTGGTGATGTCAGTCTCCAAACTTAATGAGGGTAGTTTACAAGATGAGATTAGCTCTGACCCCCTGGTGATGTCAGTCTCCGGGCCTGATGAGATTGGTCTGCAGCCCCTCCTTGCTAATCAAGTGATAGCAGACCTCAAACAAACCAAATTATAACAGAGGGAGGTGCTGGAGAAGATTTTTACTATAAATACAGAGAAACACAAAAATATCTGTCTCTTCCTATTTTCATCGGACACACCTTACCCCCCACCCTCCCTTCTGCTCTTTCTTATTCATCGGACATGAGGGACATGAGGCTCTGACACCCACCTCTCTCTCTCTATATATATTATTCTTACTATGAGGCTCTGACACCCACTTCTCTATATATATATTCTTCTTACTATGAGACTCTGACACACACTTCCCCCCACCCTTCTCTCTCTCTCTTCCTATTCTCTCTTACACTTCACACATGCACACACACACACAGATTCATTGAGGCACACTGAAGCAGCTCTGTAACAACAACTATATAACTCTGTTCTGTACCTATGTAATAGGCCTATTTCTATATAAAACTCTTTTTCCAAGCCACACCAGTTTTGGTTGTCTTATTTGTGCTGCTTACCCTACTGTCTCTGTGAAATGAACCCAGGACCAAACGGAGCGTAACCAAAAGTAGAGAGCGGCGAAAGATTACATTACAGAAATTCCAGAAGATTACAGGCGTCAGATCACCTCACTAGGGTATGAGTGTATTCCTGGGCTGTTTCTGCCTTAGTGTTCTAGAAGACATAACTTCGGTGGCTCTCTCTTCTTTCCTGAGCACTTTTGTGAAGCTCTACAGATTGTTTGTAGGAGCTGTTGTGGCCGGAGTGCCATTTTCTTCCCATCCTGGGTCCTTACTGCCTGAGTACATTCCACATGTCTGGACTGTTCTAGCAGGATGATAAGGAAGGAGAAAGTTTACATATCTAATAATTGTCTTTCCTTGAATCCTACTAACCTAATCCAGACCTACCCTAGGAAAGCCTGGCTGCCTCTTCATTGTCTTTTCATTGCTTGTCGGTATCTCTGGTGCAAAATCATATATGGTAAGAGCACCAACAGTTTTGAATACAGTTTTGGTTGTTTTGATTAATGTTTCTTCTGAGTTTTTTAGTCTTGCTTTCTGCTTGGGAACTGTCATACTGGCTTCTCAGTCCTGCACTAGAGAATATACCAAGTGATGACATCTCTGATCTGCCTCCACTTGATAGCTTGACAGTATAACCCACTCATCTGGACTGATCTAGCAAGGTTCAAGAAAAGAAAATTGTAAGATATGTAACATTTCTCCATGCAATCTTTTGGCCAAATTTTCCAAGAATTTGGGTTTCATTCATAGATGATGTCCAGCTCTACACCATTCTTGGAGTGGAGGAGCAGCCTAAGGTTTAGAGCAGTTGGCTGAGAACCAGGGAAGCCAGCATTCAGATCCCAATGCTGCTCCTTGTGATCTTGATTAGGTTACTTAACTTTCCATTGTTTCAAGCACAAACTTAGATTGTAAGCTCTCTGGGGACAAAAGAAACGCCGACTGTATATGAATGTAACATGCCTTGAGCTATTACTGAAAAAAGCATGAGCTAAATCCAAAATGTTTTCTTATTTTCAATTGCAGGAGCAGGGCATAACCCAAATCATTTTTTGAGGGCAGTCAAAGATTGGATGTAAACAAATTAAAATGGAATCATTTATGTTCTGTCAATCACTACTGGTTCTCAATGAATTCCAAATAAAATATATCATATAAAATTAGACAAACAATATAAAAAAATTATATTTGGTCCTTTTTTACTGGACCATTCACAGCTCTTTTGATTCATAAGTGCACTCAGCAAAAATATTAATTTGCATACTAACCAGCCTTCAGTTTTTGCTAAATTGCAATTAAAGTAAAAAGGTATCGAATTTACTTTTTTCCAGAGATCCAGTAGGTCAGACTGTAATCTAACCACACGTGGCAAATGAGGTCCTGCATATGATCACATGTATTTACCTAACATGAAAGTTTTATCAAAGGAATTTGTAATAGACCATGGTTTGAGGATTCGAGGTTATGCGAAGGCTGATAAAGACAAGGCAAAAGACACTTGCAATGACATATCCAGTCATGGGAAGAACAGCGCATGTGTAGTAGAGGTTTTCAAAGCTTCTAGGATAGAGGACACACAATGAAGCTACAATGCAACCCATTTAAGACTAATAACAGAAAATATTTTTTTACTCAACGCATAATCAAACTCTGGAATTCTTTACCGGAGGATGTAATAAAAGCTGTTCCTAATCATCTCTCCAGTCCAGTCCCTTCTTCTGGGTTGTGCTGCTCTTCTAGCAGCTTGGAGACTGAGTATGTCATCCTTTTGATGACCTCAGGATATATCTACCACTGGCACCACCCAGCAGCCTCTGTATACACAGTCTCCAAGCAGCGGAAAGGAGCAGCAAGCCAGAGAGAAAGGATTTCTGGAGAGACTTAGTTTAGAAGGGGTTTATTTTTCTTTTTTTATTGTTTTGCTTAATCCCTGCCTTGGGACAAGCACTGTGGAACCTATGTGTCTCTTTGGGTACCTGCCAAGTATTTGTGACCTGGATTGGCCACTGTTGGAAATAGGATACTGGCCTTGATGGACCTTGGTCTGACCCAGTAAGGCATTTCTTATGCTCTTATGTTCTTAAGTTAGCTAAAGCTAGAAAATCGTTTTCCCATGCCAGTCTTCACTGACTGACATAACCCACGTGTGAGAACTTGAATTCTGCTGTCTACAGTGAACACCTGCTACAGGTAAGTAATTTGATTTTATTCTCTATCTTATTAATATTTAGTGCTCTATTAGAAGCAATTTCTAGATGCTATACTTTGTGGGAGTAGCATGCACCTTAATAACGCATACTAGCTATGATGATTATGTTTAGTAAGAATATTAAAAAAATGTAGTGCCTTGTACATTAATTGCTGTTTTAACATCCATGTAAAATGTTTTAGCAAGCAGATGCTAAATAAATGTCCATGCGAGTTTTGAGACATTGGCTCCTTAACTTAAATGCAGTCTCAATAGGGTGAATTTCCAGAGCCAATTGTTATAACCTTGGTGAAGGTGATAGTGAATGTGTTATCTAAACAAGATCAATATTTGAATAAACACTGCTGGTAAAGCACTGCACACTGCCTACCACAACTGATACAATTCTCATAAATCCAGAAAACTTCAATTTTTTACAAACTATAAGTACTATTTTAATTGAAGAAAACAGTAGTGGACAGTAGGATTGCCACTGGCTTCCATTTTTAAGGACAGGTTGATCTAGCCCTGGTTTTAGCCCATGGCATGCAGAGAATTGTAGTTCTATTTTCTTTATTACATTTCCTAAGAAATCCATGGAATCAATGGGATAAAACCAGGAATGAATCAGCCCACCACGAAAATCAGGAGCCAGCTGATAACTCTACTGGACAATATAACAATTATCAGTTAATGCCAGGCTGACTCATTAAGACAGTAGTTTCCAACCCAGTCCTTGGGGCACACCCAGCCAGTCAAGTTCACAGAATATCCACTGTGAATATACATACATACATATGAAAAATTTGCATACGATGCTTCCTTTATATGCAGATCTCTCTCATGCTTATTGATTGTGGATATTCTAAAAACCCAAGTAGCTGGGTAGAGAACCACTTCATTAAGGCTTTTCTCTTCTGCTGTGTTATGAGAAAAAAAGCTTAGGGAATTGGTCCCTAAGATGACAGTTTTCAAAAGACTTTTCTCATTTAACTGAGCAGTTACTTGGGTAAAATTAGTATCTTAAAACCAACTTCCCTCTCTGTGGGCAAAAATATGGTGTTTGTACTTTTACCCAAGTTGGAAAGGGCGGGGCTGGCAAGGAATGTATGCAGATCTAATTTTGAAATCCCTTTCCATGCTTATACAGCACAAGCTTGGCACTCACAAAGACTACAGTAACTGAAGTATCCACAGGGGGTCATTTTAATCGTCCAAAGCACAGAGACTGTCTCCAGAGCCATTTTAGAAGCCAGCTATGGGGATGTCTGAATCTGAACGACTGCATGGCCTGGACCCTGGAGGCTTGGTTATGGCATTCTCAGGGACCAAGATGTCCCCACCTGATCACAGAAACGTCATAAAGGTCCATCAAAGCATCTAACTTCAAACCTGCTTCAAGGCATGCATAACGATGAATAAAGTTTAACTGAAAAACATCTAGAGGACGTAGAGAAGAAAGCATGCTATAATCTCTAGTAGTCTGCCCGGTTTCAACTATAGCAGCAGCAGGATTTGAACCCTGGCTGCTCTGTTCCTAACCCACTACTCTTACCATTATACTATCTTAGATGTCTGGTTTCTGAAATATGGTTCTGGGGATGCCTATTGGGCATGTCCAGATTTGTGACATCATGTCTGCACCTGGACATGCCTGCATTTTTTTTCCGAGACATTTTGGCTTAAACATCCCAGATTGCACTTGGAAGGATTTTCTAAAATTCCCCTCACAGTGTCTGCAATTTTCATATTTTGAAAATTCACATTCAGGCTGTGAGTACAAACACCATGCAAGAAATTATAAAAATTGTCCCCTAAAGGGCAGCTAAGGACCAGAATTGTCCTCTGGTCTTTCCAGGAGAGATTCAGCCACTTTGGGTGAATACACATATGAATTCTCAGATGCAACCCAACACCAACTCTCTTCCCCCACATCTTTTAGCTAATCTCTTCTCCTTTTTCCTACCACTTTTCCCTGTATCTTTCTCAAGTATGTCCAGAATTTGTTAAAGTGATAGTCTTCACTACCTCTGCTAGTAGGCCACTTCAGATCACAGCGCTTTAAAAATTCTACATTTTTATACAGTTCTTTTTGAGTTTTTACCTCTGTATTTTATTGCATGTTCCTCTTTGTCTTTATACTGTTCAATGAGATGAAGACCTCAAAAATGAGGAACTATAAATTTGACCGATTTATGACATCTAAAGTGAAAGTGATTTGTCATCTGACTTTAATGTACAGGAGGCGTAGCCTGCCAGTCCTCTACACCATCAGTTGTACCTCTACCACCAAATATTTATTCACCCACACCTCCATGTGTGACTGTTATTTACCTCTTTGAGGCTTCTGCCCTGAATAGATGTATTCATGCTCAGGGTAGAAATAAGTCTGGGTGGCTCCTCTGTTGCCTGTGTAGCTCTCATGATTTCCTATGAAAAGAAAACTGGAATTTCTCTAGGAACAAACAGGAATTAAGACCTCACATATGGGTGACGTCGACGCCGACGGAGCCCTCATGCGGAGCAATTCCCCAGCTTTCAAAGAAAGCCTTTGGGATTGCATCACGCATGTGCGGTCCCCTTCTCGCCCAAGGGTGCCATCTTGCTCAGTCTCCCTTTTTCCGCGGAGCCCAATGGACGTAGTCCAACTTTCCTCGTGGAAAAAGTGCATCAAAACTACTCAAGATTCTCTTCTTTGGCCCGGTTCGACGCCGGTTCTCCTTCCTGCCTCAGTTCGGTACACCGGTATTGAGTCCGGTCACTATTTTTTGGTTTTTGACCTTAGTGGCTAGCATTTGACCTCGCAGGGGCCCTTTTTCCCCCCATGGTTGCCAGCGGGTTTAAAAAGTGTGATCGGTGTAAAAGATTAATGCTCTCACCGACACACACAACTGCTGTATCCGTTGCCTTGGTCCCAACCATGACCCGAAGGTCTGTGGGCTGTGTGGCAAGATGTCTTCCAACGTGCATCCAAACTCAACAATACACATGGTCTTTACTTAATATTCTTATGTGGACTTCACATTATAGACCAACTGCAACTACTGATTTCTTTAGGTCTCAGACTTCTTCGCATCCCAGCAGGCAAGCCTAGCTGGAGATTGCTGATATTGCATCAACGACCTTTACATAAAGATATCTGTAGTGCAGTATTTTCTTCTTTCTAAACAAAATCTGTAGTGCAGTGTTCTCAATACAGAACCAAAAAATGAAGTGCTCAATGAATCCAGCACGAAGAAACAATAACTTGTCCAGGTACTTAGCTTTCAAAAAATTCACGCTCAATCTTCAAAGCACTCATTATCACAATCCCGACGTTCATGCAGGGCACCACTGAGACGTTTCACCGTTTCCGGTTTCCTCAGGGGATCACAATACTAATGCTGCTCAAATGTTCTGTAACAAAAAATGCATCATAAAAAATGTGTCAAGTCTCCACCACTCTTCATACCATGTGAAAAATACTTAAAAATTATTTAAAACATTTTAAAACACGATTAAACAGCCTCGAACCTACTTTATGAATCATGATGCTGCCCGCGTTGGAACTCTTAAAACAAGAGCTTTGCAGTTGCCGCCACCCGACTTCTCCCAAAAAACGCCGCGCATGCGGACAGCGCATTATCTGAAAGCTTATATACTAAACTGGTCATCCAGACCTGCCCAAACTTAAAGGCACAGCAAACTTCAAAAAAGGAGGCATTCATTAGCGTTCGCTGGGGTGCCGACGGCAGTCAGCTTCAACTTCTTGGAAATCCCAAAAACAGCATGATCAAAAAACTATCTCATATACAGGACCCCCATTCTATTTCTTGATTTAAACCAGAAGGGGACACCGTATTGAGGTGAAAAATCCATCTCTGCTCATTCCGTAGTAGGGTTTCTTCCATAGTTCTTCCACCTACACCTCTACACACTTGTTCCAGCACAATACATCGCAACTGTGAAAAAGCATGTCCATATTCCAAACAGTGCGAGACCAATGGTGCTTCAAGTTTCTCACATTTCAGACGACTCTTATGCTCATTCAGTCGGACCCTTAAAGAGCGTGATGTTTTACCTATATACCATAAATCACAAGGACAACGAATCCCATACACAACAGACTTAGAGGAACAGTCTGTAATTGCACGTAACTTATAGGTAAAATTTTTATACGAAAAATCAAAAGATTCCAACATGAGAGGACACATCCAACAGTGTCCACATTGTTTATGACTACCATTAAGCTCCGGAACATCTAAAGAGGGTAAAGTCGCTGGACTCAGTTTATCCTTCAGCGTCCATCCACGCTTCCACACACATCTAATATGCTTCTTCTGAAGGCCTGGTACCACACTGAGAATGTGTTCATACCTTCTAATTATCTTCTGCACTGAATTACTAAGGGGAGAGTACCCCGTAATCAGATTCACACAAGTCTGGTCAGAAGATTGGCGCTCTGCTTCAGATGAGTCGCGCAGTAGCAAGGGCCGGTGATTAAATAGTGCTCTGCGATACGCACGCGACACTACCTTAGGTGGGTAGCCTCTATCAAGAAAACTCTTAGTTAAAGATCTCGCTTGGGATTTAAACTCCAATATGTCTGTGTCTCATACTGAGTTCTTACTATCTTTAGCAAGTCTGGCAGTGTGTCAGAATAATTTTGAATTTGAGGGCTTCTTGTATAAACAAGTGGCTGGGGTCGCGATGGGCGCAACTTGCGCCCCATCTATAGCTAATTTTTATATGGCCCAGTTTGAAACCTGTTGGTTATCAGAATCTCCATATAAAAATCAGATTTTGGTCTGGAAGAGGTACATCAACGATGTCTTTTTGTTATGGAAAGGCACTGAAGGAAGCTTGCTCCAGTTCGTACAATGGATTAATACCTGTGATACACATATTCAGTTTACTTGTGTTTATCATAAACAAAGTATCACATATCTGGATGTGCAGGTACAGCGTGGAGTGAACGGTTGGATAACCACGGTGTACAGAAAAGCAACGGATCGGAATGCCCTGCTCCATTTTGATAGTAAACACCTGAGACAACAGAAAGAAGGGCTTCTGTTTTCTCAATTCCTACGTTTTCGCAGAAATTGTTCAGATATATTGGAGTTTAAATCCCAAGCGAGATCTTTAACTAAGAATTTTCTTGATAGAGGCTACCCACCTAAGGTAGTGTCGCTTGCGTATCGCAGAGCGCTATTTAATCACCGGCCCTTGCTACTGCGCGACTCATCTGAAGCAGAGCGCTAATCTTCTGACCAGACTTGTGTGAATCTGATTACGGGGTACTCTCCCCTTAGTAATTCCGTGCAGAAGATAATTAGAAGGTATGAACACATTCTCAGTGTGGTACCAGGCCTTCAGAAGAAGCATATTAGATGTGTGTGGAAGCGTGGACGGACGCTGAAGGATAAACTGAGTCCAGCGACTTTACCCTCTTTAGATGTTCCGGAGCTTAATGGTAGTCATAAACCATGTGGACACTGTGGTATGTGTCCTCTCATGTTGGAATCTTTTGATTTTTCGTATAAAAATATTACCTATAAGTTACGTGCAATTACAGACTGTTCCTCTAAGTCTGTTGTGTACGGGATTCGTTGTCCTTGTGATTTATGGTATATAGGTAAAACATCATGCTCTTTAAGGGTCCGACTGAATGAGCATAAGAGTCGTCTGAAATGTGAGAAACTTGAAGCACCATTGGTCTCGCACTGTTTGGAATATGGACATGCTTTTTCACAGTTGCGATGTATTGTGCTGGAACAAGTGTGTAGAGGTGTAGGTGGAAGAACTATGGAAGAAACCCTACTACGGAATGAGCAGAGATGGATTTTTCACCTCAATACGGTGTCCCCTTCTGGTTTAAATCAAGAAATAGAATGGGGGTCCTGTATATGAGATAGTTTTTTGATCATGCTGTTTTTGGGATTTCCAAGAAGTTGAAGCTGACTGCCGTCGGCACCCCAGCGAACGCTAATGAATGCCTCCTTTTTTGAAGTTTGCTGTGCCTTTAAGTTTGGGCAGGTCTGGATGACCAGTTTAGTATATAAGCTTTCAGATAATGCGCTGTCCGCATGCGCGGCGTTTTTTTGGGAGAAGTCGGGTGGCGGCAACTGCAAAGCTCTTGTTTTAAGAGTTCCAACGCGGGCAGCATCATGATTCATAAAGTAGGTTCGAGGCTGTTTAATCGTGTTTTAAAATGTTTTAAATAATTTTTAAGTATTTTTCACATGGTATGAAGAGTGGTGGAGACTTGACACATTTTTTATGATGCATTTTTTGTTACAGAACATTTGAGCAGCATTAGTATTGTGATCCCCTGAGGAAACCGGAAACGGTGAAACGTCTCAGTGGTGCCCTGCATGAACGTCGGGATTGTGATAATGAGTGCTTTGAAGATTGAGCGTGAATTTTTTGAAAGCTAAGTACCTGGACAAGTTATTGTTTCTTCGCGCTGGATTCATTGAGCACTTCATTTTTTGGTTCTGTATTGAAAACACTGCACTACAGATTTTGTTTAGAAAGAAGAAAATACTGCATTACAGATTTCTTCATGTAAAGGTCGTTGATGCAATATCAGCAATCTCCAGCTAGGCTTGCCTGCTGGGATGCGAAGAAGAAGTCTGAGACCTAAAGAAATCAGTAGTTGCAGTTGGTCTATAATGTGAAGTCCACATAAGAATATTAAGTAAAGACCATGTGTATTGTTGAGTTTGGATGCACCTTTGAAGCATAGTGATTTATACATCCAGTAAGAGACCTGTCAGACGTTCGAAGATGTCTTCCAAGGCACTTAGAAGTAGGCAGCAGCAGCGAGAAAGGATTTTCTCTGAGTCCGCATCCACCCGGGTCCGGACCTCTTCAGAAGCCTCGACGTCTCGGGAGCTATCTGACTCCGAGCATCGTCGGGGGTCTTCTGAGTGGGAGTCTCCCTCACGAGAACACCGGAGGAAGAAGAAACCTGTGAGGACGGCGTCGTTGGAGGCCTCTGATCAGCCTGGATCCTCGTGGGCCAGGTTGCGGAGTCCTGACCGCTGCCCTGGGTCCTTGGAGTCAGAGCGGCCTGCAAAGGTGCCTCGCAGGGAGCCGGAGATGCAGAGGATGGTAACTGCTGTTGTCCTCGTTGACTCTCCTCCGGGAGAACCGGCGTTGGGCCTGATGGTGTTGGGACCCGACCCGGAGGCTGCGGAGCCTTCTGAGCTTGGTCTCAGGTTGGCAGCCCTGGAGCGCAGCATGTCTGCTTTCATGGAGCAGCAGCGGATGCTGATGGCCGGTCTCACCGGTCCATCTGTCCCAACCACCGGGACCTCGACATCCAAGTCGACCCTGGAGGCCGAGCCAATCCTCGAGACTCTTTGGACTTGGGTCGATCCTCGGCCGAGGTCTCCCTCGACTTCCCATTCAGGACCGAGGTCGTCAACGCCAGGGCGGTCGAGACCGAAGCCCTCACGGCCGGAGTCCATCGATTCCTCCTCGGAGGACTCAGCATGGGAAACGGAAGATGAGGAGTCCCCGGACACCCACCGGACCTGGTATGTCCCATTGGACTCGCCGGGTTCCGAGCCTCGGAGAAGGTTCCTCCCCCCCCCCCCCCCCGGAGGATACCCGGTTCTCGGACCTCATCAGGGACATGGCCAAGGCTTTGCCGTTCCTGGCGGACTCCGAGGAGCTGAGGAGCTCGAAGCCCTCCAGTATGACTTTCCCCCTCGGGAAGCCCTTACGGTACTGGTTCCTCTGATGTTGGAACGGCTGATGCTCCGCATGTGGGAGTCACTGGCCTCGATGCCGGTTCTCAGCAAGCGGGTCGATTCCATCTATCAAGTCCGCAAGAGCCCTGGGTTCCAGAAAGCACAGCTGCCGCAGAACTCCATGGTTGTGGAATCGGCCATGCACAGGCTCAAGAGCCAAAAAATGCACTCCTCGGTGCCTCCTGGCAGGGAAGCCCGGAACCTGGACGCCCTCGGCAGAAAGTGCTACCAGGGCTCGATGCTGTCATGCCGAGTCCAAACATACCAGCTGTAGATGGGCATGTACTTGCGAGACCTGGCAAAGGAGATTGCCGGATTCTCAGCTGGCTTCTCTGGGGAACCCTTGCAGCGCTTCAAGAACTTGTCCACGGGGATTCGAGAGTGCTCAAAGTTTATGTCTCGAGCAGCCTATGACGGCTTCGAGGCCTCGGCCCGAGTAGCCGCAGCCGGTATCGGTGCCTGCCACGAGGCGTGGCTAATGTCGTCGGACCTGGAGCCGTGGGTTCAGGACAAGTTGGTCGATGTCCCTTGCCGGGGTGACAACCTCTTTGGCAAACCCATGACTGAGAAGGCTGCTGAAATTGAGTCAGAGTACTTGACCTGGACAAGACTATCCAAGAAGACTTCTGCCCCTTCTAAAAAGAAGGGCTTGGATAAAAAGCCCTTTTTCCCGAGGAAGGGTGCTGCCTACCACAACTACCCCACTCAGCAGGCCTCCCCAGCTCGCCTACAGGGACAGCAGACCAAGGGACAGGGGCATGGCTCGCGTAAGCAGAAGACCCCCAAGCCTCCGGCCCCGGCTCCAACCCAGCCGGGAGGGGTTTTTTGACTGCCAAAGCATAGTTTCTCTCCAACCAGGGGTGAGGTCTTGAACAGGAGGAAGACTGAGCCTGTACGCCCACAGGTGGCCATCAATCACCACAGATACCTGGGTCCTTCAAATAGTCCAAATGGGCTATTTGCTCCACTTCAACCAGGTACATCCCTCCTTCTTTCCAGGAGAGCCTCTCAGGCCCCCTCTATACAGGGACCTCCTCTTGCAGGAGTTGGCCGGTCTTCTAGAGGATCAGGCGGTGGAACCGGTACCCCACCACCTGCAGGGACAGGGCTTCTACTCCAGGTATTCTCTGATACCAAAGAGAACAGGAGGCCTCAGACCCATCCTCGACCTGCGAAACTTAAACAAGTTCCTGGTGAGGGAAAAGTTCAAGATGCTTTCCCTTGGAATATTGCTGCCTTACCTCCACCAGGGAGATTGACATTGTTCCTTAGACCTGAAGGATGCCTAGACGCACATCCTCATACATCCAGACCACAGACAATATCTCAGATTTGTAGTGGGAGGAAACCATTTCCAGTACAGAGTATTACCATTTGGCCTAGCCTCTGCTCCCAGAGTATTTACCAAATGCCTGGCAGTAGTGGCGGCCTTCCTCAGGAACCAAGGGATTTTTGTCTTCCCATACCTGGATGACTGGCTCATCAGGGCCCAGTCGCCTCAAGAGACCCCACAGGCCACAGCTCACACTATCAACATGCTACAGCATTTAGGCTTTGTCATAAATCAAGCAAAGTCCACTTTGCTTCCCACTCAAAACTTAGAGTTCATAGGAGCAAGACTAGACACCCTTCGGGCAAGGGCTTACCTGCCGGAGGACAGGGCACAGAGGCTTCTGGCGCTGGTGCACCAAGTCAGCCACAAGTCTCAGATCACAGCGAGACACTTTCTACGCCTCCTGGGCCACATGGCCTCCACGGTACATGTGACCCCAAATGCCCATCTCCACATGAGGACAGCTCAGTGGTGCCTCAGAGATCAGTGGACACAAGCCACCGGATGACTCCGAGACAGGATCAGAGTGTCCAAAAGACTGATAAAGTCGTTGGCGTGGTGGCTTCAGCCACCCAACCTGCTCGAGGGAGTGCCTTTTCAGCCTCCCTCGCACACAAGAGTGCTGACAACAGATGCCTCCCTGCTGGGCTGGGGAGCCCATTGCCAGGGATCATGCACTCAGGGGTTGTGGTCTCCTCAGGAGAGTACACACCAGATCAACTTCTTAGAGCTTCAGGCTATTCGCCTAGCTCTTCAAACTTTCTCTCATGTTCTCTCACATCAGTCTGTCTTGGTGCAGACCGACATTCAGGTAGCGATGTTCTACGTGAACAAGCAGGGAGGTACAGGGTCCCATCTCCTATGTCAGGAAACACTCGACCTCTGCTCCTTTGCAATCCAGCAGGGTATGTCTCTCAAAGCAGTTTACCTGCCAGGTCAGGAGAACTTCCTAGCGGACAAGCTAAGCAGGATTCTTCAACCTCACGAATGGCAACTGAATCCGGAAGAGGCCCAGCAGATCTTCCACTGCTGGGGGCATCTGTCCATAGATCTCTATGCCAGTCCGCAAAATCACCAGTTGCCCAGCTTTTGCTCCAGACAGCCACATCCTCATAGGGTGGCTGCAGATGCTTTTCTGATCTCCTGGTCAGGGGGCCTCATGTATGCGTTTCCTCCCATGCCTCTGGTGGCCCGGACTCTGTTCAAAATCCTTCTGGACAAGGCCTCTGTCATTCTGGTAGCCCCCAGATGGCCAAGACAGCCTTGGTTTCTGCTTCTCCTCCAGCTGGCAGTGGAGGCTCCACTCCCTCTGGGGACGCAGCCCGACCTCTGTCCCAGAAGCAGGGCTTGCTCTTACATCCCAACCTCAGGTCCTTCAACCTGATGGCATGGCTGCTGAAAGGGTAGTGCTGGCACCTCTCCTCCTACCTAAGAATGTCAAAGAAGTGTTACTGGCCTCAAGGAGACAGTCCACTAGGAAAACCTATACCTTCAAGTGGCACAGGTTTGAGGTGTGGTGTACCCAGCACAATAAAAACCCTTTCACTTGCCTTGTACCAGTGGTGCTGCAGTACCTGCTTCACCTCACAGAATTAGGTCTTAAGTCTAACTCTGGCAGGGTCCACCTGAATGCTTTGTCAGCACACCACTCTCCAGTAGAAGGACAACCTCTTTCGGCTCACCTCTTGTTGTCCAGATTCCTTAGAGGTCTACTTGTACTAAAACCCCCGGTTCGTCCCCGGCAACCGAGTGGGATTTGAATGTGGTCTTAGAGCAGCTTACTCACCCACCTATTGAGCCGATGTCTACTTGCCATCTGCACTTCCTCTCCTGGAAGGTGCTCTTCCTGGTGGCTCTCACATCTGCCAGACGAGTGAGTGAGCTGCAAGCCCTTGTTTCGGATAGACCGTACACAAGGTTTTATAGGAACAGAGTGGTCCTCTGCACCCACCCCAAGTTACTTCCGAAAGTGGTCTCTTCTTTCCACCTCAACCAAGAGGTGGTTCTTCCAACCTTCTTTCCCAGCCCGCATGCCAGCTGGGCAGAGGCGGTCCTGCATACCCTCGAGGTGTAAGAGGGCATTAGCCTTCTACCTGGAGCGTACGCGGGGACATCGAAGGGCTACTCAGCTCTTCGTCTCTTATGACCCCAGTAGGCTGGGGCTACCTGTCTCCAAGCGGGCGTTGTCCACCTGGGTGGCAGACTGAATTGCCTGGGCGTACAGGGCGGTCGGCCTCCCCTTGCAGGGTCGAATCACAGTCCACCGTGTCAGGGCTAAGGCCGCATCAGTGGCTCACTTCCGCTCTGTTCTGCTGGCAGACATCTGCTGGGCCGCCACCTGGTCTTCGGGCCAGACTTTTGCAGCCCATTACTGCTTGGATAGGGAGTCCCAACGAGACAGTGCTTTCAGCCAGGCGGTACTCAGTAACTTATTTGAGGTATAGGCAACTCCTACCCTCCGGCCCTTTGGAGTCAGGCTACAGGAGGTAGTGAGTTCTCTGCTGAATTCCTATCACAGCTGCTGCGGCTCTTCTAAAGGGAGCCATTTTTCAGCTATGGGTTCTCGGTAGCCTATAGCTAAGGAGTCCCATATGTGAGGACTGACTTCCTGCTTGTTCCTGGAAAAAACGTAGTTACTCACCTGTAACAGGTGTTCTCCAGGGACAGCTGGAATCAGTCCTCACATATGGGTAACGTCGGCGCCGACGGAGCCCTCGTGCGGAACAATTCCACAGCTTTCAAAGAAAGCCTTTGGGATTGCATCACGCATGCGCGGTCCCCTTCCCGCCCAAAGGTGCCATCTTGCTCAGTCAAATGACATAGCTAAAGAGACAGCAAAATGAACCAAAAATAATAATAATAGGACTGCAACTCCAGGGGAGGAGGGAGGGTCGTGAGGACTGATTCCTGCTTTTTCTTCTGCTCATATAGAAATTCATGGGAGTTAACATAGACTAACCACTTTTATTCTATCCAGTTTAATTGGAATGGAATCAGAAAAATTCTCATGAAAAAGTTGGAGCTATTTCTTTTAAACAGCAGGTTTGACAATTCCTTCTTATCTGTTTGGCAAGCATCCCACCACTATCACACGCCTCTGCTCCTTTCTTCCTCTTCTAGCCCATCCCCTGCCCAAGTATTCACAATCCTCCTCACATTCAGTCTCCTACACACATTCACGCATGATCTTACAGTACTAAACCTAACCATTAAAAGACATAAGATATAGAAGTTATTCAAAATGAAATTAAATAAACTATTTTTAAAAATAAATTATATAAACAAAAAGGTTAACTTTTTCCTGCTTTCCTGGTGGAGGAGATGAAAGGTGTTGTTGTCCCAGCACTTTTTTGAGGGGAGAGGGGCTTGAGGCCCTGTCCCAGCCTCCTGGGGTCCTTTCCCTCATCCTCCTCTTCTGCTACTTCATGAGAGAGAGGGTCAGGGTGTGAGGCTGAAAGGCAACACAAAGAATGATCAGTGGGGATGCCTCAGAGCCAGCACAGAAAGCAGGTAAGAGTTAAGTAGGAATGCAAGTAGCACATAAAATTACACCTCAGTATGCATCTTCATTTACAGAGTTAATCCTAAGAAATGCATACTTCTAATGGTAGCATTCCTGGACTGTTTAGGACATAGGTCCTTTGGAAAAGCTTTTGCATGTTCTGGTTAGTAAGAGTTAAAATAAAAAGGGAAGAAACTCAAATGCAAGGAGGCAGCCATTGTACAGATGAGCATGAATAAATAATGCTACTGAAAAAATAAAATCTGTATGTACTTTTCCAAAAGACATTTGTGTGCCAAAGATTTTTGGGCACATTTTTGTTCATCAGATAATACCCATTCAGTTATTTCTCAGGAACGGAAACATTCATTTGTTCGTCCTGTTAGTCTCCATTAAACTTTATGGGGAAAGCTATTTTGCAATGCAACAGTCCGATTTACCATCTATTTTCATTTAAACCTTCTTGAAACTTGATGACAGGCATCTGTAATAGCACCACAAGCCATCAAGAGTGTAACAATCCCCCAGGGGTACTGCACCTGTTCCTCTAGCCTTCGAACATGCTGTGATAACCCCTCTCCTCAAAGTCTTCAGTAGATCCTACTTGTCCTTCCAGTTAAACCCACTGGTTGTTTTACTCATATTGGGGAAGATGGCTTCCGCCAAATCAAAGAACGCCAACATCCCGAGAGACCAGGGGTGAGGGCCGGGAGCAGCCATTGAAGCTGACCCAGTGGGAGGACTTGCCTCCCAAGGCCTCGGAGGGCCATGGAGGGTCTCCCGATTCGGCGACCATTGTGGAGTCCCCAATGAGGGAACTGGCTTTGGAGGCCATGGCTGCTGCCCTGGTTCCGGCCCCATCGGAGACGGTGCTCCTTGTTGAGTGCATACAGAGCCTCGAAAGCACTCTCTCTGCATTCCTAGCTACTACTATTAGTCATTTATATAGCACTGCAAGGTGTACAAGAACATAGAGAAGATGGGCCCTGCTCGTTAGAGTTTACAATCTAATCAAGACAGACAGTATAATAATAAGAGAAACAAGGGTTTCAAATAGGGAAAGAAGACACAAGGGGAACAAGGGAATTAGGATCCAGAAGCATCCTCAGAGGTGAGCTTTTAGCATGGATTTGAAAAAGGGGAGAGATGAGACCTGTCATATAGATTCAGGAAGTTTGTGTCAGCCATAAAGAGTAGCAAGGTGAAAAGATCAAAGTCTGAAGTTGGCAGTGGAAGAAAAGGGCATAGAGAGAAGAAAGCCAGAGAAAGAGTGGAGTAGTCAGGAGAGAGGAAAGGTAGTGAGGGGCAATAGAGTGAATGCATTTATCGGTCAGAAGGAGAAGTTTGAATTGGATACGGAAATGGAAGAGGAGTCAATGAAGTGATTTGAGAAGAGGGGCTATATGTGTGTATCGGGGCTGGTGGAAGATTAGCCATGCAGCAGAGTTCTGAACAGATTGAAGAGGAGAGATAACTCAGAGGGAGACCAGCAAGGAGGAGGTTGTAATAGTCAAGACAAGAGGTAACCAAAGAGTGGATAAGAGTTTTAGTAGTCTGTTCAGAGAGGAAGGGGCAAATTTTGTTAATGTTATAGAGAAAGTTAAAACCTGTCAATTCTATCTGTTGGATATGTGTGGAGAAGGAGAGGGAGGAGTCAGAGATGACCCCCAAGGGTGCGGGCCGAAGAAACGTGAAGCAGAAGTGTTATCAACAGAGGTAGAAAAAGGAGGGAGGATTTAGGGGGAAAAATAAGAAGTTCAGCCAGCCATATTCAATTTTTGATGGCAGTGAGATATCCAGGCAGCAATGTCAGATAAGCAGGCAGAGATATGAGCTTGGAGTGTAAGAGAAATATCAGGTGTAGATAGGTTTGAGAGTCATCAGCATAAAAATGATACTGAAAGCCATGGAAAGAGATGAGGGCACCAAGGGACTGAGTATAGAGAGTGAAAAGGAAAGGGTCCAGAACAGACCCTTGGGGTACACCGACAGAAATGGATGGCAGTAGAGGAGGATCCACCAGAACAAACACTGAAAGAGCGATGGGAGAGATAAAAAGAGAACTAGAACTAGGACAGCACAGCACCCCTAAAACCAAGAGAGAACAAAGTATCAAGGAGAAGGAGGTGGTCAACAGTATCAAAAGCAGCAGAAAAGTCGAGAAGAATGAGAACTGAGTAAAGACCCTTGGACTTAGCCAGGAACAAGTCACTGGAGACTTTGGCAAGAGCCGTTTCAGTAGAATGAAAGGGATGAAAACCAGACTGAAGTTGATCTAGGAGGGCTTGAGAGGAGAGAAATTCAAGACAGCTGTGGAAAACTGCACATTCAAGAAGTTTGGAAATGAAGGGGAGATGGGTCGATAGGACAAGGACAAGTGAAGGATTCTTGAGGATAGGTATAATCACAGCATTCTTGAAGGCTGCAGGGAAAGTTTCAGTGGAGAGTGAAAAGTTGAGAATATGTGAGATGGAAGAGATAATGGAAGGGATGATGGAGGAGAAGATGGAGTTAAGGAGATGGGCGGGGATAGGATCAGTGGAACAAGTAGTGAGTTTAGAAGAGGAAATAAGGTTTCCTCATCAGATCTTAGAAAAGGATGAAAGGGTGATAAATGTTGAGGGGAAATGTTTGTATTGAAGAGGGGATGAAGAAGATTTAGTGGGGAATTGGAATGTAATCTTACGGATTTTGTCATGGAAATAGTCAGCTAGGGTTTGGGCAGAAAAAAGGAGGGATTGGAGGCAAAGGTGCCTTAAGAAGAGAATTGAGAGTTGAAAAGACTGCAGGGGTCAGAGGCAAGAGAGCTAGTCAAATGGATAAAATAGTTTTGCTTGGCGAGAGCAATGGCAGACTTCAAGGAAGGAAGCATGAATTTTAAGTGAAGAAAGTCATAAAGAGAATGGGATTTGAGCCAAGTGTGCTTGACTGAGCAGGCACAGGAGCATAGGTAGTGGGTAGTTGAAGTTAACCGGGCTGAGGTGAAGTGCACCTCACAGGATGTGGAATGGGCAGAGCAAGAGTATCCAGAGCAGAGGAGAGAGCAGTATTATATAAATTTATAGCCTCATTAACAGATTTAGAGGACAAAGTGGAAGAAAGAGGTGATGAGACAGTAGCGGAAAAAAGTCAGTGGATTGATAGCATGAAAATTCCTAAAAAGGTGGGAGGAGGCTGGGCAATATTGAGGCAGGGAGTGAAGAGTGGAGAACAGGTGGTGGTTGGATAAGGGAAAAACTGAGAAATGAAAATTAGAGGGTAAACAATTAGAAAAGAAAACAAGGTTAAGGCAGTAACCATGGTGGTGAGTGGGGGCAGAAGAACAAAGCTGAAGGTTGTATGAGGAGGTACGGGAAAGGAACTTAGACACATAGAAGTCAGAAGGATTATCAATTTGAAAATTAGTCATCAAGGGAGGGGAAAGAAGAATCCAGAAATAAGGAAAACCATGAGTCAGTCACTGAGAAAGAGAAATGGATTTTTTAGGGGGTCTATAGATAACAGCAATCCAGAGAGATAGGGGATTAAAAAGATGGATGGAGTGGACTTCAAAAAAAGAGATGGTGTGAGACTGGTAGAAGGAGGGGTTGAAATTGCCAAGAAGGAGAAAGCAGAAACCTGACACCTTCACCACGGCCAGTGGCACAAGAAGTGTGGGAGAATTTGTAGCCCCTGTGACAGAGAGCAGCGACTGAAGCAGTGTCATCAGGGAGGAGCTCTGCAGGCTTTGTGGGACCCGAGGCCCTCGGAGACTTAGATGCCGATTCTGACCCTGCAGTTGGTGGTGGTTCCACTGATGGAGGTGCAGCCCATCCTCGAAATCCATGCCCTCCCCAGCTGTGGAGAGGCCTTGGGCAGGTGCTTGGACTCGTGCTTGGCACTCAGGGTTTCCCATCAGAGTGCCTCTGAATTGGAGAGTCATCATCGGTGCCTCAGGAGTCACGATCCCTGTCTACCCCTCCCGAGTGCTGTCTGTGCTGGGAAGAGAACCGTTGATACTTCGACTTCCTCATGGACTCCGATTCCGATGAGTGGGAGATCGAAAAGGAATAGGGACTGTCATAGGGATATTCCATCGGATCCCTCACCGCCCTATGTAATCTGCCTGTGGACATCTCATTTCATGAGTTTGTGCAGGACATGGTGAGAGCTTTGCTATTTACCCTCTAGGCATAAGAGGAGTTACAGTTACATTTTAAAGTTTATTAATTTTATATACCGCCAATCATAAGCCATATCTTGGCAGTGTGCAATAAAACCAATATGGATAACATAGAAATACAAAACAAAGACAACAAGACTACTAACGAGGACAGGAGGGAAATTCTTCAGTACCCTTCTCCTTCCAAGGAGGTGATAACGATTCCAGTCCACTGTATCCTCAAGAGGTAGCTAGGGCCAGGACCTAGGAGGTAGCTAGTGCCAGGGCCGTACCAAGCCATAAATGTGCCCTGTGTGACTTGCACATCTGGCGCATCACCCCATCACAGGTTTGTCATTTGCCCCATGCCCAGCATCTCCCCATCTTACCTCCATATCCAGCCAGCTTTTCCCCACGCTGCCTGCCTTTTGCCCAGTCACTGCCACATGTTGCCTTGGCGGCGGCAGTAGTGGTGATGGCGGCAGCAGCAGGGCAGACATTCAATTTAAAAAAAAGCGGGTTTTTCTGACTCTGCATTTGCATGCAGGTCTGATCCCCTCCCTCCTCTAACATATGCTTGCATCAGAAGAGGAAGGGACCAGACCAGCCATTCAAATGTGGGTCTTTGCAACTCCGCACTTGAATGGCTGATCTGATCTCACCCTCCTCTGACACGAGCGGAGTAGGGAGGGATCAGACCTGCATGCAAACATGAAGTCAGAAAGACCCGCTTTTTTTTTTTTAAATTGCATGTCTGCTGCTGTGATCGCCAATGCCACCACCAAGGCAATAGGAAAACATAGTAACATAGTATATGATGGCAGATAAAGACCAGCATGGTCCATCTAGTCTGCCCAGCAAGGCGGCAAGAGTAGGTGCACTTGCTGCTTCGTGCAGGTCACCCCTCCCCATGCCTTTGTTTAGGGGTGTACCCACTGCTCCGTGCAGGTCAGGTCGACTTGTTAAGATATCAGGGACAGTTAAGTTTATTTTGATTTTATCTTGTTTCTATAAAGGGGTCTACTGTGTCTGTCCTGTGCCATTTTGAATTCTGTCACTGTATTTGCCCCCACCACTTCCATCAAGAGGGCATTCCAAGCATCCACCACCCTTTCAGTGAAAAGGTATTTCCTGATGTTGCCTTTCAGTTTATCCCCTTGCAACTTCATGTTATGCCCTCTAGTATTACAGCTTCCCTGTCTTTGAAAAAGGTTTGTTTGTTCATTAATACTCCTTAAGTATTTATAGGTCGGTATCAAATCTCCCCTGTCCCTGCTTTCCTCTAGAGTATACATATTTAGGTCTTGGAGTCTCTCTTTTCATACATCTTCTTGCACAAGCTCCAAATCATTTTGGTCACCTTCCTCTGAACAGTTTCCAGTCTTTTTATATCCTTTGTAAGATATGGTCTCCAAAACTGAACACGATATTCCAAGTGAGGTCTCACCAGCGACTTGTACATTGGCATTAGTACCTCCTCCTTTCTGCTGGTAATTCCTCTCTGTATGCAACCCAGCATCCTTCTGGTTTTGGCCACTGCCCTGTCATACTGTTTCACCACTTTGAGATCCTCAGAAACAATGACTCCGAGGTCCTTCTCATGGTCCGTGCACACCAACCTGTTGCCTCCTATCTCATACAATTCACTTGGATTTCTGCATCCCAAGTGCAATGACGCTGCACTTCTTCACATTGGTCTAATGCTTGCCAGTTAAGATTTATTCTTCCAGCTTTTGCAGATCTTTCCTCATGTTATCCACTTTCCTCATGTTATCCACTCCCACACTGTTGCAAATTTTCAAGTCATTTGCAAAAAGACAGACTTTTCCATTCCGTCCTTCAGCAATATCACTCACAAACACATTGATTAGTACCGGCCCCAGGACCGATCCCTGGGGGCATGCCACTAATCACCTTCCTTTCATCCGAGTGAGTTCCGGTGGTGGCGGGGCAAGGGCAGGCAGCGTGGCTGGGGGGGGGGGGAGAGGAACTGAGGCCGGCATTTCTTTACGCCCCTATTTCTTTACGCCCTATATGGCTACACTGTTCGCACAGGGCTAGGTATGTTCCTGGCTAGGGCTTCACTCAAAGATTATCCCTGGCTGGGGATCATGGGCAGTTCAAAAGTTCAATTAATCTGTAAACTGTTTACCCTAAAAGTTAATAGTTTTGTGCATTCTATGTAATAGTTCAAAAGTTCATTTAATCTGTAAACTGCTTTGACTCTGAGATAAAATGATCTATAAAAATAGCTAAATAAAAAAATAATAAAGTCGAGATGGAAGTGTTGTAGGTGACAGGCGATACTTAAGCTAGCAATACTGCTTGCCAGCTGCATCACCACCACCACCGCGTCCTCCCTCTGGCGTTATCTTTCCTCCATCTCAGTCACCAGATTTTCCTTCCAATAAGTCAGTTAGCTGTACCACAGAGAGAAAGTTCCTTTCATCTGTGGGTCACAGAGACCAGCTAGCATATAGGCATCTACCTTCATAAGGGGTTCCAACATTTTCCCCACTTCACCATGAGAGCATCCCTGTCGCTGCCGAAAGCCTTCTAACTTTGCTTGTAAAATATTCATTACCAGGCTGAGAAGGCTCAGGGTGGCCCTTGTGAAAATCATTTCCTCCATAGCATCCTTAAAGGGCCAATCTCGGTCTCCGGTGATACCTGATGCATGCAGGGCTGACTATTGCTCCATGAATCTCTCCAGCATGTCATAAGTAGAATTACACCTGGTGAGTGGTATATACTGTGCTTGAGTTGGTGCAAGGTGCCCAACTCTCTTGCTTCTTGCTTTTCACGCAGCTTACACCCACCCTTCACACTCCAGTGAAAATACCCAGCTACTTTTGGGCACTTCCTAATAAGTTCCCTCAGGACAGAGCTGCCGCTTACCTTGCTCCCCAGGCCTAGGGAGTCTCTGACAACCAGGTGCAGCAAGCGTGCAAAGCATCTGTTCCTGTAATCCCACTCCCCTTCCTTTATTGCCTTGACCATGTTTATCCAACCATCTGTTACAAAGAAATGTGGATGCAAGGTGTTCTGTTTGTGCCCTATGTGTCAGTCCTAATTTCTGCTAAGATAGGGATCCATGTATGACTTATCCATTTTCTGGCTGTGTAGCACAGCCCATTGGACCCTTCTGCTGTTACTCTCCTGTTAGATCTATAGCCTTTTCCTGTCTTGACTAGCTGCCATTAGTGTGCTGTCTGGGAAAGGTAGGTGTGTGTAATGTTCTGACTATTCAAAATATCAGTGCTGAAGTGTTTGCTAGTACTACTTTGCTGTAATCAGCTCTGCCTGCAGTTGATGACAACTGATTATACAGGCTGGGGATGACCTGCCTACTAAAAGTTGTCCCGAAGGGCACTTGGTAAGTGGAAGCTAAGAGAAGCAGCAGTCTCTTAAACCCCACCTTTCCAACCACACTCAGGGAATGGTCAGCCTGGGCTATCATTTCCCAAATGCACCGGTTCACTACCCTCGATGCTGCCTGTTTCCTGCCCCATGACAGTGTTAATGAATACCACCACATGTCTTCCATGGTGGCTTGCTTTCATGCATATCGAGTCTGCTGCCATGCCGTCTAAGGGGCAAAAAAGGATAGGGCTCCATTGAAAAGGGATATCGATTTTTCCCTGTACCTTTCCCACCACTGATATTTCTGTTCCTGAATGGAGTTCCTAGCCTAGGGTTAGCACCCCCTCTCCCCATTGTACCGAGCTAGAAAGGGTATTGTTTTTCCAAATGATGTTTAAAATCAACAAAAGGTCTTCTAATTGTACCGAGCTAGAAAGGGTATTGTTTTTCCAAATGATGTTTAAAATCAACAAAAGGTCTTCTAATGCTAAATATCAAACACAGTCATATCATTAAACAAGAGACCCTCAGAAAAGTGCACTCAGCAATGCAAACGTGCATTAGCATATGCCCAAAAGCACCATCATCTGTCTCTAATATAGTGCAAATTTTTTATTCAATTCTTAACAATACAATTTTTTTGAAAAAAAAATTTAGAATATATAAATAAAAGAGAATCATTCCCAAATCTAAACCACAATCAAAAACCTTTCTGCCTGAGACCGATGATGATGCTTTTGGACATATGTTAAACCCCAGCACACTTGGTTGATATTTTCAACAGTCACACCTAGACACCTAGAAGATGTTATCTCCAGCACCAACACAACCACATCCTTTCCTGGCCCTTGTCCAGTCAGCTGGATCAAGACAGTCAGACAAGAACTCTCACCGACAATCCTCAAGATCACAGTTTTCACTGCAGCAAGGATACATACCACCCAAGCTCAAAATAGCCTCCATCCGACCAATAAGAAAAAGTGCTACCAACAACATCAACCATTCAGCATCCTACAGACCAATAGCTAGTCTTCCATTTATGGCTTAGATATTGGAAAAGATTGTACTCTACCAGCTACAAGACCCGATTGACACACACTCCCCTCTCGACCTCCAACAATACGGCTTTCAGTCCCACCATGGAGTAGGGATCCCTCACAATATTTATTTATTTATACAGATTTGTATACCACTTTTTCCTTCAATCAAAGTAGTGGTTACAAAGGACGGGTTTACACTGACTAAAGTATTACATTAATGCCTGTTTGTAATATATAAATTCATGAACAGTTAAATGAGTTCATAAGTTTCTTGGTTACAAAATCCCATAAATAGGACTGTCTTAAGGGATTTATGGAAATCCTTTAAATCTTTTGTGTCCCGCAATTTATCCGGAAGAGAGTTCCAGAGTATTGGTGCAGTTAATGAAATTGCCCTATTAGAGGTGGTTTGTTTTGTTCTGTGGAATCCAGCAGGCGTTCGTAATTTATTAGCATTGCTAGATCGTCTAGGTCTGTCATTGATGTCTTTGGTTAGTAGGCTGTCGAGAATATCTGCTGTGCATTGGTTCAAGATCTTGAAGGTGATTGTAATTGTTTTAAATTTTACTCTCTCAGCTATTGGTAGCCAGTGCAATTTTAGCAGTATAAGTGTAATGTGCTCATTTCTTGCTGTACCAGTTATAATGCGAGCCGCCGTGTTCTGGACTAGCTGGAGCGGATGAATAGTCTGTTATTTATTTATTTTATTTACAGTCTCTTTTATACCGTGATATTCAACATCAGTGCGGTTTACATGAAACAGAATGACTAGCACAGTGCAGCAAGCTGATCTGTGTTTACAAAGAACAGGTACTACAACTTGGATAAAACTGGGGTAACTATATACATCTAGGCGACACGTTATGTCGTGTCAAAAGTAATCGTAGTCATGAATGGCTTGCGGGGTATGTTGCTGTGGTTGTACTAGATGGGGAGGGGGCTATTGGTTAAGTTGCTGTGGCTGTACTAGATGGGGGAGGGGGCTATTGGAGCGCTGTCTTCTGGGTAGTATTTGAGGAAGAGGTGGTGCTTCAATGCCTTCCTAAACTGGGTTAGGTCAGGGATTGCCCGGATGCTGGGTGGTAGGGTGTTCCAGCATCTGGGTGCATAGAATTTGAAAGCCCTCTTTGCTGTTGCATGGGTGCATTGGGTTATTTCCTTCGGGATTACCAGTGTGTTGACTGCTGCAGATCTTCTGGACCTATTGGGGGACATGGTTTGGATAAGCTCTGCTAGTGATGTGGAGGAGAGCCCATTGATGGCCTTGAAAGTCAGCAGTAGGGTTTTGAAAGCGAGTCTGCCATGTATAGGGAGCCAGTGGAGGTGCTTCAGGATGGGCGTAACATGATCACCCCTAGAAGCCCCGTGTAGGACTCTCGCCGCGACATTCATCGCGAGTTGGAGCGGGTTCAGGGTAGATTGTGGGAGCCCTTGTAGGATTGCATTAGCATAATCAAAGTGCAGTATAATCAACGCTTGATAGATTGTCCGGAAGTCGTCCGGCTCTAGTAGGAAGCGTAAGTGCCTGAGTGTTCGGATTTTGTGTTAAATTGCTCTTGCTATGTTGCTTATGTGCACCTTCATGTCCAGTCGTTGGTCTAATGTGACTCCAAGGTATCGGATTGTGGATTTGGTTTGTAGCTCTGCTTCCTTAACCTTTAAGTGGGGTGGCGGGGTGAAGTTTTGGTTCCTCGTAATGAAAAGGACCTCTGTTTTCTTGTGCTGTATTCGGAGGTTTTGAGATTCGAGCCAGTTGGATACTGCGTCACAGCAGTCTGTCAGTGGGGAGAGGTCCAGCTGCTCTGTTGAGAATGGCATGAAGAGCAGTACATCATCTGCATATATCAAGCAGTTGACATTGAATGATCGGATGAGGTTACAGATGGGCTGCATGTATATGTTGAACATCATGGCAGAGAGGGAGGATCCTTGTGGCACGCCTTGCCTCTGGTGGAAAGGTTTTGATGTTGAGGCCCTGGATTGTACGTGCTGCATCTGTCAGACAAGTATGACTTGCACCATTCTAGTGCTGTGTCACGGATACCCTTCTCCTTGAGGCGTCCCAGGAGAAGCTTGTGGCTTACTGAGTCAAAAGCAGCAGCTATATCCATGAAGATGAGGACAAACTCTTGACGGATGTTATCAATTCCAGCAAGTAGGTTACTGTAGAGGGTGGTGAGGAGTGTTTCGACACCATGGGACTCTCTAAATCCGTGTTGGCAGGGGTCCAGTGGAGCGGCGGTTTCGATGTGCTCTTGTATTTGTCTTTGGACTTCTTTTTCAATTATCTTGGCCAGAAGTGGTATACTGGATATAGGTCTGTACGAGTCCACCTTCTGGAGGTCGAGCTTGCTGTTTTTCAGCAGAGGCCTGATGGACATATGTTTGAGGCACTGGGGGAACGAGCCTGTTGCGAAGGATAGGTCCATGAGCCTGGCTATGAATGGGCTGAAATCGCAGCGTAGCTCTTTTATCCAGAAGGCGGGGTAGGGGTCGGTTTGTGCCGTAGTGGTGTTGATCGCAGCGATAGTGTCTTCGATGTACTACTTGGTTGGAGTGGAGAAGATGGTCAGGGGAGTTAGGTAAGTTTGTTTGTGTACGGTGGTGGGTGCTGAGGGCTTATTGGTCTGGCATAGCTTTGATTGCAGGTAGTTCGCAAATTCTTGAGGGTGGATCTTGCTTGGTTGGTCAGGGGCTGGCTCCTTTGTTAGGTTCTTGACTAGATTAAACAAGTCATGTGGTTTGTTTAGTGATCGTTTTAGGGTGTCCGTGTGGAATTGTCTGATTTTCTCTGTTATTGCTTCACGGTGTTTTATCAGGTGAAGGTTATATGCCCTCTGATCTGCTGCGGAGTCAGATTGATGCCAGTGTCTTTCCAGCTTCCTTAGGAGGGTGAGTGATGATCGCAGATCAGTGGAGTACCAGGCTGTGGTGGCTCGTTTACTTGGAGGTTTGTTAGATGGTGGACGTTGGGCAATGGCACTGAGGTTATTATTCCAGTCGGAGACCAGAACATCGAGGTTGGGTGCTGTTGAGGCGAGGAGTGGGCGGGTTTTACTCAGAATAAAGTCTTTGTTGAATGGTTGGAACCTTCGAGGTGGTGCCCTGGTAGTGCTGCTCTGACTTCTGGCGTTCTTCTGGCGGTTGTTGGGTAAGGGTATTTGGAATATGATTAGTTTGTGGTCCGACCAGGGTACTGCAGTAATGGACAGCATGGGGGCGTGGGTTGAGTCAAATGTTGTCTGTGGGGCGAATACCAGGTCTAATATGTTTCCTTTCACGTGGGTAGGTTCACTGACTAGTTGCTTGTATCCTAGTTCCTCCAGGGCTTCGAGGAAGGCTGACACCTGAGTATCTTGCAGGGCTGGCAGATTGAAGTCGCCTAGTACCCAGCTTGGTATGCAAGGGCTCCGGACATTGGAGGCGAGATCAGTTATTGTTGTGAGGTCATCAGGGGAGGTTGATGGGGCTCTGAAGAGAAGGTTGATGGAGCAGTGCTTGTTTGCTATAGTGATTGTATCGAGGTGTGTTGTGCTAATGGCGGTAATCAGGTGGAAATGGGGGTCTGTCTTGGTGAGGACGAGTACTCCTCCCCCTCTTTTGTTGTCTCTATGGCAGGTGTGTATTGAGAAATCGGTGGGTAGGAGTTGGTTGAGGAGGACATTGTCATCACTGGATAGCCATGTCTCTGTGATCAGGAGTATGTCGAGGTCATGGAGTGATATCATGTCTGAGATAACTGGCCATTTCTTGTGGATTGAGCGAGCGTTTATGAGGGCACATTTTAGGTTTTGGGGGTGGGCGCTTTCTTCTTGTTTGGCTTTCTTAGTATGTTGAAGTGTGACATGTAGTAAGTGGGGGTGGAGCGTGCGGGTATCTTCCTTTGTCTTGTAGTAGGGAGCACTTGACCATCTCCTCCCATGGCTCAGTAGGATTGGTATGTGCTTATGGGTAGGAGATAAGGCCGTAATGCTACTGAGCCATCCGGAGAGGAGGTAGCAGCCAATTATGGCAATGAGGGAGGGGACCAGTCCTTGATAAAGCGAATTTGCATAATCCAATATAGCACCCCTAAACAACTTAATAACAGGCACAGACAGACCACACACCGGCTACTTACTTGTATTCCTCAACATCAATGCAGCATTTGACTCCATACTTCACACCCTAATCATCAAAAGACTGCAAACAAAAGGATTAACAGGCATCCCTCTGAGCTGGTTCAAATCCTATCTATCAAACCAACAATTTCAGGTAAAATTAGGCCTGACCTACTCAAGTCAATACCATATACTCAAAGCCAAGGAGTCCTCCAAGTATCCACCCTTTCTGCACTATTATTCAACATCTTCATACACCCAATCTGCACTATCATACAAACCTTCAATGTCCTCTACCACATATACTGATGATGTCATGATCTATGCACCCATCAATAAACAGAGCCCTGACATCGTAACCTTAACAAAATGCTTCACCTCAGTCAAATCATGGCTCATCATTCACAACATGACTATGAACATCAATAAAACAAAAGCTCTATATATCACCAGAAACAGCAGCTTTATCCCGCTGGACACCATAAACCTAAATGGCACCCAACTTCATGTACGACAAGAGATACGTTATCTAGGTATCACCCTTGATCAACACCTAACATTCTCTGCCCACTTAAGAAATATCACCAGGTGCATATACTATAAGCTTGACTGTACAACATGTCAAGCCTCTCCTAACTCAACAAAACTTCCGCACAGTCCTTCACGCTCTCATCTTCCCACATCTGGACTACTGCAACCTCATTCTCCAAGGCCTACCTAAGAAACAGTCCACCTGATTCAACTAGCCCTCAGCACAGCAGTAAATATCTTTTGCAATGCCAGCATAACTGAGCACATAACACCATTGCTCACAGTTTCACTGGCTACCTGTCATCGAACGCACAAAATTTAAAGCCATCCTTACAGTTTTCAAGATCTTCAATGGCCTATCAGCTACGCACCTCCAAACAATAATACACCAGACCAAAAATAACTGCACAAGAAGAACCCACATCCAGAACACCCTAGCAGCTCCAGCATCCTTCACCAGGTCCAGCACCATCACATCCAGTAGAGCCTTCTCCCTATATGCGCCCTCTCTCTGGAACTCAATCCCATACAAACTCTGGGCCACAAAGGATCTCCTAACATTCAGAAAAGCCCTCAAGACTCGCCTGTTCACAGCCTACTTCACCAAGGACAAGACATAATACCTTCATTCAACCGCCTCTGTCCCCCCTCCCATTTCCTCCCCCCCTTAATCATTGTTCTCCCCTTATATTAACTCCTCTCCAAGTCCATTGCCCTGTTATAATGTATCAAGTTTTGTTTCAATGTAAACCGCCTTGACCGTAGGATAAAGCGGTATAGAAAACCTGTTAAATAAATAAATGTGTGTTTGTACTGCTGAATAATTTTTTCTGAGGGTCTCTTATTTAAAGATATGATTGTGTTTGATATTTAGCATTAGAGGATCTTTTGTTGATTTTTAAGTATCTATTATAAGGTACTCTTATAAGATCATATAATATTTATATTCTCCAAATGATGCAGCATGCCACTGTTCATAAGATGACCATTCAGATTTCTTCTGCTCATATGCTGCCTACAGAAATTGCATTCTGTTTACCATGGGTCAGCATGCACTTTAAAATGCTTCTCTGTGTGTGAGGTTATCTCCAGGAACAAACAAGAATGCAGTCTTCACATATGGGTGATGTCTGTACTGACGGAGCCCGCACAGGAACGCTCCCCAGCGTCCAATAGGAAAGTCTTTGGGAGTGTCTGCACATCTGCCTTCCCAACTCCTCTCCTCAGTTCTTCATTTTCTGCAGAGCCAACAGGTTGTTCATTTCCTGTCACCACCGAAAAAAGTTTCTTTTTTTGTTTAATACTGTGCTCTGCCTTTCCGTCAATGCCAGTCCCATCACTCCTACACAGGCCCCAATATCTTTTTTGTTTTACTTTTAAAATTTTCTTTTTTTTTTTCTGCGGTATTCACCACCAACTAGGCTTCCGCCTACATTTTTCTCTTTATCTCTGAAGAGACCCTTGAACATGGAAACATCTATCAGTGGGTTTAAAAAATGTACAAAATGTTTTGGTACAATATTGGGCACAGATAAACATGACTGGTGTTTGAAATGTTTGGGCCCAACAAATGACAGAGGCCTACAGAATAGATCCAGACAGTATGGTTCCCTATTCGCCCTAGACTAGATTTCAGTGGCTTCCACATCGAGAACATTGGCCTCCTCACATAGGTCTCCTCAAAGTCGAAACATAAAAGCAAGTCCAAAACATTGGCATCGAAGACCGATACTGAGTCAAGAGGAAAGTCCCACCATTGGCACTGGGACTCATCAAAGGGTGCTTCCGATGCAGACTGGCCAGCCAAACAGCCCCAGCAGGAGGACCAGTCCTCCAAAGCACAAGAGGGGCTCCGGGACCCTCCCAAGGAATTGACCTCTGGAGAGCTACCAGTACTGTGTTCTGGGATAGTGGTGCAAACCCCCTTAGGTGAATGCACCCAGATATCGGCCATCTCCCTGGCATCTCCCAGTGCATGCTGGCTCTTGAGAGGAGTTTGGCCACAGTCCTGGCAGCCTCGACATTGACTATATTGACAGCTCCAGCAGTGCAGGCTTCGGTACCCTACCAACAGCCAACCCCTGGAGGGTCACGTCACTGCTCATAATGTGGGTGCCATGGCAACCTCAGTTGCCAACCTCCATTAAGTTTCCATTGATGAAATCTATCAGGCGGCTACCTGGTCCTCCATCCATAAGTTTGCTGCACTTTATTGTCTGGACAAGGACTCCCATCAGAACACTGTCTTTGGCCAAGCTGTACTCCAGCACCTTTTTGGGACTTAATCTCAACTCCCACCTTCCATCCTGGACTTCTGCAAGAGACCAGACTTCCATTAAAGATGGTATAGCAGACTGGAATTGAGTCCACTGGGCCACATTGTGTCCACATTCTTTGGCTCTATCCTTTAGCCTCAGGGATCACACTGCTCTCCCGCATGCCAGTCTGGTACCTGAGAGCTAGTGACTCCCATATATGACAACTATATTCCTGCTTGTTCCTGTAACAGATTATCTCTGGGAACAGCAGGAATCAGTCTTTACAATTCACCCTCCTCCTCTCGGAGTTGTAGGGTATTTTAATTTTTTCCTCTATTGTTCAGTTACAAACTCAACTGAGGAGAGGAGTTGGGGAGGCAGCTGCACAGGTGCAGTGGACTGCTCCCAAAAGCTTTCCTATTGTATGCTGGGGAGCGTTCCCGTGCGGGCTCCGTCGATACCGATGTCACCCATATGTGAAGACTGATTCCTGCTGCTCCCGGAGATCATCTGTAACAATACTTTGAGTCTTCTCCTCTACTTCTTTTGGGGGGCTGCTGCTGGATTTGTGACTAACTGCAGAGGAAAGGATGAAAGGCCAGCTGCATCCTTCCCATTTTATTGTCCCCTCTACCTGTGCAGTGCTCTTGGCCTTGGCACTGCTAGTATCACTTTCTATCTCTTCACCAGTTGGCACACTAACAACAACCTCTTCAGCAGCCTCTTCAGCCAGTACACTTTTTTTTAAAATTGAAGTTTATGCTTTACATAGGAAATGACAGGAAATTAAATAAAAGCAAATACAAAAAAAAAAAAGAATACCTTATGCTTCCCAGCCCACATTCCGAGAAGCAGGGTTACCCTGGTGTGTGGAGAATAACATACAGTCCCACCCATGTGGATTCCCTAGATTCTGTATCTGCTAAGACCATCTATCTCCACACACTTTTTTTTTTAGCAGGGAATGCAGTGTGCCTTTTGCAAGCCTAAGTTGCTTCCAGCTGCTGGTTCTCTCATGCCCTTCCCACCCTGCAGCATGTGTCAACCTTCCTTTGCCTCTCTGCCGAGATGACACTGGACAATCGCTGTTTCACAGTTGCACCAGAAATTGCAGCTCTTTCTACTCTCCTTGTAAAGACATCTCTCTTTAGCTTGGGCAGAAGACTAAAGGAACTCATAACCATACCTTGAAAACTCTTTGTTCCTTATCGTCCTTCCAGTCTAGTCCTGAACTTCTCCGTTGAGTACGTCCTCTCGCAGCTTGGAGACTGAACTGCTATTGACTTCCCTCCCTTCTTTCTTTCTATTACAATATTGTTTTTCAGAGGTACCCTTCCCAATTTAATTTAATATGGACATTTAGGGCCTGATATTCTTCTGGGCAGGCTATGCACCACGTCGGTGCATAGCCCTGCCCTCTCACCCCTAAACCCAGATATTCAGTGCCAAGGTTATATGTAGTCCTAGCATTTAATATCCGGGTATCGCTTGTGACAAGGCAGAGGGTTTAAAACCTAGAAATAAGGCTTTAAAACAGTTTCTTTCCTCAGAAGCTGGCAGTAAAACAGGTCAGGAAAGGGTTAAAGCTCTAGCCCAGAAAGGTTCTCTGTACAAGAGAACACAGAGAGAGCTACTCCCCAGCTCCATGACAACCCAGGGAGCTGACGTAGGAGAGAAAGGGGCGGAGTCAAAGCTGATAGGGCAGCCCCGGTCACTTAACCAGGAAGGAACAGTTAGTGAGAGAATGGAGACGGAGACTGGGACAGAGGCAGAGAAGTGGAGGGAAGTTCGAGGTTCAGCTTCAGTTGGAGATTCAGACTCTGATTTGAATCAAAGCAGAAAGCTGAGGACCGGAGGAAGCAGGAAAAGGAGCTGCCATTACCCGGACAGCACAAGGTGCTTGCAGAGTGGCCAGCCAGACGGCAGAGAGGTCTCTGGAGAGGCGTCTGGAAAAGCTTCCAGGAAGGAACTACCTCAGGACAAGCAAAAAGGAGAAACAGGTTAGAAGTTACTTTAAACCTGGGGAGCAGAGTTTGGAAACTTTACCCCGAAGAGACAGAAGTACTTCCCTGGAGTCTTCTTTAGAAGCTACAGTCACAAGTGGGAGGTTGGGCAGAAGGAAAGTGCCATTTGTAAAACTGCAAAGAGATTCCCAAGGCAGACAGCGTGTCAGGAGCTCCAGTTCTGAGTACAGCCCAGCTGCTTGTAAGCATTCAGCTAATTGCAGGCTACAGAGCAGAACGTTAGAGTCAGACCCTGCTGAGCAACTTGCTATACAGGAGCTAGTGAAGCAGTACCAAGACAAATATTTACCTCCTAACCAAAGTGTGAATCTTAGACCTGCCAGGAGAAAGGTGAGCCCTTTTAATACTGTTTTTAAGGGGGCTGGTAATTCTAAATCCTTGCCTGTACCCAGAAGGTTAAATGCTACTAAGTGGAAGCAGCTTAATGCACTCGTAGAGCAGTGGAAGTCTGTGGACTTACCTAAACCTAAATATAAGGACATATCAGATTCTGAAGTGGAGCCGATGCAAACTGAAGCACCTCTATTAGAAGACAGTTGTTCTGATATGGAATGTGGTTTCTGCCGGAGAGAGTGAAAAGCTGAAAAAGTATTTCTAGTAATAAGTGCTGAGAAAGCTTAATTGTTTTATTTGAGTTTTATACGGAGAAAGGCAGCGCTCTGCCTGAGTGAAAGCTCAATACTCATTATGCAGCTGTGAAAGTAAATGCAACGCTGTGAAGTTTCCTTTGTTTGGACCTAGTACCTGAAAGCAATACTTGTACTTGGAAAAGCAGTCTATTTAAAAACTGGGAAAGAAGTTTAAGAAGCTATTGGTGTTTGAAACAATTGCCTGAGAAGTATCAGGAAGACTTTGTTACCATTCATTCTTTATTTGGCACAAAAAGTACCAACATCTTGTTTCTGTGTTTGGGGAAGTAGTTATATGAAAAATTCCTGTGCGACAATAAACTTATTGTTACCCCATTTAACCTTGGCTGTGGTTTACTTGGCCACCAACTACACAGATACCAGGCTGCAGCATTTACAAGGTCTTTATAAATATTGTGGTCCCGCCTGCCAGCCCTTCTAGGCAACTACCTATATACCCTAGAAGAGGAGGGTGGGTGGTGACATGCTGCACAACCCAGAAGTCGCTGAAGCGAACTGAGCAGGAGCAATATTGCATGCTGCCCGGTTAATGCCTGCGCTGTAAAGATAGGTGATGGTTTTCCTTGCCTATCTTTTTAGCGCAGAGCACTAACTGGGCAGCATACAGTTTTGCTGCTGCCCAGTTATTTCGTGCCCCCACCTCCGCTCTGACCCAGAATGCCCCCAACACGCCCCAGTGCTAGCCAGATAGCATTGGGGCGCTTAGGGGACATAGATATATGTGCCATTGAATATCCCCATCCTAGGAATTTACACGGTTTATTAGGCTGTAAACCATGTAAATGTCCTTCAAATATTGGGCCCTTATATTCCTTTTCAACCTCATAGCTCAAGGTGGATTCTAGAGAAACAGAATATACAAATCACATCATACAAAAGATAATTACTATCTAAGCATAAGTGCCTAACTACATTAGATAGAATCCAAAAACTGAAGATGTAGGGATGTTACCCATGACTGAAATGCTATTTAAAGGTGGTGCCGCAGAAGAATTGAAAGAAATATTGATACACCGGGAAGATGTATTACAACTATGATAAACTGAAGAGTTACAAATCACCTGGACTGGATGGTATATATCCAAGAGTGTTGAAAAAACTGAAATATGAGATTGCAGACCTACTATTAGTAATCTGTGAACTATCATTAAAATCATCTGTAATACCTGAAGATTGGAGGATGGCCAATGTAATGCCAATTTTTAAAAAGGGTTCTAGGGGTGATCCAGGAAACTACAGACCGGTGAGCCTGACGTCAGTACTGGGAAAAATGGTAGAAACCATTATAAAGAACAAAATTACTGGATATGTAGATAGTCATGGCTTATGGGAGACAGCCAACATAGCTTTAGCCAAGGTAGGTCTTGTCTTAATAATCTGTTATGGGTTATTTTTTAAATTTAAATGTTTATTGAATCATACATCAAGAAACCCAGCAATCAATACACTACAGAGTAACAACCAAGCACAACATAAAGCTGTATCCCCCCCCCCAACATTCTCCTTCCACCACTTGCCAGAATTAACAAAGTACCCTGCAGTCAAACCACTACAACACCACCTAAATCAGATAACACCCCCCATCATTATCAAATACCCCACCTCCTTACCTTAGCCCCCCTCCCCCTCACTTACACACCACCATAACTCTCCCCAATTCATCTCAAATTTATCTACCCTCTCCCGTCGTGCAGCAGTTAACTTTTCCATGAGTACTATATACCTCAACCTTCGCTCAAAGTATGCCACTGAAGGCGTGTCTCTCTGCTTCCAAGCCGCTGCCAACTCACAGCGTGCTGCACAGAGACACGCTGCAACTATGCGCCCCCCCCCCCCCGTTGCCTCTCCTCCCCCCACCAGGATAGTAAGTATATACCCGGTTTCAATTCCACCTCTACCCCCACAAACCATAGGATCCACTGCTGAACCCTTCTCCAATATTCCTGAACTTTTGAACACCCCCACCAAATATGCCAGAAAGTACCAATCTCCCCACACCCCCTCCAACATTCCGCCGAAGCCCCCGGGAACATCTTGTGCACCCGCTCCGGCGTATAATACCATCTAAGCATGATCTTATAGCAGTTCTCTCGAATACTGCTAGACATTGGCGCTTTTTTCACCTGGGCCCACACCAAATTCCAGTCCTTAGGCACCAAAGGCTCCCCCAACTCTTCCTCCCACTCCCTCATATATTTGAGCTTCAGGCCCACTACTTCCCTCACCCCTCTGTACAACCCTGAAATCATACCCCTTAAAGCCCTTTTCCCAACCCAAATCGCCTCCACCATTGACAGCTCTTCCTCTAACCCCCCTCTCCTCTTTAATTCCCGCAAAAAGTGACAAACTTGCAAGTAAGCATATCTGTTAGCTCCCTATAACCCATACATTTCCTGTATCTTCTCGAAACAATATATTTCCCCCTCCTCCACCAGTTGATAGAAACACTCCAGCCCTCTAGTTGTCCAGCCATCAAATCTTCCCCCCTCCCATCCAGGGCGGAACTCTTTCCAACCCCTCCAAGGGATCAACAGCGAGAAGACCGTCCCTCTCTTCTTCCTGACCTTTGCCCGAATCCCATCCCACACCCTCACCACCACTCTCATTGCCGGCGTACCAACCCCCAATTCTTTCCGTGTGTTCGTGGGTGCCTACAGACAGGCGTCCAACCTTCCCCCCCTCAACATATGTCTTTTCCAGCGCCGCTCCCGGCTTCACCCCAGCTCCCCCCTCCAATCTATTACATGCCGCAACTGTGCCGCCCTATAATAGTCCTGGAAGTTAGGGACGCCCAACCCCCCCTCCCCCTGCCGCGCATACATAACCTCCCTTGCTATCTTCGGTGGCTTTCATTTCCAAATATATTGGAACACCTTTCTTTGCAAATCTCTCAAAACTGCCCCGGGAACCTTCACCATCAGCGCCTGAAATAAATATAACAGCCGCGGTAGCACATTCATTTTGACCCCTGCTATCCTCCCAAGCCATGACGTCTCATGTCCCATCCACCCATCTAGGTCCTTCCGAATTCCCCTCAGCACTTTCGGGTAGTTCGCTTTATAAGCCTCCTCATACTTTACCGGGATCTGCACCCTCAAATACCCCAGCAATCTGGCTACCCATCTTACCAGGTACGCCCTTTTTAAACACTCCTCACCCTTCTTAGCAACCGAAACATTAAGCACTTCCATTTTATCCATATTCATTTGGAAGCCCGAAACCCTCCCATATCTTTCTATTTATTTATTTATTTATTTATAGTCTCTTATATACCGCACTATTCGGCATCAGCGCGGTTTACATGGAACAAAAATGCTCAGTACAGTTAACATGTAAGAGTTTACAGATAACAGGGCAAGTAACTTGGATAACAGGGGTAAGCTATTTACAGCATTTGCTACATAAACTTGTATAACAGTGGCAAACTATTTACAAATATTGCTACATATCTCCCCCATAACCTCCGGCAATGCCCCCTGTGGGTCCCGAATATACAACAGGACATAATCCGCATATAGTGAAATCTTATGCTTCACCCCCCACCTTTCCAGCCCCAATATCTTCTCATCCCATATTCTCCGCCAGTGGTTCTACCACCATAGCAAAAAGCAACAGCGACATTGGGCACCCCTGCCTCGTTCCCCTACCCAATTTGAAATCCCTCAAATAACTCCCATTAACTTTCACTCTCGCCCTAGGCCCAGAGTACAACCCCCCCACCCATTTCTCAAATTTTGGCCCACACCCCATCTTAGCACCTTCATTAAAAATTCCCAGTGCACCCTATCAAACGCCTTTTCAGCATCTATGGACATTAATATAAATTCCTCCTTCCCCTGTCTGGCCTCCCACACCACCCCCATCGCCCTCTTAATATTGTCCCCAGCTTGTCTCCCCATAATGAACCCCGTTTGGTACTCCTTAATCAACCCCGGCAGCTGAGGTGCCAACAACTTCGCCAATATTTTAACATCAACATTCAGTAGAGATATAGGCCTGTACGAACTACAACACAACGAATCCTTCCCCTTTTTTGGTAAAATGGTAATCCCAGCTGTAAGCATATCTTTCGTCAGTTCCCCGCCCTCCTCTAGCATCCCATTAAACACCCTACCCAAGACTTCTCCAATTTCTTCAAAAAAGAGCTTGTAAAAAAAACCCGACAACCCATCAATCCCCGGTGCTTTCCCCCCCCCCCCCCACCATACCCCTAACTACTCTCCCCAGCTTTTCCACCGATATGTCATTCTCCAGAAGTTCCCGAGCCTCTGCCTGCAGCCCCGGCAACTGAATCTCCTCCAGGTACTGCTTTATTAATCCCTCTTCTATCCCCTCGTCCTTCTTATATAGACCCTGATAAAACTGTGCAAAACACTCCCTAATAACCTTTTCCTCACTACACACATCCCCATTCTCCCGCTTAATTTGGTAAATCATGGAGTCCACCTTACACTGCTTCAGCTTCCAAGCCAAAAGCCTACCAGCTTTATTACCAAATTCATAAAATATCTGCTTCACCTGATTCACCTTGTATGCTATAAGCTCTATCTGTAACGCTTGTAACTCCCCCCTCAACCTCTCGACCTCCTTCTTCTCCCTTTCCCTCCCTGACATCTGATACGCCCGTTCCGCTACCCTCAAATGTTGCCTCAATTCCTCCTCCTGCTGTCCCCTTTCTCTTTTTAGTTTCGCCCCCCACATGATAAACCTCCCCCTAATGAAAGCCTTCAGCCCTTCCCACACAATTACCATCCTCACCTCCCCCTTATCATTCAACTCTAGGTATTCCTTTATCGCCCCCTTGATATCTGCCACCACTTCCTTCTTAAGTAAGCTCTCATTTAACCTCCAAAACTTCACCCCTTCTTGCCGCTTCCCCCTCAGTTCTATCACAGCACCATGATCCGTCCAGACTAATGGCTCAATCCCAACCTCCTTCACTATCCCCAACCATTCCACATCCAACAATAACATATCATTCCTACTCCAACTACCATGAGGAGCCGAGTAAAACGTATATTCCCTACTCTCGGTGTTTCTAACCCTCCAAGCATCCACTAAATGGAAACGCTTCATCACCTGCTTTAACCCCATCCTGTTCTTCCCCCCACTATCTTCCCCTTGCTGATGTCGATCTAGCCCCGGCTGCATCACCACATTGAAATCCCCCCCCCCCCCCCACAAGTAGCTTCCCCTTTGAACCCTTCTCCAACATCTTTCCCAACTCCTTCCAGAAGATCACCTGGTTTCCACTGGGCCCATATATCGAAACAATAGTAATATCCTTGTCCCCTATTTTCCCCCAAACCCCCACCACCCTACCCTCCATATCCCGAAAACTTCCCAGGACATGCACACCACTACCTTCTTTTAGCAGAATAGCTACACCCCCTCTCTTACCCCTTCCCTGTTACATGAGAAATATTGTTCCGGAAACCTCCTTTGTTTAAGCCTCCCAATATCCCCCCACCTAAGATGTGTTTTCTGTAGTAGCACCACCTCCCAGTCATTCCACTGGATCTCTCTTTATAGTTGCCTACGCTTATAGGGCGTGTTTAGCCCTTTAACATTCATGGACCCTATCTTCACCATGATATGATAAACCCCCGTACTCACCCCTTCCCTTGAGTTATTCCATTTCCTTCCTTTCACCACCCCCAACCCACCTACCTCCCCCCACCCACCTCCCTTCCACCCCTCCTTCCCAACCCCCAGCCTCCCCCCAACTCCCCTCTCCCCCAACTCCACCAACACTTCCGTGTGCGTCATATAATTATCCCATATCCCCCCGATCTATCCACCTTATAACACACAGTAAATGTACTATCCCCGCATTATATCAAACATTCCTTTTACTCTCCATCTCCCCTGTCCACCTCCCTTAAATTCCATTGTCCAAAGACTAATGTCCAATATACCAACTGAACACAGTTGCATCTCTTCTTCCACCTCTGCAGCTTGTACCTTGGACCTTCACTCGCCCTCTTCCGCCAGCAGGCTCTTATTCTTTTGCGAGAGTTGCTTTAGCCTCTTCCCCTTTTCAGACACTCGCTGCCACTTGGAAACGGGCCGGCCTTTACTACTCAAGTCTTTACCAGCCAGGCCCCGGCCCCCCTCCCGCTGCTTAGGTACTTGTTCGCATCCCAACTCCTCCAATGCCAACCACGCCTCATCCGCCGTCTTCACCTTTCTCGATGCACCACCAACTGTCAGCAGCAGCCCAAATGGAAACATCCACCTGTATCGCAGACTCTTCTCCCTCAAGAATGCCATCACTTCACGCAGGCCTCTTCGTCTTTCCAGCGTACCACGAGACAGATCGTTGTACACCTCCACTTCGCAGTTCTCCCACGCTATCCGTCCGTACTTCCGTGCAGCTGCCAAAACTTTTTCTTTGGTGGGGAAACTGCTCAAGCATGCTATAATGTCTCTGCATTGCTTCTCCAGCCTTGGGCCTAGACTCCAGTGCGCTCTCTCCACACCTATCCCCTCCAGCCTTTCCTCTGTGCTCCCAGCCAATTTCAAAATATGCACACATAGACTTTAACCACCTGGCTGCAGTCCTTAAATTTCTCCAATTCTGGGATCCCCCGAATGCGTAAGTTGTTCCGCCGGGCCCGATCCTCCATTTCTTCAATTTTCTCCTGCAGCTCCTCCTGCACTTTCACCAATTTACTCTGTGCGTCCACTATTTCTTGAAGCTCACCGGCCTGGATCTCCACGTGCTCCTCCACATCTTCAGTCCGCTGCCCCAAACTACTCACATCCTGCCGCAACAAATTAAGATTCTCTTTCAGATCACCTCGCATTGCTAGCAGCTCCTCCTTCATCTCCCGCTTGAACTCCCGGAGCCATTCTTTTAAATCCGTGCCTTCGGGCAGCTGCCCTCCTGCCTCCGCCTCTTCATCACCACTCTCCAGGCCCCTTTCTCTTCCACTTCGTCCGAGTTTCTCCGTGCTCGCTCCTCCTTGCGCGCATAAGCTGACTGAAAACTCGCCAACTTTTTCCGGACCGACATCTCCTTCTCACTTATCACTCTTTGGTCCGCTATCTTTACCGGGAACAGGCTTATTTTTGCAAATGCAATGGGATTAGTACGGAGCTAGGCTAATCTGCAGCCATTCGCTCTCCGACGTCACCGGAAGTCCCATCTGTTATGTTTTTTTGAAGGTGTGAATAAACAGGTAGACAAAGGTGAGTCTGTTGATATAGTGTATCTGTATTTTCAGAAAACCTTTGACAAGGTCCCTAATGAGAGACTCTTGGTGAAATTAAAAAGTCATAGGATAGGAGGCAGTTTACTATTGTGGAACAGAAACTGGTTAAATGATAGAAAGCAGAGGGTAGGGCCAAATGGCCAATTTTCCCAGTGGAGAAAGGTGAATAGTGATCTGTACTGGGTCCACTGCTTTTTAACATAGTCGTAAATGACCTAGAAATGGGAATAATGAGTGAGGTAATGAAATCTGCAGATGAGACAAAATTATTCAAAGTTGTTAAAACCAATGAGGATTTTGAAAAATTGCAAAAGGACCTTGATAAACTGGAAGACTGGGCATCCAAATGGCAGATGAAATTTAATGTGGACAAGTGCAAAGTTATGCATCTAGGAAAGAACAACCCAAACTATGGTTACACGATCAAGGTTCCACATTATGAACAAGTACTCAGGAAAAAGATTTAGGCGTCATCGTGGATAACATGTTAAAACCCTCCACCCAGGGTGCAGCGGCGGCCAAGAGAGCAAATAGAATGCTAGATATCATAAGGAAAGGAATGGAGAATAAAACAAAGGATATTATAATGCCTCTGTATCATTCCATCGTGTGACTGCACCTTGAATATTGTATGCAATTCTGGTCACTGTATCTTAAAAAGGATATAGCGTTATTAGAAAAGGTACAGAGAATAGCCACCAGAATGGTAAAGGGGATGGAAGGATACCGCTGTGATGAGAGGCTAAAAAGGTTAGGGCTCTTCAACCTGGAAAAGAGATGGCTGAGGGGAGATATGATAGAGATCTATAAATTAATGAATGGAGTGGAACGGATAAATGTAGATCGATTATTTACACCATCAACATATAGAAAGACTAGGGGACATGCAATGAAGCTACAGGGTAACCTATTTAAGACTAAGAGGAGAAAATAATTTTTCACTCAACGTGTAATCAAACTCTGGAATTTGTTACTGGAGGATGCAGTAAAAGCTGTTAGTGTAGCCAGGTTTAAAAAAGGTTTGGACAAGTTCCTGGAGGAAAGCTCCATAAACCATTATTAAAGGGGATATCCACTGCTTGCCCAAATACAAGTATTGTGGAACCTGTGTCTTTTGGGGAAACTGCTAGGTACATGTGACCTAGATTGGCCACTGTTGGAAACTAGGGTTGCCAACCGGCCGGTTTTCAGCTGGCCTGGCCGGTTTTTCCATGGCCAGGCTGGCTGCCGGCACAGATGTAAAACCGGCCCTTGAAAAGCCGTTTTTTGCTCTGGCCGCAAGATAGGGAGCGGGCAGAGCAAAAAAACGGCTTTTCTCCCGACTCCCGAAATCCGTGGGGGAGGGAGCCAGGGAAGCCCACGCGAGGCCCCGGCTCCCTCTGTACAACCGCCAGCGTGAAGATCCTTTTCCCTCATGCTGGCGGCTCTTTGTGTGAAGCTGGGAATTCTGGGAAAGGTTAAAGGGCATTACCTTTAACCTCTCCCAGGAGTCCCAGCAATCTCGGCTTCACACAAACAGCCGCCAGCGTGAGGGAAAAGGATCTTCACTCTGGCGGTTGTACAGAGGGAGCAAGCGCCTCGCATGGGCTTCCCCGGCTCCCTCTGAAGGCGCTCAGACAGCCGTGGGGCTGGTCGGGGGGGGGGAGGCCAAAGACTGAATGGGCTGTGATGGGGGGGCTAGGACTACAAATGGGCTGTGATGGGGGGGATCTGGACTGGAAATGGGTTTTGGGGGTGGAACTTGGACTGGAAATGGGCTGTGATGGGGGGGGGCCTGGACTGGAAATGGGCTGTGATAGGGGGGGAACTGGACTGGAAATGGGCTATGGTGGGGGAACTTGCTGGAAATGGGCTGTGATGGGGGGGTCTAGGCCTGCAAATGGGCTGTGATGGAGGGGACTAGGACTGCAAATGGGCTGTGATGGTGGGGGGGGGGCTAGGACTGGAAAGAGGCTGTGAAGGAGGGGACTTGGACTGGAAATGGCCTGTGATGGGAGGGCTAGCACTGGAAATGGGCTGATGAAGAGCTGGAATAGGACTGGAAATGGGCTGACGAGGGGGCTAGGATTGGAAATTGGCTGATGGGGGAGCTTGAAGTGGAGCTTGGAGTGGAAAGTGGGGGCTGGAATGGAACTAGAAAAGAGCATATGTGGGGCTAGGACTGGAAATGGGCTGATGAGCTGGAATAGGACTAGAAATGGGCTGATGGGGGGAGTTTGGGCTGCAAATGGGTGATGGGCTAGAATAGGACTGGAAATGGGCTGATGTGGGGGCATGGGAGAATGGGACTAGAAGGGAGCGGATGCTGGGTGGGTCTAGAAATATAAGGGAGCTGATTTTGGGGGAGGACTAGAAGGGATGGGGAATGAGAATGGAGAGGGGAAAAGATATTTTGTGTGGAAGAAAAGTCTACGATGGGCCGGGTATTGGGAGAGTAAGAGGGGATTGAGAATGGAAGGGTGAATTTTGAGTGGATGATAAAGGAATAAGGAAAGAAATGGGGGAAAGAGCAAAAGGGAAATGATCAGTATGTTAAAGCAGATATAGAGAGAGAATGGAAAACATCTAAAAGAGAAGAAAAACAAATGGACAGCTTGCAGAAGACACAAAGAAACCAGAAGAAAGTGACTGGAGCAATTGCAACTGAAAAATAAAATGCCCAAACAGAAGGTAGAAAAATACTTTTTATTTTGAATTTATTAACTGGAATATGTCTGGTCTGGGAAGTGTGTATTGCTAACATCTTTGCGTTTTTGTTTAGTGCAAGAGGAAATTACTTTATAGTTTTATTTCTCCAGTGTTGTACATTTATGTTTATGTTTATTATTTACTTAACCGCCCTTCAGGGTAAACAGAGCGGTGTACAATAGAAAAAACAACAATACAGCAAGACTCGGGGCCAGAAAGGAAAAGAAGTTACAATTCAATAATAGGACAGAGAAAAGAGAACAGGGAAAGAGTAGTAGACCCAGGGGAGAGACTAAGGCTGGGAAGGGGGAAGGTCAAAGGCGAGGGTAAATAGGTGGGTCTTTAGGGCGCATTTGAAGGTGGGGTGATGTGGTTCAAGACGGAGGGTAGCGGGGAGGGAGTTCCAGAGGGCTGAGGAGCGGGTGGAATGAAGGTGGGCCTGTGATGGAGGGGGTAGTGCAAGGCGATTGAGGTGGAAGGACCAAGGGGTGTGCCGAGGAGTATGAAAGTGGATGAGATCAGCAAGGTATTGCGGGGTGGTGGTATGAAGGACCTTATGAACGAGTGTGAGAAGTTTGAATTGGATACGGAAGGGTATGGGAAGCCAGTGAAGACGAAGCAGAAGGGGAGTGACATGGTCTCTAGGGGAGGAGTGGGACACAAGTCGGGCAGCGGTATTCTGGATCCTTTGTAAGCGTGTCAGCTGGAACTTGGTGAAGCCTGAGAAAACTGAATTGGAGAACTCAATCCGGGAGATGACCAAAGATAGCAGGAGGGTAGCAAGAGGAGAGGGAGAGAGGAAGGGGCGGATTGCACGAATCTGACAAAGGTAAAAGAAGGAAGTTTTTGAGACATGTGAGACGTGGGCAGAAAAAGAAAGATCAGAGTCGAAGAGAACCCCAAGATACCGAAAGGTGGAAACTAGAGAGATAGAGGTACCTGGGAAGGAAGGTGCCAGTGATGAGGTAGAGTGACCATACGGGAACCAGATAGCAGTGGTTTTTGAAAGATTGAGGTGTAAGCAATTTTGGGTCATCCAGTTGGAGATAGCATGTTTGGCTTTTGGGGTTCCCAGTTTAATTATTAAGTGACCAAGGGAGTTAGCCTACACTTATCCTCGGAAATTTTTGTGGGTGGGGCTGGGGTGCAGCATGGGTGGGGCTGGGGGAGGGGCAGGGGTGGGACTAGGGGCGGAGAATGGGTGGAGCATGGTGAGCCACAGGTGTCGGGTTTTTCTCGGTGAAAAAGTTGGCAACCCTATTGGAAACAGGATACTGAGCTTGATTGACCTTGGTCTGACCCAGTATGGAATATCTTATTTTCTTATGTTCTTACATCCTCTATTGATTCAGAAACTATTAAAATATAGACTTCAGAATTACACATTCACTTCAGTCAGATAAATATTCTTGAAACAACCACATTTTTAAAACTCGACAGAATTGAAAATTGGAAGTCAGTTCATGCAATTCTAACAGGTATAAATTCCACATCGTAGGGCCCAGGTCCAGAAATTATTTATTTCTTATTTCCTTTAAATATCAGGACTTTGCTGATGGCAAGGCCAGCCTAATCTCTTTCCTTGATCATAATAAATAGCTAGGTACTGTAATGAGGCTGGAGCCACGGAAGGTGCAGGTTTAGAAAAAAGCCCTGTCTTTCATAGAGCTGTAGATGTGCAGAAGATGCAATTACCTCGAAGCACAGCTAGAGGGGGCAGGAGTAATCCTACAGAGGCTGAGTCAATGTGCCCAGCCACTGACTGTATGAGTGTTAACCAGCTGCACCTGAAGGCAAGCCCGGGAGTTTCAAAGGTAAAATGCCCTTATAAAGGAAAGGCAGCCAGAAGGAAGTGGTGTGGAGGAGGAATCCATTCGGAGGGAACTCAGCCGGCAGCAGTTCCGCCAGAAGGAAGGAGGAGTGTGGAGAAGGAGAGAGTCCACACGGAGCAAGCCCAGAGGGACAGAATCCAGACGGAGACTATCCAGAGGGATAGAGTCCAGAGGGGCAGAGCACAGAGAGACAGAGTCCAGAGAGAGGCTGCCAGGAGAAGCAGTTTGGCTGGAAGGAGTGACACTCCCAGCCCAAGTAACGTAGCTGGATCAAGCAGCACAACAAGAGCAGCAACAGCTGAAAGAAGAGCACAGAAAACCAAGGAGCCATGCTTTAAGAGAAGCCTACATTCACCTGAGTTCGCTGGACCAGGATTACAAGGTACAAGGAGGAGAGGTTCCTATAGCAAAGCTACCTTTACACAGAAGCACAGAGGTTGGGAATCCTCACCAGGTTTTCCTGGGCTTCAGGAGGGCAAAGCACTGCACAAGAAAACCTGTCTCCAGAGAGAAGTACGTCAGAGAGAGAGCTCCAGGTGTAGCAGCTGCAGGAAGCCAAGGTATGGTGACTCTTTACTTTTAAAAGAAAGCCTTGCTCCTAGAAACTCTGATAAAGCAGACGCTCAATATATAAGAAGAGGGAACAAAACAAAGCTTTTCAAAACAATACCTAAGGGCTTAACAGAAGAGTCTTACTGGAAGCAAAGAAGCAGAGACAGACCCTCTAAACTTGTAGCCGTAAGGGAAAGCACTTATTCAGAGGGAGAAGCCAGTGACGCAGAGTCCATGGAAATAGAGTTTGAGAATACTATTCCCATTCCTCAGGATGAGTCCATGGACTGTACTTTTTGTGCTACTACTTAGTCTTGAGTCCTTAGGAGAACTGTAAATATAAAAGAAACCCTGCAATCAATTGTGAAGCTTATAACAGTTTGTTTGCTTGCTTGTTTAATTTACTTTGGAATGAAAGAATCCTCAGTTAAACCCTGCATTCAATTGTGAAGCTTATAACAGTTGTATGCCTGCTTATTTGGTGGAACCCTTTATAAAGAAGGACTATCTTTATTTTCTTATGTCTTAGTGAACCCTTGCGTTAAAGGGGAAATAAAGCCTTATTACCCTCCACTCTTGGCTTATATCATTTGTTCTCACAAGGAGCTAAAACTCCAAGGACCAAACTGCACTGGGCCTTAAAGAGCCATTGCTCCTTAAAAATAATAAAAATGCTCAGGATGCCCTTACAGCCACTGGCCACTGGGGGAACCTGATGACAGTACATACAATGTAATGAACAAACTAAGATAATCTGGAGCTATACTTTGTAAAAATAAATGATAAAAGCTTAGATTAAATTCATGGCCAAGAATTATGGTATGCCTGGGGTAGGCCTTGCAAGGCCCAGTAAGGCTGCATGCCTATGCTGACAGTCTTGAAAGGACTAGGGGGGAAGGGAGAGAGGGGGTGAGGAAAGGAGCAAGGGGGAGGGGTTGTCCAGCTATACTCTAATGGGACTGGATTCCAAGGATTGCACCTTTTATTATAGCTTTTTATTTTGTATTTCTCTTTCACCTTTAATATTCTATGAGCAGTGGAATGCTATAGATACAGTAAGGTGCCCTGTGTCTTCTCACTTTCACTACTACACTACCTCGGATACTGTGTATGGAGTCCCATGCCTGGCCTCAGATAGGCCCTGTACTGCCTAGTTGCAGCTTGGCTGTGTGCCAGCTGACACTTCTTGAAAGGACCAGGGCAAGGGGGGATGTGTTTCTCCAGCTATGTAGCTAATGCTCTAAGGGGACTGGATTCTCAGGAACCGTGCCTATATTCTAGGATATTTTTTAGTGCCCTCCATCGGTGTAGTTTCCCTTCTTCCTCTGGGGGGGGGGGAGGTGGCAGGAAGCCCTACTGACAGTGGGGGCAGGGGTATACGGTTGCCAACCGGCCGGTATTCAGCCAGCCTGGACGGTTTTTCCATGGCCAGGCCGGCTGCTGGCAGAGATGTAAAACCGGCCCTTGAAAAGCCGTTTTTTTGCTCTGGTCGCAAGATCAGGAGTGGCCAGAGCAAAAAACCGGCTTTTCTCCCGACTCCTGAAGTCCGCGGGGGGAGGGAGCCAGGGAAGCCCGCGCGAGGCCCTGGCTCCCTCTGTACAACCGCCAGCGTGAAGATCTTTTTCCTTCACGCTGGCAGCTGTCAATGTGAAGCCGTGATTGCTGGGAAAGGTTAAAGGCAATGCCCTTTATCCTTTCCCAGCATTCGCGGCTTCACAGAAACAACCGCCAGCGTGAAGGAAAAAGATCTTCACGCTGGCGGTTGTACAGAGGGAGCCAGGGCCTCACGCGGGCTTCCCCTGGCTGCCTCTGAAGCACCTCAGACAGCCGTGGGGCTGATCAGGGGGGGAGGCTAGGACTACAAATGGGCTTTGTTGGTGGGGGAGGGGAGGCCAAGGACTGGATGGGCTGTGATGGGGTGTACCTAGACTGTCAATGGGCTATGGGGGGGACGACCTGGACTGGAAATAGGCTATTGGGGGGGGGGGGACTGGACTGGAATTGGGCTATGGGGGGGAACCTAGACTGGAATTGGGCTATGGGGGGGGGGGGGTGGAACCTGGACTGGAAATACGCTCAGGGGGGATCTGGACTGGAATTGCGCTATGGGGAGGGGTGTACCTGGACTGGAAATGGGCTATTGGTGGGGAACCTAGACTGGAATTGGGCTATGGGGGGGGATGGAACCTGGACTGGAAATAGGCTATGTGGGGGGGGGGGGGGATCTGGACTGGAATTAGGCTATGTGGGGGGTGTACCTGGACTGGAAATGGGCTATGGGGGGGACCTGGACTGGAAATAGGCTATGGGGGGGGGGGAACCTGGACTGGAATTGGGCTATGGGGTGGCCTGGACTGGAATTGGGCTATGGGAGGGGACCTGGACAGGAAATGGGCTATGGGGGGGGGGGGCTGCAATGGAATTGGGCTATGGGGGGGGGCCTGGACTAGAATTGGGCTATGGTGGGGGAAGGGGGAACTTGGACTGGAAATAGATTATGATTAGGGGGGCTAGGACTGCAAATGGGCTGTGATGGTTGAGAGGGGACTTGGACTGGAAATGGGCTGTGATGGGGGGCTAGGACTGCAAATGGGCTGTGATGGTGGGGGGGACTAGGACTGCAAATGGGCTGTGATGGTGGGGGGGCCTAGGACTGGAAATAGGCTGTGATGGTGGGGGGGGCAAGGACTGTAAAGAGGCTGTGAATGGGGGGCTAGGACTGGAAATGACCTGTGATGGGAGGGCTAGCACTGGAAATGGGCTGATGAAGAGCTGGAAAAGGGCTGATTGGGGCTGGAATAGGACTGGAAGTGGGCTGACGAGGGGGCTAGGATTGGAAATTGGCTGATGGGGGAGTTTGGACTGGAAGTTGGCTGATGGGGGCTGGAATGGAACTCGAAAAGAGCATATGTGAGGCTAGGACTGGAAATGGGCTGATGAGGAGCTGGAATAGGACTAGAAATGGGCTGATGGGGGAGCTTGGACTGCAAATGGGTGATGGGCTAGAATAGGACTGGAAATGGGCGATGGGCTAGAATAGGACTGAAAATGGGCTGATGTGGCGGCATGGGAGAATGGGACTAGAAGGGAGTGGATGCTGGGTAGGTCTAGAAATATAAGGGAGCTGATTTTGGGGGAGGACTAGAAGGGTATGGGGATGGGGAATGAGAATGGAGAAGGGAAAAGATAATTTGTGTGGAAGAAAAGTCTACGATGGGCCGGGTATTGGGAGAGTAAGAGGGGATTGAGAATGGAAGGGTGAAATTTGAGTGGATGATAAAGGAATAAGGAAAGAAATAGGGGAAAGAGCAAAAGGGAAACGATCAGTATGTTAAAGCAGATATAGAGAGAGAATGGAAAACATCTAAAAGAAAAGAAAGGACAAATGGATAGCTCGCAGAAGACACGAAGAAACCAGAAGAAAGTGACTGGAGCAATTGCAACTGAAAAATAAAATGCCCAAACAGAAGGTAGAAAAATACTTTTTATTTTGAATTTATTAACTGGAATATGTCTGGTCTGGGAAGTGTGTATTGCTAACATCTTTGTGTTTTTGTTTAGTGCAAGATGAAATTACTTTATAGTTTTATTTCTCCAGTGTTGTACATTTCATGTTTGGCTTTTGTGGTTCCCAGTTTAATTATTATCTGACCAAGGGAGTTAGCCTAAACTTATCCTCGGTAATTTTTGTGGGTGGGGCTGGGGTGCAGCATGGGTGGGGCTGGGGGCGGGGCAGGGGTGGGACTAGGGGCAGAGAATGGGTGGGGCATGGCAAGTCACAGGTGTCGGGTTTTTCTCGGTGAAAAAGTTGGCAACCCTAAAGGGGTACCAGATCACCATTAGTGCCAGCAACATTTAGGGAGGCTACCGCCCCTCCATGCCCCCCCAAACTATGCCTATGGTGCCCTCCCATCTTTACAGCTGTTGCCACATACAGTAGATGAGGAAAATTGTTGCAAAAATATCAGTGCACTGTATTTTTTAGTTCTGCAGTGGATTTCATAGATTTTGCTACAATAACCTCTCCTTCTACCAGTGACACTTTGTTGTATTAAAGTAAAATTTACTGCCTTACACAAACTTTACAAGCCCCCAGTTGTCTAATAGACATTCTATAGCAATGAGAAACATTTTCAGAAAAACATCTTGAATTCTTTTTGTTTTGTGCTTTCATGTAGAAAGGCAAGAAACCCCAGCCACAAGTCCCTCCTTAATGAATGACTTGTCAGCTGTCTGTCAGACACAATTCTATGGCAGTAGCAACTATCCATTAGACAGGCTGATATGGTTTGTTTTCTTCCCAATTGTACCTCATCCAAAGCCAAAGTGCTATTTCTCCTTTGCAGTCCTAAAGCCCACACCAGCACTTCTTTGTCTCTCTTTGAAAGTCAAAGCCAAAATGGTTCTCTGCTGGTTGTACTGGCAGTGAGTTTCAGCCCTGCTGTGATTTCGTCAACTATGGGATTTTCAGAAGTCAGGCAGGGATAGGTTTCTCTGACTACCTGTCAAACATTTGAGGCATGATCTTTCTGGGTCATGCCACGTCTTAGTAAGTGGAACTGACTTTTCCAGTTCATACTGCTAGACCAGTCCAGACAAACGGGTTATGCACCCCTGCCAGCAGATCTTGGAGACAGAGAATTCTACCAGAGCTCTGATAGGCTGGAGCCTGGTGATATAATCCTACCCCTAGGGGTCTCCCTCAGTTTTTCTCTTTCTCCAGCAGATCTGGATGCTTTTTTTTTTTTTGCTCCTTCAAAAAAATTTAAGATGCTTTATTTCTTTGTGATTTCTCTGAGAGAGATTATACCCTGTAGTTGCCAGTGTACTTATCTGGGCACCAGGATGAATTCCAGCTGAGCTCCTGTGTCCTGCGGGTCACAGTAGAGCTCGCTGATGTGCAGACTTCCCAGCACTAGTCAAGAAGACTATTTAGCTGGATGGTAAGCCTCCTAAAATCCAGTCCCTGGGGCTGATTTTAGTGGTGAGGCAGCTGGCAGTGCTCTCAGCAGTGGTCCGTGGATTCTCTGCACTTTCGGTACTGTGAGTACAAAACCTGTCTTTTTCCCACTGCTGTCTGCAACTCTGTGGTGACTGGATTTATTTTTCTTGATTTTTCAGCGATTTTAAGCATTTCTCTCATGCCTGCAAACCCCCCCCCCCCCCCCACCTTGTCATTTGACTTTTTAAGTTAATTCCTTAGCTTTTGGGGGTTTTAGTTCACTCTTTTTGAAGTTTATTTTTGCCGGCGGCCATTTTGAATAGCTAATGAGCCCTGGTTTTTGGCGGGAAGCCAGATTCCTTCTCTCTTTGCTGGCTTCTAGCACCAAAAAAAATAAAATTGCTGTTTAAATTTTTCCACAACACTGGCTAGCTGTGAGTTGTCTGGGGGTTCCTTTTTCTCTGCCTATGTATTAACATAATGAATAAAAAGTACGGAAGGCATGATTAGAGAACCGGATGCAATTCAGAGCCACAGTACAATGCTAAGACACTGACCACTGGTGCAGGGCTCATAGGTTCCATCCCCCACTGTGCCCAACAAAGAAGGCTGGCTGAGGCATTGCATAGTATGGGGAATATTGTTAAATGCCTGTTCCTCCGGGGCAGAGTTATTTTTTTTTTTAGTTCTCCCTATGCCTTATTCAGGTCTACGCTGCATAAGCTGTCAGAAGACACACAGGGACCTCAGAAATCAACTGTGCTCTTCCCCCAGCGTCTTGATTCCCCAGATAAACTTGGGATCTCCTGAGCCTGGCTTCAGTGGAGCTCTCCATTGGCTTTACGCTGCGCTGAGTCTTTGCCATGGACATCCCCGGGAAGTTCAGGTATCAATTCCTGAAAGGAAACTGTGAGTAGCCTGTTTTTTTCTCACTTGCCTCAGCTACTGCTCCCGGACCGGCTGCCTCTGAGTTTTGAAGTTCCTACTTTAAAATTTTTAATCCACATACTGCAGCCGGGTTACTTTGTACGTCTTACTGGAATATTGTACCTGTCTTTTTCAATATAAAATTTGATTGGAATTTTAAGTCAGTGTTTTGGATCCTGACTGTTTTGGGCTCTACCTAATTAAACATACTCACTGTCATCTTCCGTACGGCTGGGTTTGAGCTTCTACATCCCTCCCCAGAAACACCTTTCCGCCCCTACCATGGAGGTCTGAGTGGCTGCGGAGGAATCAAACTCTAATTTCCCTACTTTCAGTCACTGTAATGGCCTTACCCTGACTTTGAAAGTTTCTCTGTACCAGCACAGTGAATGACTGACAGTTCCCTTCTCAGCTCAGTGAATACCTGACAGTTTTTCTGTGCCAGCGGCCATTTTGTTTTTCTCTTCAGTGTTTCTTTTTGGAGGGAACAGCTCTAGACAGCAGTTTCCACACATTTAAACATGCTGTGGAGGCACGGAGAGTTTCAAAATCCTTTTCTTTGAAGAGTCTTCGGTTTCCCTGAGCCTACCTTGATTTTTGTTTTAAATGCAAAAAAAAAAAAGAGAAAAAAAGAGGAAAGGTGGTTTAAGTCTCTACAATGCTTGTTTCTCTGGCTGTATTATATGTAATAAGTAATCAGCCGAATGGGGAATTAAGAGATTGCTTGTGTTCCACCTGCACTCTGCATCCCGGAGACTCTTTCCCCATTCCCACTGCGCTGCTAGATGGGTTCATCAGCACCTTATCTCTTCCCTCCTCAGAGCCCCTGCTGCAGGATCTTCCTGCAGGAAACGATTCAGTCAGCTCCCATGTCGCTTCCACAGCCGCTGGAGGCCACAGCAGCCTTGACTGACAGTGCCTTCCTCACACTCTTCCATCTGGCATGACGCCTGTGACTTTTGGAGTCTTTTGGAATATCTCCTACACCTGCCCAGTAGCAGGCAAGCATATGGCGTGGTCTCGCAAGTGGTCCCATAAGTCCTCAGACCTTATAGCAGTACGTCCTCCTTGGAGCGTTGCATGTGCCTTGCGGGGTACTATGGATATTCAAGAAGACTTTAAATCTTCGGAGGTCAGCCCTGACTCGTTGGAGTACGGAGATGGGGAATATTCTCCGTCTGTTTTCTTCGCTGACGGTTCTCAGCCTTTTTCGGAAAGAGGAGTTGCCGGCTCTAATCACACAGGTGATGGAGTCGCTCCCCCTGGCCGACACACCTGATCCTCCAGATTCTCAAATCCGGTTGAAGCCGGATCCCATTTTCCAGGGCATTCGTATGGCACGCGGTATTGGTCAGTTATACCCTTGGTCTCCCTTTCACTTGGACCGTTGACTGACATACCCGACAGTTGATGCATTCTGACCAGGGTCATCAGGCATACCACACTTCCGGTTGAGGGCGGAGTGGCGCTCCGCGACCAGCAAGACCTAAAGAGTTGGGAGGCTGCTGAAGACGGGTTTTCCTTCGCCCGCTATTTCCTTCTTGCAGGGGTGTGCAGAGGTCTAGCAGCTCGGGCCTCCCTTCGCTGGATTCAGCAGCTTCCAGGTGTTCCCGAGTTGGTTCATTTTGAATCCATCGCTGCATTCCGGGCAGAGGCATTCTGTGATCTCTTGCGGCTCAGCTCGCTTCCTAGCACCGGTGTCGATAGCTCGGAGATGGCTCAGCCTGCGGCAATGGGCAGCGGATGTTGCTTCATTTCCATGCTCCAGCGTTTAGATGCCATTCGTCCCGGTCCACCGTTGAAAGGAGGACTGGGCCGTTACTCTGTCTATTTTGGGATGCTTCAGGTCCTGGATTTTCTAGGGGCTGGGTGCGACACTCGTCAGGGGCGGGTGTTTCTACCTCAGGAACGTTTTCAGAAGATCTCTCTTCAGCTCCGCCGCTGCTTGGATCAAGCGGCACCTCGGCCTTGGGGGCTACCTTCAACTCTTGGGGTCCATGGCAGCAACGATAGCCCTCGTTCCGTGGGCGGAAGCGCACATGTGCTGCTTGCCGACGGCGCTTCTATCTCGTTGGTCGCCGGTGTCGGACAGTTATCTAATCCGGTTACCTTTGCTTCTGCCGGTGCACCGCAGCCTCCGCTGGTGGCTTCAGGCACACAATCTTCTACGGGGGGTCCCTCTGGAGTCTCTGCGCTGGATCTTGGTGACGCCAGTCGCCGACCTCTCCGGTTGGGGAGCGCCTTGCGGCTTGGCCTCGGCGCAGGGGAGTTGGTCACCTCGCGCAGCCCAAGGGTCTATCAATCGTCTCGAGACGCGGAAAGTGCGCTTCGCCCTTCTTCAGTTTCAGCCTCTTCTGCGGCGGCGTGCGGTTCGGTTCCTGTCCGACGCCACGACGGTTACTTACCTAAGCCGCCTAGGCGGCACGCAATGTCCGGATGTCTCACAGGAGAGGCGTTTGCTCCTCCCGTGGGCGGAGGAACATCTTCAGGCTATCGGCGCAGCACATCGCAGGCGCGTGAACAATGTGTAAGCCAATTTTCTCAGCCGGCACTCTCTGGAGCCCGGGGGCTGGGCTCTGCAGCCGGATGCGTTCCGGTCCATTGTTCACCTGTGGGCACTGCCGACCATGGATCTAATGGCTACGGCGCAGACTGCCAAGGCTTCGCTGTACTTCGGCCATTGGAGGGACGAGGGAGCGCACGGCATAGATGCTCTCTCTCAACCGTGGCTGGCTCATCTTCTCATGTGTGTTTTCCCTCCCTGATCCGTGATATGCATAGTTCTCCGGCGGCTCCGAGACCGTCGCGGCCCTGTACTCCTGCTGGCTCCGAATTGGGCTCGCGGACCATGGTATGCGGATCTCTTCCGTCTGTCTGGGGCGTGGCTGCTCCGCCTCGAGGCGTTTCTCGGCCTTCTGATTCACGGACCGGTGGAGATGGAAGACCCGGCTCCTTACTCGCTTTCGGCCTGGCTATTAACCGCCGCCGGTTTGCTCACTACGGCTCTTCGCCTAGCGTGGTCGTGGCGCTTCTCACGGCGCGGCGGTCTTTCACGACGCTGACTTACGCTCGTGTTTGGCGTCTCTTGATGGTTAGTGTTCGTGAAATAACCTCACACCCTGGCGTTGCGGTATTCCGGACATCCTGTCCTTTTTACAGGCCGGAGTGGATAAGGGATTAGCATTCAATTCCTTGCGAGTACAAATGGTCGCTTTAACTTATTTTCGGGGTCCTATACCAGGGCGATCGATAGCTTCGTATTCGGACGTGTCTCGGTTTCTCCGCGTAGTTGGGCCTTCCGGCCTCCTCTGCGTTCGCCTGTGCCGGCGTGGGCTCTCGTGCTTGTCCTCTGTGCCCTCGTTGCTCCTCCCTTTGAGCCTCTGAGGGCCTGTTCTCTTCTAGATTGGACTCTGAAGGCAGTCTTCTTGGTGGCCATAACTTCGGCACGCCGTGTTTCTGAGCTCCAGGCTCTCTGTGTCGAGATCCCTATCTCTCGTTTTCCTCCGAAGGCGTTTCTCTGAGAACTGTCCCTTCCTTTGTTGCCCAAAGTGCTGACGCCGTTCGCTGTTGACCAGCCTCTTTCCTTTCCGTCTTTTCCAAAGACGCAGTGTGACAGTGGTCGGTCTCCGTTGCGGGCGGTGGACCTTAGGAAGGTTCTTTTTCGGTATCTGGGGGTTGCCAGACCCTTCCATATGACTGTTCCTCTTTTGTCTTGTTTGCGGGTTCTCGTCGGGGATCCGCAGCCTCCGAATCTACCATTTCTAGATGGGTTACGGAGGCCATTGAGGCGGCGTACCTTCTTCAAGGAGAACAAGCTCCACCGGGACTCCGTGCTCACTCCTCTCGGGCGCAAGCAACTTTGTAGGCCAGGAGGTCTCATGTAGTTCCTCTCGATATTCGCCGGGCGGCGACTTGGTCGTCGCTGTCCACCTTTCTCGGTCATTATAGGTTGGACGTTCATGCCCGTCAGGAAGTCCGTTTTGGAGTTGCTGAGCTGTCGGTGGCCTTGCCCCCCCTTGAAAGCAGGTAGCTTGGGTACTGCCCGTTTGTCTGGACTGGTCTAGCAGTATGAACTGGAAGGAGAAATTTCACTTACCATTAATTTCCTTTCCTGGAATACTGCTAGACCAGTCCAGGACCCGCCCTGCTGTTGGTTGGAGTGCCGCTGGTGCGGTGCAGCCGCCGACCGCGGTTCTTCTCTTTGCCGGTATGCCTCGCCCTGGGCAGTCCATGGGTTCGTAGGTGGATACTGTTTTCAGCTATAGGGAGTTCTTCGGCTCCCTTGTATATAGTTCACTTGGGACCCTCTGGGGTGATGTTACAGTTCATGTTGCATTAGCTTGTGGACGTAACTGAGGGAGACCCCTAGGGGTAGGATTATATCACCAGGCTCCAGCCTATCAGAGCTCTGGTAGAATTCTCTGTCTCCAAGATCTGCTGGCAGGGGTGCATAACCCGTTTGTCTGGACTGGTCTAGCAGTATTCCAGGAAAGGAAATTAACGGTAAGTGAAATTTCTCCTTCAGCCATCGTGCTGTGGCTTTCTTCCCCTGAACTAATCACCATGAACTTTCTGAAGAAAGACACAGTACGATGGCTGAAATGTCAGTTCCACTTACTAAGATGCAGCATGACCTGGAAAACTGCAAAGATCATGATACTAGCCATGCAAACCTAAGAGAACATTTGAAGTTCAATTGACTCAAGTGCCTCTGCTAACTGCTGATGACTGCTCCTTGACCTCCTCTTCCTCAGATTGGCTCCAGTTGCCATGCATATGTGCACATGGCAAAAGCAAAGTTCACAAAGCAATTCATGCAAATTTTCTGAACATGGCACACTCAATTAGTTAATGCCAGGATGAACTGAAAATCATGTTTTTGTCGGTTTTTAACATTTGTATGAAAACAAATGCACATGCCTGCTTTCCACTGCTTGTAACAGAGAACCACATCCAAAACAGCATACACACACACACCCCAACAAGCACAACAGAGAAAAACTGAAGGAGTATGCAAGCTGGAACTCCTATTGGGGGATAGGTCTCCAGAGCTCCCATCAGACTGTTCTCCTCTTGAGAGATGGAAATCTCCTGAGGAACTTACCTTTCATGATTTTGTGAGGGATACTGCTAAGGCCATACTATCTTCTTTGGAGACAGAGGAGGAATCCAGGGCAGAAGTATTATCTCCAGGAACAAGCAGGAATGAGTCTTCACATATGGGTACATTGGTACCGACGGAGCCTGCACGGGAATGCTCCCCAGCATCCAATCAGAAAGCCTTTGGGAGCATCCCTCGCGCCTGCGCGCTGACTTCCCGCCTTTCCCACTGCCTCTCCTCAGTTGAGTTTCATAGCTGAGACAAAGAGAGAGAGAAAGAGGAAAGGAAGATAGATAGAGAGATACAACTCCTAGGAGAGGTGGGTGGGTTGTGAAGACTAATTCCTGCTGTTCCCAGAGATCACCTGTTACAGGTAAGTAACTGTGCTATCTCCAGGAACAAGCACCAATGAGTCTTCACATATGGGGACTCCCTAGCTGTGGGTGTCAGGGGAGATCCCATAAAATGCGTATCCCTGGAACAAGACGGTATTTCCCAAATCTGGATCCCCGGCATCCCCTGAGGGATGGGGGGTAGGAGTTGAATAGAGAAGAGCTGTAGAGGAACAGCGAATCTAAAGACTACAGAAAAAATGAGTCTTTAGAATGTATGTCAAGTATCATTAAAATATTTAATGAACTAGTACAATATAGAGCTTACCTACTGGATTGTAGGAAGTAGAACTGTGATGGAGTGTACTGTAGATGCAGTAGCGGAATCCTCAAGGTAACTTCACAGCAGTGAGGATGAAGTTCCAAACCTGGAATGGGCAGGTGACAAAGACTAATTTGTGAAGACTAATTCCTGCTGTTCCCAGAGATCACCTGTTACAGGTAAGTAACTGTGCTTTCCTGCCCCCCCCCCCCCAAGAAAGCAGCGGCAATCCCTGTTCACTGTATCCTTCAAAGATTACAGATGAGAATGTGGGAGAGACCCTTCTCTGTACCTCCAGGTATTAAGAAGATTGAATCCATGCACAGAATTCAGAAGGCTCCAACTTGAAAAGCTCTGCTGCCACGCCACTCTATGATTATCGAATCCACTCTCTAAAGAGCCAAGAGCTCTAAGTCACATTCCTCGATGTCCCCTGAGAGAGAGGCTTGGACCTTGGATGTTTCAGAATGCCATGCTCGCTTTCCACAGCTTCTTTCCAGCTCTACATGGGCATGTTCCTATAATACATCATATATAGCCTAGATGATATGTCCGTTTTGCTCCCTCAAGAGAAACTGAAACAATATCATTCCCTAGTGAACCAAAGGAAGGATTGCTCAAAGTACATTGTCCAAGTGACCTATAGCATCTTTAATACAGAATCAAGAGCTTTCTCCACAGGTTTTGGTGCCCTGAGATTCTCATGGCTCTGGTCCTCAGACTTATAACAATCTGTGCAGGAGACAATCTCTTCGAAGCTAAAGTTCAGGAATCTCCTTCCATGGTCAAGGATTACTCGGATACACTCAATGAATTCCAGAACCATCTCCGACTCTGCCTTCTACACCAAGAGTTAGCACAGCGGAGGCCAGTGGAAAACCTACTACTCTCACAGGCATAGGTATTCCCAATTCAAGCAGACCTTCCGTGCTCGACCTAGGTGGCAGAGGTCTCAGAAGGCTCAGCCAAAACCAGGGATAGGGTTTTGACTGCTTTCTACAGATCATAGCCTTTCTACCCATAATTCTTTTGGAGGGCCCTCTGGTTGGGGAGAGGCTCATTCTCTTTGCTGAAAGATGGCCCCTTATAAGCCCCGACTCCTGTCTTGCAAATTGTCCAGAAAGGTTACCAACTTCATCTATTTTAACTCCTTCCAAGTTGCCCTCCGAGGGCCCAATCGCTTCACTTTCAGCACCAGGAGGCACTTCTTCAGAAAATCACCACCCTTCAGAATGCAAAAGTGATCGAGGCCATTCCACCAGGGCAAAAAGTGTGAGGATTTTACTCAAAATACTTTGTGGTCCAAAAATGACAGGGAGATTTCGTCTCATCCTAGACCTAAGAGACCTGAATGAGTATTTGATCAGAGAAAAGTTGAGGATAGTTTCTCTAAGTGCCCTTCTTATTTATCTTAAAAGAATAGATTGGCTATGTTCTCTCGATTTCAAGGATGCTTACTCCCACATACGGATGCATTCTATTCACAGGAAGTACCTCGGATTTGTTGTAGGGAAACACTCCCAGTACTGCATACTGCCTTTTGGACTTGCATCAGTACTTCAAGTCTATACCAAATGTCTAGCCATCCTAGCAGTATTACTACTCAGGCTGGAAATGCATGTATTTCCCTACTTGGATGATTGGCTACTCAAAAGCACCACTCCGGAAGGAATTCTAGAATTAGTGCAAGTTACCATCCAGGTTCTAGAACTACTAGGGTTCATCATCAAATACCTCAATTCAGCCTGTCATAACAATTGGAATTTATAGGAGCCCTGCAGAACATGACTCTAGTAAAAGCCTTCCTCCCACAACACAGATTGATAGCGCTGGTGCAGGAGATTCAAAAGAGTTAGCAGACGGCTCATGCCATGTTGAAAATGTTAGGCTACATAGCCTCGACAGTTCATCTAACACCCTTGGCAGGTCTCCATAGGAGACAATATCAATGGACCTTTACTCAGTGGTCTCAAGCCACTGGGAAACTCAGCAACATACTTGCTGTATCTTGTCACTAAAGGAACCCTCACCTTGTGAACTCTTCATACCAATTTGGCCATGGGGCTACCCTTTCAAATTTCTTTATACCAGAAACGTCTCACAAGAGATGTGTCCATATTGGAGCTCATTTTGATGGGTTTCACACACAAGGCAATTGGTCCCTCCAAAAGAGTCTCCATCAGCTCAACTTCTTGTAATTAAGAAAAATAGAAAATGCTCTAAGGGTTTCAGAGATCAGTTAGCAAACCAAATTGTAATGATACAAACTGACAATCAGGTTACAATGTTTTATATCAGCAAGTAGGAAGGAACAGGATTGTGCCTCCTTTGTTGGGAAAAGATCAGACTATGGAACTTTGCTATCTCTCATAGGATAGCGCTAAGAGCCATATATCTGCTAAGCAATCAGAACTCTCTAGCAGACACGCTAAGTAGAGTCCTTCAACCTCATAAATAAGCCATCGACAAGGAGATGACTCTCTGCATCTTTTGGGAATGGGGCATACCTTTGGAAAATCTCTTCACCACTCCACAGAATGCCCAGGGGCTTCAGTTCTGTTCGAAAGTTGGGTTACATGGCAAACTACATAGAAACATAGAAATATGACGACAGAAAAAGACCACATGGCCTTCCATATCAACAACTACAGCAGTCCCCTTTTTACCTTTAGAGATCCTCTGTGTTTGTCCCATGCTTTTTTGAATTCAGTTACTGTCCTCATCTCTACCACCTCCACTGGAAGACTATTCCACGAATCCACTACTCTTTCCGTAAAGAAATATTTCCGCATATCACTCCTGAATCTATCTCCCTTCACCCTCATCCCATGTCCCCTCGTAGCAGAACTTGCTTTCAATTGAAAGAGGCTCTCTCCCTGAATATTTATGCCACGGAGGTATTTAAACATCTCAATCATATCACCTCTATCCTGCCTTTCCTCTAAGGTGTACATATTAAGATCCTTAAAGTCTGTCCCCATATGCTTTATAATGAAGACCACTAATCATTTTAGTAGCCACCCTTTGCACCGACTCCATCCTGTTCACATCCTTTTGAAGGTGTGGTCTCCAGAATTGCACACTATACTCCAAATGAGGTTGCACCAAAGACTTATACAGAGGCATTATCACCTCCTTTTTTCTGCTAGCCATTCCTCTCCGTATGCACCCAAGCATCCTTTTCTAGCTTTTGCTGTCACCTTTTCTACCTGTTTAGCTACTTTAAGATCATCAGACACAACCACGCCTAGGTCCCACTCTTCTTTAGTGGACAAAATTACTTCACCCCTATACAATATTGCTCCCTTGGATTGTTGCAGCCCAAATGCATGACCTTACATTTTTTAACATTAAATCCCAGCTGCCAAATTCTGAATTAGGCTCGGATGCCTTCCTTCTTGATTAGAGGGAGGGTCTTCTGTTGTGAAAACTCTTCTGAAACTCAAAAGGGACAGAGGCACAATGATTCTCAATGCTCCTTATTGGCTTCAGCAACTGTGGTTCCCCCTCCTTCTCAAACTCTCCATTCAGGAACAACTATGTCTGAGCCAGGCACTAACCGTGATATCACAAGAGAATGGAGTAATGTTGCACTCCAGCATCAAAGAGCTCGCCCCAATTCCTTGGATGTTGAGAGGCTAACTTTGTCCGCTCTCGACCAACCTGTTGATGTAAACAACATCCTTTTGGCATCCAGGAGGCTCTCTATGAGATGGTCTTATGCTTTCAAATGGAAGAAGTTTTCTATGTCCTTGGATCATTTTTCTTGACTCACACAAACATTATTTGAATATCTGCTACAGCTTTCAGAGTCTGTACTCAAGTCCAACTCAGTAAGGGTACACCTCAGCACAACTAAAGCTTACCATCATTTGATAGGAGATAAATCCATCTCTGTACAGTCCTTAGTTGTCTGTTTTATGCAGGGCTTACTATTACTGAAACCCCCATTCAAGCCACCTGTAGAATCTTGGGCCCTTAATGTGGTTCTCCCATGGCTAATGAAAACTCCCTATGAGTCGCTCAGTACTTGTTTTCTGAAGACTTTGACCTTGAAGGTCTTGTTCTTAGTGGTGGTGACTTCAGTGCACAGAGTGAGTGAGCTTCAGGCCTTCATAGTTCATCCACCATTCACAAAATTCAACAGGGTGATACTTCATACACATCCTAAGTTCTTTCAAAGGTGGTGTCAGATTTCTACTTTACTCAGTCAATCATTCTTCCAACCTTTTTTCCAAAGCTTTATTCTCACAAAGGAGCTGTGCTACACATATTGGACTGTAAAAGAACCTTGGCCTTCTATTTGGAGCAGACAAAAACCCATAGAATGTCCATACAGCTTTCCTGTTCGCACCTCCAGTCTAGTCCCGGAATCCTTGGGTTGTCAACTTCTACCAGCAGCTTTGGAGACTGAGAAACTTCAGAGCTGTGATGTCACTGGCATATAAACCCTGGCACCACCTCCTGTCCTCAGTTATCAGTCTCCAAAGCAGCTTGAGGGGTTGTGAGCCCAGGGATTACGGGGCTCACTTGAGGAACAATTAGGCAGACTTTCTTTAAAAAAAAAAAAAAAACCAACAGAAAGGGCCCCGGTTATTTCGGGTTAATTGGCTGATTCTGGGCATTTCTTACGTGCTGTGAGTCTAGTCGGTGGCTGCCTTGAGGTCCCTTTTCTCCTCTTCCCTTTCTTTAGTTAGCGTTCCTGTTGGGGGGCAGGGTTTGGGGCCTGCGGAGTACTTCTGCGCTGTGCAGGGGGGGTCCTCGCAATGGACGTCAGGCATCACCACGGGGCTGGACTCAGCGCGCAGAAGATTTGCCTGCTTGCGTTTGAGCCACCCTCACTGTTCCCGGCGCGATCGAGGCAGGATCGCAGTGTCCGCGTTTTTTGGCGATACTGAGGCTCCGGAGCTGCAGGGGCACTCAGATCGCGGGGCTTGGACAATCCTTGTGGTGAATGGAGGCCTGCGAGGTAAGGCAGTTAATTGCGCGGCAATCGGCCTGATGGAGGGAGACAGGCCGCACCGCGTGCGCTCTGCGCGGGAAAGCGAGAGGGGGGTTTGTTTCCTTCCCTGAGGCCCGTAGAGCCGTTAGAGTAACGCGGTTTGCCCTGTTTCATTCATTTTTGCGCAGAGGCAGTCACTTTAGGTTTTTGCAAAAGCTTGACCAGGAAATCCTTTTTGGTCTGGTTAATGAGCAGCATGCCAGCCAAGCAGCTTTGTTTACTATGCGGGGCTAGAAAGAGTTCAGTTACTCCAGAGGGTGTCTGTAAGGGCTGTAGCCTTGAGGCTGGTGTTGGTGAGCTACCTGTTGAGGGGGGTGCAGAGGGTAAGGAAGGGTCCATGGAAGGGGGAGACCTGGTTCCGGTCCCTCTACCCCCTCCCGAATTGGGGGTCTCTGCGGTGTCTGGGCAAGATTCCCTGCAATCAAAGCTGCCGGTTTCAGGAAGCTTGGCGGCTATTTTTTCCACTGATTTTTTTGTCCTTGATTCAGAGGGCCTTGGGCTCTTCCCAGGAGGTTCCGGTGGCGGGACCTTCAGGGGAAAGAGGTCCGGTTCTCCAGTGTTGGGGGACAGCTCTAGTACTGTGGCAAAGAGGGCCCGTTTGGACAGGGATAGATTAGAGCAGTCGGTGCTGTCAGAGGATTTGCGCACAGACATAGCGGACCTTGAAGAGGGCCTGGAGGAGGACTTAGAGGAAGGTGAGATTAAGGATCAGGAGGATCAAGCGAGAGTGGTTAGGGTCTTCCGTAGAGAGGAGCTGTTCAGAGTCCCTTAAGACCCTAAATATGCCAATGGCAGGGCCTGCAGAGGATGCCACCCTGGAGGATCCCTTGCTGCAGGCCTTCCGGAACATGCAGAGGGCGTTCCCAGTACATAGGGTGTTTAAAGAAATGATTCAGGAAGAGTGGGATATGCCCGAGGCAGTGCTCAAGGGCTCCAGAGTGATGTCGAGGCTTTACCCGCTGATGGATCAGGACCGGGATCTGTTTAAGGCTCCAAAGGTGGATGCGGCGGTTTCTGCTGTAACTAAGAAAACCACCTTTCCGGTGGAGGGGTCCGCTGCGCTTAAGGATGCACAGGACCGTAAGCTGGAAACTTTGCTGAAGCAGGTTTTTGAGGCAACTGCCTTATCGTTGCAGGTGTCTATTTGCGGGGCTTGGGTGGCCAGAGCCTGTTTGCGATGGGCGCAGCGGATTCAAGGTGAGAGCTCGGTGGAGGAGACCGAGGAGGCATCCCGGCTGGAGTCCGGAGCAGCGTATTTAGCCGATCTTCATTATGATCTCATCCGGGGGTTGGCTAAGAGTATGGCCTCGGTAGTAGCGGGTCGCAGGTGTCTCTGGCTCAGGAATTGGGCGGTGGACGGTTCTGCTAAGGCTAGGTTGAGTAAGTTGCCTTTCCGTGGCAAGCTTCTGTTTGGAGAGGATTTGGAGAAGTTGGTTAAGGATTTAAGTGAGTCCAAGGGAGGTCGGCTGCTGGAGGATAAGCAAAAGCAGACTCGTTTTGGACTCGGTTTTCGGGGGCAGCAGCATGATTTTCGTGATTTTCGTCGTTTTCGGAACGTGAGGTTTGGACAGGGGCAGCGAGGGCGTTTCCCTACTCGGGCCAGGGGTTTCGAGGGGCGAGCAGAGGTTTCTCTCAGACGTCCTCGTCCTCTTCCTTCAAAAAGTCACAATGAAGTCAGGTGGGCCCAGGAGGGGTTGGTTCCCATGGGAGGTCATTTGTGGGAGTTTTACCCTGCCTGGGTCCAGCTCACATCCGATCAATGGGTGTTGGAGGTGATTCGGGATGGTTACGCGTTGGAGTTGCAGCGGCCGGTATCCGAGGCATTCGTGCAATCTCCGTGCAGAACTTTAGCGAAGCGCGGGGTGGTGCGGGACACCGTTCGTCGCCTGCTGGCGCTCAAGGCGATTGTTCCGGTTCCGCCCGACCAATTAGGAGGCGGTCGATACTCCATTTACTTTATGGTGCCCAAGAAAGAGGGGACGTGGCGTCCCATTCTGGATTTGAAAAGGGTGAATCACTGTCTCCGCGTCTCCCACTTTCGTATGGAAACCCTTTGGTCCGTGATTGTAGCGGTGCGAAAAGGCGAGTTTTTGACGTCTTTGGACCTGTCGGAAGCGTACCTTCATATTCCAATTCGGCAGGAGCATCAGAAATTCCTCAGATTTGCAGTTCCGATGGGTCATTTTCAGTTTCAGGCGCTATCCTTTGGCCTGGCAACTGCACCACGAACCTTTACCAAGGTGATGGTGGTGGTCGCAGCGGCCTTGTGACAGGACGGAGTGATGGTGCACCCGTATCTGGACAATTGATTGATAAGGGCGAAGTCACGAGCGGAGAGTGTCTCGGCCACGGCCAAGGTGTTGGCGATGCTGCAGCGCTTAGGTTGGGTGGTAAATGCGGCGAAGAGCAAGTTGCAGCCGACTCAGCAGTTAGAGTATTTGGGAGCTCGCTTCGACACGGAGGTCAGCCAGGTTTTCTCCCACGGCAGCGGAGAGTGGCGCTTCAGTGGTTGATAATTCAATTTCTCGGCGTGCGGAGGTCTACCGCCTGGGAGTACCTGCAGGTGTTGGGAACCATGGCGGCGACCCTAGAATTGGTTCCGTGGGCGCGGGCTCACATGCGCCCGTTGCAGAGGGCGTTGTTGCGGCGCTGGTCCCATCAGAGGGATGCCTTGTCCCAGAGATTGGTTTGCCCCCCTCAGACTCGGCAAGCCCTGCGGTGGTGGTTGGCTCCAGGGAACCTAGAGAAGGGCATGGCGTTGGAAGTGCCGGAGTGGGTTCCACTTATCACAGATGCCAGCTTACAGGGCTGGGGAGCCCATTGCCAAGGCCAAATAGCACAAGGAGAGTGGTCAGCGCAGGAAAGGACTTGGTCCATCAACAGATTGATGAGCGGTGGTCTTGGCCTTGCAGGAATTTCGTCCGTATCTCGTCGGGAAGGCGGTTCAAGTATTCTCGGAGAACGCGATGGCGGTGGCTTATGTGAATCGTCAGGGAGGCACCAGCAGGGTGGCGTTAGAGACCGAAGCCGACGGCTTGTTCGAGTGGGCCGAACGGAATCTCGTGGCCGTGTCGGCAGTGCACGTCGCGGGGGTGGACAATGTGCAGGCCAACTTCTTGAGTCATGTGAAGGTGGACCCGGGGGAGTGGGCCCTTAATCCGGAGGTCTTCCAATTGCTAGTGCATCGCTGGGGAACGCCGGTCATGGACCTCATGGCGATGTTTCAGTCAGCGCAGGTCGGTCGGTTCTTCAGCAGAAGAAGAGAAAGGATGTCCGAGGGACTGGATGCGCTGGTACAGGAGTGGCCGCGGGACAAACTTCTGTATGTCTTTCCCCCGTGGGTGTTGATCGGGAGAGTGCTTCAACGCATCGAGCTTCACAGAGGGAAAGTGATTCTCGTGGCTCCCGATTGGCCGCGACGTCCCTGGTACGCGGATCTGGTTCGGCTCGTGGTGGAGGGGCCCTGGCGGCTTCCAGTTCGTTGGGATCTTTTAACTCAAGGGCCCCTGTGCATGCCTCAGGTGGATCGATTCTCGCTTATGGCCTGGCTATTGAACGGACTCGGTTGAGAGCGAAGGGTTATTCGGCGGCGGTGGTAGCGACCCTGCTGCAGGCGAGGTGGCGGTCGACGTCTCTGGCGTATGTTAGAGTGTGACGAATCTTTGAAGTGTGGTGTGCGGACAAGAATTTTCTGCCTTTTAGGGCGTCAGTGCCCCAGGTGCTGGCTTTCTTGCAGGATGGTTTTCAGAAGGGTTTGGCGGCGGCGTCGTTGAAGGTTCAGTTGGCGGCTTTGTCCTGTTACAGAGGTAAGGTGCTTGGCAGTTCATTGGGCAGCCATGTGGATGTGAAGCGTTTTTTGCGAGCCGTGGGATTGTTGCGGCCGCCTTGCAGGAGGGTAGTTCCGTCCTGGGATCTCCCTTTGGTTTTGGAAGCGTTGAGGAAGGCGTCCTTCGAGCCTTTGTCGGCGGCGACATTAAAGGACCTGACTCTGAAGGTGGTCTTTCTGGTGGCCATTGCGTGTGCGCGGCGAGTGTCGGAGTTGCAGGCGCTGTCATGTAGGAAACCTTTCCTGTCCTTTTCAGATACCAAGGTGGTGTTGAGGACTGTGCCTTCCTTCTTGCTTAAGGTAGTTTTGGGGTTTCATATGAACCAGGTGGTGTCTTTACCAGTTTTTTTGTCCAAGAAGAGAGGTCCGGATGCGGAGCACCTCCATCGATTGGATGTTAAGCGGGCATTACAGGCGTATTTGGATAGGACGGCTAGTTTTCGTAAGTCGGACAGGTTGTTTGTTCTCTTTGCGGGGGCTCGGAGAGGTGAGGCGGCCTCTAAAGGTTCGATTGTTCGCTGGTTGAAGGAAGCGATAGCGTCGGCGTATCTTTTGTGGGGCCGCTTGGTGCTGGCAGGTTTGCGGGCTCACTCCACTAGAGCACAAGCTGCCTCCTGGGCGGAGTATGGCCTGGTGCCGGTGGAGGATATCTGTAGGGCGACGACATGGTCGTCCACGCACTCCTTTGTGAAGCATTATCGTCTGGATGTGCAAGCAGAAAGAGATGTCTGTTTTGGATCGGCAGTGCTTCAGGCTGGGCTAGCAGGTCCCTCCCGTTGATTGGTTTTCACTGCTCTGTTACATCCCAAGGATTCCGGGACTAGACTGGAGGTACGAACAGGAAGGTTAAATTAGACTTACCTGCTAATTGTAGTTCCTGGAGCAATCCAGTCTAGTCCCGGTTCCCACCCTGATGGTTGATGCTAGGGAGCCTGAAGCTAGAGGGCATTTACAGGTAAGCTTTGTCAGCTTCAGTAGTTCCGGTCAGTGACGGTAAGTGGTTTCTGTCTGGGGGCTTGGGGGTCTGTCTCTTTCGGGAAGGGGAGGGAAGACCTCATAGCATAGCCGGCATACGGTCTTAATCATGTAAATAGTTTTGAGGAATATTAGACTTGTTGGTGTTTTGTGCATTTTCTACTTACTTGTTGCTCTGGTGAGTCTGCTTTGTCAATAGGTTAACTGAGGAGAGGAGGTGGTGCCAGGGTTTATATGCCAGTGACATCACAGCTCTGAAGTTTCTCAGTCTCCAAAGCTGCTGGTAGAGGTTGACAACCCAAGGATTCCGGTACTAGACTGGATTGCTCCAGAAACTACAATTAGCAGGTAAGTCTAATTTAACCTTTTGTGTCATTTGACCCCAGCAAGCAAAGGGGCTGCTGTCTCCAAATTCACTCTTTTAATTTGGCTAGCAGAGTGCATCTCTTTCACTTATGTGCAGGCAGGCCTGAGCCTTGAGGGATATTTCATGGCTCACAATGTCAGAGCATGAGGATGGTGAAAAATTGCAAGAGGATCTTGATAAATTGGAAGACTGGGCATCAAAATGGCAGATGAAATTTAATGTGGACAAGTACAAGGTTATGCACCTAGGGAAGAACAACCCAAACTATGGTTACACGATGCAAGGTTCCACATTAGGAACCACCACCCAGGAAAAAGATTTAGGCGTCATTGTGGATACCATGTTAAAACCCTCGGCCTAGTGTGCAGCGGCGGCCAAGAGAGCAAATAGAATGCTAGGTATGATAAGGAAAGGAATGGAAAATAAAACAAAAGATATTATAATGCCTCTATATCGTTCCATGGTGAGACCGCACCTTGAATATTGTGTGCAATTCTGGTCGCCGTATCTTAAAAAAGATATAGCGATTTTAGAAAAGGTACAGAGAAGAGCCACCAAAATGGTAAAGGGGATGGAAGGATACTCCTATGAAGAAAGGCTAAAAAGGTTAGGGCTCTTTAACCTGGAAAAGAGATGGCTGAGGGGAGATATGATAGAAGTCTATAAATTAATGAACGGAGTGGAACGGGTAAACGTAGATCGATTGTTTACCTTATCAGAATATAGAAAGACTAGGGGACATGCAATGAAGCTGCAGGGTAAACTATTTAAGACTAATAAAAGAAAATATTTTTTCACTCAACGTGTAATCAAACTCTGGAATTTGTTACCGGAGGATGTAGTAAAGGCTGTTAGTGTAGCTGGGTTTAAAAAAGGTTTGGACAAGTTCCTGGAGGAAAGGTCCATAAACCATTATTAAGAAGTGACCGAAGATATCAATGCTTGACCCAGTACAAGCATTGTGGAACTTGTGTCTCTTGGGGAAACTGCTAGGTACATGTGACCTAGATTGGCCACTGTTGGAAACAGAATACTGGGCTTGATGGACCTTGGTCTGAACCAGTATGGCATATCTTATGTTCTTATGTTCAATGGCTGCATCAGTGGCCAACTTGCACTTGGTTTCCATGGAGCAGAAATGCAAACCTGCAAAGTGGATTTTGGTTCACACATTTACTTCTCCATTGTGGTTTGGAAAGGTAATATCCAACGTGACAGCAAATTCAGTTAATTGATAATGAAGAATCTTGTTAGGGAATAAGAATCCAACTCCATCTTCCCAGGCCCATTTCTTTCTGTTTAGGCTGCCTTTAAAAAATAAATAAGAAAGAAAGAAGAAAAAAATTGAACAAAAAGCCTGTTGCCACCAAAAATAGGTTATTGTGCCTTGATTTCGGCACTTTCTTGTATTCCCCTTTTTTGTTAAAGGCAGCCTGTAGCTAGGGATTCCTATATGTGAGAACTTGATCCTGCTTGTCCACGGAAGAAGTGAAGTTACACACTTGTAGCAGATGTTCTCTGTGGACATCAGGATAAATCCTCACAACCCTCCCACATCCACTTGGAGTTGAATTCTTCTCAGCTATACATAGGACTGAAGGGAAATGGTGCTACAGCGGCAAGCAGGAAGATACATGCATGAGCATTGAAGCTCTCCAAAAGCTTCTAGAAGGAGCTGGGAAAGCTCCTGCATGAGGGCTATGTCAGTGACACAACCCATACGAGAGGACTTATCCTGCTGTCCATGGAGGGCATCTATTACAGGTGAGTAATGCACTTATCTCAACTCATATTGGGATAAATTTGGCTGAAAATCAGGGGCAAATTTAAGTGCCTAATTTAGATTTCTAAATTTAGGTGCTCATATTTTTTTGGATGAAGTAGTGTGGTTACCATTTTAGTCCATTTTAAAGGTTCATCGACTTTTGCTGATAAGGCGGTGTAGAAGGTTTTAAATAAATAAATACCTTTTTAGTGGATCTATGTAATGCATTTATTACTGGCTTTCAGAGGTTAAAACCTCCTTTCTCAGGTCATGACAGTATGAGTGACAAAGGGAAAAATGAGTAGGTGATCAGAAGCTGATAAAGCAGTAGGATTTTATGTTTTTTAATGTAATACAATGGCGTAAGTTACAATGAGGGCCTCCAGGCAAAATTTTGCTGAGGCCCCCCATTGTTGCGGCTGTGGTGGCACCCCCTTCATGCAATGGCCTCCCCACTGTGTGGAGGCAGCAGTAGTAGCACAGTAAACTTTATCATGTTTGCTGCGCTGCTCCTCTCTTGTAAGTTTGCTGTGGGGAACAGCCGCCGGGATTGCGTTCCTCGTGGCAAACTTAAAAGAGCGGAGCAGCTCAGCAAACATGTTAAAGTAAGTTTGCTGTGCTGCTGCCTGGGCCCCCCTCCCCCACATTGCAGGCACTGCTTGAGTGGAATTTACGCCAGTGATGTAATAGGAATCTCAGATCTTTGTTAGGTCTTTTCTTGTTAATTTCAAAGTATCTTATTTTAACGTCATAAGTGCAATGTTTCTGGATTATTTTAAAGTTTCTTATTATTCTGACCATAAGGTCATTGATGCAGTGCTGAGGTCCTATGAAGTGTTCCCCAACAGTCACCTTAGTTTGTTTTGTGGCAACATGTCCGCTCCGGATCCTCTTTATCTGACCCTTTCCCACTAGAAAAAGGCGTTCCCCAGGGCTCATCCCTCTCAGCCCTTTTATTCAATATCTATATGCAGCCCATCTGCAATCTTATCCGGTCCTTTAACATCAACTGCCTAGTATATGCTGATGATGTCCTAATGTTCACCCCAATAGACACAGATCATCCAAACCTCGACCAGCTCTCCTCTTGCTTCAATGCCGTCACAGATTGGCTACACAACCAAATGCTCAGAATAAATCTGAAAAAGACAGAAGTTCTATTCATAGGAAGAAACCAGTCATTCACTCCCCCATCTTCAATCAAGGTGAACAACGCAGAACTCCTCTCCAAGACAACGATCAAATACTTAGGCGTAACACTGGACCAGCGCCTGGACATGCATGCCCATATAGACAATACCATCAGAACAATATACCATAAATTACGGACACTACGCCTCATAAAGAACACCCTTGAACCAAACGACTTCAGAACAGTCTTCCAGGCCATAATCATGCCCCACTTCGATTACGCCAATTCCATCCTACTTGGACTCCAAAATAGCTCGATAAACCCCTTACAGCTTGCGATGAACACCGCAGCAAGAATCCTCTATGGCGCGTCTCGCAGAGAACATATCACCCCTATCCTGAAGAGCTTGCACTGGCTCCCCGTCCAGTACAGGATCACATTTAAGATCCTCACCTTGACATTCAAAGCAGTCAACTGTATCACCGCAACCACATTGTCAGATCTGATTCAACTTACTCCAAACAACAGATTAAGAAGAACCACATCCTGCAATACCATCCTCCTTCCAAAAGCCATCACAAAATGCAACAAATCCACTAGAAAGCGTGCCTTTGCCTTATTCGCCCCTTCATGCTGGAATTCCCTCCCAACAGAAATCCGCACCATAAATAACCTCCCCCAGTTCAGAAAAGCCCTCAAACAGCACCTATTTATACAACACTTTGGTAACTCCGACAGCATCACCTAGACAGTATCACATGATCTTATAGTCTAACAATCCAACGCTGCCTAACCAGTTTCCGACGAAAACTCTTCACCTCTTCCATCTATCCCCCTTAGGGCCTGTATCATAGACTTAGATGTGATGCAATCCCTTTGTATATAATGTATAAAGTTCACCTGTTACCCTTGTTTAAATCTCCCTTTGTATACTATGTATAAAGTTCACCTGTTATCCATGTTTAAATTACCTGTTCTATGTAAGTTCAATGTATGGCTGTTCCTCATTGTACAAACTTGTTCATTGTAAACCGTGCTGATACCGAATAGTGCGGTATAGAAAAACCTTAAATAAATAAATAAATAAAATAAATCTGATGTGATGTCTGTGTGTGAATGGATTCTTGCCTTTAACATCCTCAATATATCCTTCACAGTTTCTGCATTGAACAATATATACTATATTAGGGAAAGAGCCCCTCACTTGGTTTGCAGTTTGTCATGCTGTGAGGGCTTGTGTGCATCAGTGATGCTGAGAGCTAAGCTATTGGTAGCTTAACTACTAGCACGGTTTCCCAAGATGGACAGGTCTCAGCTGAGTTGCCAGACTAAGACAAAACACCCATTTAGGCAGCAACAGAATGGGATGGTGTTGAATGTGGAGGATCACATTTCTGTGACAACAGCAACCATACTAGCTTTACCTGCATGGAAGAAAGGCCTGTCAATCTACTTCTGTATCTTGCCACGAAAACCCAATGGATAGTCATAACAAAGCTTCTCCAGAAACAAGCAGGAAGTCACTCCTCGCATGTGGGTGACATTGGCGCTGACGGAGCCCACACGGAGCATTTCCCCAGTTTTCAAAGAAAGTCTTTGGGAATGCTACTATGCATACGTGGTCCCCTTCCCCACCCAATGGTGCCATTTTGCTCAGTCTCCTTTTTTTCCGCGGAGCCCAACAGATGTCAGTCCAATTTCCCTGGAAAAAATCCTTGCTATATCCTTTAAAAATTAGCTGTTCCCGGTTCGCGTACCGGTTCCTCTTTCCGTCTTGAGCCGGCGCCGTTCTCGGCTCTTTTCCAATTTTTTTTTCTTCGAGGCTTGCCTCGACCAGTGTTCGTGCCCTTTTTCGCCTGGGGGTCGTCAACCCCAGCCGGGTGTCTCCAGGTGGGTTCAAAAAATGCGACCGCTGCAGTGAAACCATGTCTGTCACCAACACCCCTGACTGCTGCCTCCGCTGCCTGGGACCGAACCATGATAGCACCATGACGCCTAACACCAATAAAAAGAGGTCAGAATTACAAGAGAAACTGTTTGCCAGGTCCGACTTGGCACCGGCCTCCCCAACGCCGAGCTCCAAGCCCAGCCCTTTATTTCTCTATAACATTAGCAAAATCCACCCTTTCCTTTCTGAACACACTACTAAAACGCTTATCCACTCCTTAATCACCTCCCGTCTTGACTACTGTAACCTACTCCTTGCTGGTCTCCCTTTGAATCATCTCTCTCCCCTTCAATCTGTTCAACATTCTGCTGCGCGGCTAATCTTCCGCCAGCCTCATCATGCCCATATTACTCCTCAAGTCACTTCATTGGCTCCCTATCCGTTTCCGCATCCAGTTCAAACTTCTCCTGCTGACCTATAAATGCTTTCACTCTGCGGCTCCTCACTACCTTTCTTCTCTTATCTCTCCTTACAACACTCCTCGGGAACTCCGCTCTTCAAGTAAACTGCTTCTATCTGTGCCCTTCTCTTCTACTGCTAACTCCAGACTTCGCTCCTTTCACCTTGCTGCACCTTACGCCTGGAACAAACTACCTGTGACTGTACGCCAGGCACCTTCTCTAACCCTCTTCAAATCCAGGTTGAAAACTCACCTCTTCGCTGCTGCTTTTGGATCTTGACTCGCCTGATCTCCTTTTTCTTTCCCCTTGTTTTATCCCTGCTTACACCTTCTGTGTTTTGTCTTGACTAGATTGTAAGTTCTGATGAGCAGGGACTGTCTCTTACATGTCTGTGCATCACTGCATACGACTGGTAGCACCATACAAATGCTCAGTAGTAGTAATAGTAGTAGTCAACCCCATGGGGCGCAAGTGCTACCAGGGCTTGATGCTGGGGTGTCTAATCCAGGCCTATGAGCTATACATAGGCATGTATTTGAAGACCCTATCACAGGAATTGTCTGCGTTCTTGGTGGGGCTGGTGGGGAACCTCTAAATCAGTTCCAGGCTCTGACCTCTGGGATCAAGGATTGTTCAAAGTTCCTCTCCCGAGTGGCTTACAATGGATTTGAGTCCGCAGCCCAAGTAGCAGCAGCTGGCATCGAGGCCCAATTCCCAGCCTGGCTACAGTCCTCAGACCTTGAGCAGTGGGTCCAGGACAAGCTGCTAGACGTCCCCTGCACCGGTGAGAACTTGTTCGGCAAACCAATGGTTGACAAGGCGGCCCAGATAGAGGCCGAAGTGGTGACCCACCAGAGGCTCTCGAGGAAGACCTCTTCCTTTTCTTGAAAAACTCCCTCGGGGAAAAGACCTCTCTATTCCCTGGGAAAAAGGGGCACTTCCAGCAGGGTCACCGATACCAGGCCTTCTCAGGCCAGCAGCAGGGTTCTCAACTTAAAAGGTAGGGCCGAGGAGCTCAGAAGCCTAAGGCTCAGAAGCCCCAGGCCCTGGCTCCAGCCCAACAAGGGGTGGAACTTTTGAGTCCCAGGGCAGGGCCTCCCCTCCCCCCAGGAAACCCTCACCAGCCCACAGGGGGCTGCCTGGCATTGCCCAAAGGTGGGCTGAGGTCACCTCAGACCAGTGGGCGCTGCAGGTAGTAAAGGAGGAATACGTTCTCCACTTACAACAGGTACCACACAGGTTCTTTCCAGGAGAGCCAGTGCGACCTCTCCTTCATCAGACCCTCCTGCTCTCAGAGCTCACAGGTCTGCTCAGGGACAACGCTGTGGAGCCCGTACCCAGGCATCTGTGGGGGAAGGTTTCTACTCGAGGTACTTCCTTGTCCCCAGAAGAACAAGGGGCTTCAGGCCCATACTCGACCTGTGAAACATGAACAAGTTTCTGGTGAGGGAGAAGTTCAAGATGCTCTCCCTTGGAACACTGCTGCCTTACCTCCACCAGGGAGATGGCTTTGCTCCTTGGACCTAAAGATCATAAGATCATAAGATATGTCATACTGGGTCAGACCAAGGTCCATCAAGCCCAGTATCCTGTTTCCAACAGTGGCCAATCTAGGTCATACGCACCTAGCAGTTTCCCCAAAAGACACAGGTTCCGCAATGCTTGTACTGAGTGAAGCATTGAGTCCTGGGTCCCTTCTTAATAATGGTTTATGGATCTTTCCTCCAGGAACTTGTCCAAACCTTTTTTAAACCCAGCCACACTAACAGCCTTTACTACATCCTCGGGTAACAAATTCCAGAGTTTGATTACACGTTGAGTGAAGAAATATTTTCTTTTCTTAGTTTTAAATAGCTTCATTGCATGTCCCCTAGTCTTTCTATATTCTGATAACGTAAACAATCGATCTACGTTTATCTGTTCCACTCCGTTCATTAATTTATAGACTTCTATCATATCTCCCCTCAGCCGTCTCTTTTCCAGGTTAAAGAGCCCTAACCTTTTTAGCCTTTCTTCATAGAAGTATCCTTCCATCCCCTTTACCATTTTGGTGGCTCTTCTCTGAACCTTTTCTAATAACGCTATATCCTTTTTAAGATATGGCGACCAGAATTGCACACAATATTCAAGGTGCGGTCTCACCATGGAACGATATAGAGGTATTATAATATCTTTTGTTTTATTTTCCATTCCTTTCCTTATGATACCTAGCATTCTATTTGTTCTCTTGACTGCCGCTACACACTGGGCCGAGGGTTTTAACATGCTATCCACAATGACGCCTAAATCTTTTTCCTGGGTGGTGGTTCCTATTGTGGAACCTTGCATCGTGTAACCATAGTTTGGGTTGTTCTTCCCTAGGTGCATAATTTTGCACTTGTCCACATTAAATTTTATCTGCCATTTTGATGCCCAGTCTTCCAATTTATCAAGATCCTCTTGCAATTTTCCACAATCCTCTTGGGTTTTAACAACTTTAAATAGTTTTGTGTCATCTGCAAATTTGATAACCTCACTCGTTATTCCACTTTCCAGGTCATTTATGAACATGTCAAAAAGCAGCGGACCCAGCACAGATCCCTGGGGTACACCACTATTCACCTTTCTCCATTGGGAAAATTGGCCATTTAGCCCAACCCTCTGCTTTCTATCTTTTAACCAGTTCTTGATCCACAGTAGTACACTGCCTTCTATCCCATGACTTTTTAGTTTTGCCAAATGTCTCTGATGAGGGACCTTGTCAAAGGCTTTCTGAAAGTCCAGATACACTATATCAACCGACTCACCTTTGTCCACCTGTTTATTCACACTTTCAAAAAAACATAATAAATTAGTAAGACAAGATCTTCCTTGTCTAAAACCATGTTGGCTGTCTCCCATTAGGCCATGACTATCTACATGCTGAGTAATTTTATTCTTTATGATGGTTTCTACCATTTTTCCCGGTACTGACGTGAGGCTTACCGGTCTGAAGTTTCCCGGATCACCCCTGGAACCCTTTTTAAAAATTGGCGTTACATTGGCGATCCTCCAATCTTCAGGTATTACAGATGATTTTAATGAAAATTCACAGATTACTAATAGCAGGTCTGCAATCTCATATTTCAGTTCTTTCAACACCCTTGGATGTATACCATCCGGCCCAGGTGATTTGCTACTCTTCAGTTTATCTAATAGTTGTAATACATCTTCCCGATGTATCGATATTTCCTTCAATTCTTCCGCACCTTTAAATACCACTTCAGTCATGGGTAACATCCCTACATCTTCCTCGGTAAAGACCGAAGCAAAGAATTCATTCAGTCTCTCCGCTATCGCCTTGTCGCCTCTTAGTGCCCCTTTAACTCCTCTATCATCTATTGGACCAACTGACTCTCTCACAGGTTTTTTGCTACGAATGTACTTGAAAAAATCTTTATTTTGCGTTTTTACTTCCGCAGCAAGCTTCTTCTCAAATTCTCCCTTTGCCTGCTTTATCAATGCCTTGCATTTGACTTGCCAGTGCTTGTGCTGTTTCCATGTTTCGTCGTTTGGCTCTTTTTTTCCATTTCCTGAAAGATGCTTTTTTGGCAACAACAGCCTCTCTGACCTCACCTTTAAACCATGCTGGCAGTTTTTTGGACTTCCTTCCACTTTTCTTAAAGCGTGGAATACAGCTGGTCTGGGCTTCCAAGATAGTATTTTTCAACAACACCCAATCTTGATGTAAGTCTTTAACCTTTGCAACTGCTCCTTTTAGTTTTTTCTTAACTATTTTCCTCATTTTATCATAGTCTCGCTTTCGAAAGTTAAAAGGTAGTACTGTGGATTTCCTTACTATCCCTCCTCCACTAATTAAATCAAAGGCGATCATGCTATGATCACTATTGCCAAGTGGCCCCAACATCCTTATCTCTTGCACTAGATCTGGTGTTCCACTAAGGACTAGGTCTAATATGGCTTCCCCTCTGGTCGGTTCATTAACCAGCTGCTCCAAGAAGCACTCATTTATGTCATCTAGGAACTTTATCTCCCTAGCATGTCCTGCCGTGACACTGACCCAGTCGATACCGGGGTAATTGAAATCACCCATTATTATTACTGTGCTATAACTTTTGTTAGCTTCCTTGATTTCTTTGAGCATTCGATCATCCATTTGTTCATTTTGGCCAGGCGGTCGATAGTACACCCCCACTGCCATTGCCTTCCCCTTTTTACATGGAATTTCAATCCATAGAGATTCTACAGCAAATTTTGTTTCCTGCAAAACTTTAATCCTTTCTGACTCAGTGCCCTCTCTAACATAGAGCGCAACCCCTCCACCAATTTGATCAGCTCTATCATTACGATATAGTTTGTATCCAGGTATCACAGTGTCCCACTGGTTGTCCTCCTTCCACCATGTCTCTGATATCCCAATCATATCTAACCTCTCATTTAGTGCTATATATTCTAACTCTCCCATCTTATTTTTTAGACTTCTAGCATTTGCATACAAGCATTTTAGAGACTGTATTTTATTCATATTAGTTTGGCTGTTGGTAGACATGGGTAATTTGGGATCTTTAAGCTCTGTCTGCTCCATACTCGAGGGCATTTGGGCTACTTTACTCTTTTTTGGAACCTCTCTGCTTTTGGTAGTATCCTTCAAGGATACATTCTTCCGAACCATCCGCTCTTGGGTGACTGTCGGCTTTCCCCTATTATCTAGTTTAAAAGCTGCTCTATCTCCTTTTTAAAGGTTAATGTCAGCAGCCTGGTTCCATCCCGGTTAAGGTGAAGCCCATCCCTTCGGAAGAGCCTCTCCTTTCCCCAGAATGTTCCCCAGTTCCTAACAAATCCAAAACCCTCATTTCTGCACCATTGTCTCATCCACGCATTGAGACTCCGGAGCTCTGCCTGCCTTTTGTGTCCTGCACGTGGAACGCGAAGCATTTCAGAGAACGCTACCATGGAAGTTCTGGATTTCAACTTCCTACCTAAAAGCCTAAATTTAGCCTCCAGAACCTCCCTACCACATTTTCCTATGTCATTGGTATCGACATGTACCAAGACAGCAGACTCCTCCCCAGCAGTATCTAAGACCTTATCTAGGTGGCGCGTGAGGTCCACTATCTTCGCACCAGGCAGGCATGTTACCAGGCTATCCTCACGTCCACCAGCCACCCAGCTATCTACATGCTTAATGATCGAATCACCAACTATAACGACTGTCCTAACCCTTCCATCATGGGCACATGGCCCTGGAGAAACTTCCTCGATGCGAGAGGGTTTTACATCACCCGGAGGACAGGTCCTAGTTACAGGATCACTTCCTGCCACACCAGGGTGATGCTCTCCTGTCACGTGACCTCTCTCCTCCATGGCAACAGGGATGCTGCCAGACTGGAGGTGGGACTTCAGGACTATATCCCTGTAGGTCTCGTCTATGTGCCGCTCTGTCTTTCTTATGTTTTCCAAGTCTGCTACTCTAGCCTCTAGAGAACGGACTTGTTCCCTGAGAGCAAAGAGCTCCTTGCACCTAGTGCACACGTAAGACCTCTCACCAACTGGGAGAAAATCATACATGCGACACTCAATGCAAAAGACTGGAAAGCCCCCATCTCGCTGCTGGACTGCTGTCTGCATCTTTAGTTTTAAGTTTTTGTTTAGATCTTTAAGTTCTTTACTTCCTAAGGGTTGCTATGGATATTTATACTAATAAAACTGTACCTAATACGTTTAATATACCTTGTTCACCTGAAGCTTAAGTAATCTCAGGTTCTTAGTGTATGACTGATGTGGGTAACGAGCTGCACCTGAGAGCACCCCCTGTATTTTAAGATGTGTAAGTACCTATTGTGATAAGGAAGCTTATCATAGCTCAGGTAGGAGCTATAGAAAAGATGATGTGACTCTGAACAAGCAACCTGTCAGTTCTGGTAGAAGCAAGAAAACAGAGTTTTCACATAAAAGACTACCAGTCCCAGAATGCACCAGGTTTCCAGCAGCCATGAGAGGGGCTGAAGTGAGAGAATGTGTGTGCAATCAAGAGAGCTATGAGGTAATCCCTAAGCACTCATCTCAAAGGGCAGGGCCTGATTCAACACAGCTGCGCTGTGTTAGGGAGCAGCACACATTAGAACAGGATAAGAATAGAGCTTATTCTTCAGATAACAGTTACTACAAGCTCCAGCCCAGCTTCAGGGAAAGTTTCAGCAACAGTTGGAAGAACAGCTTCAGCAAAAGCCACGCAGATAGAGAGAGAAGGAAACTCTCTGGAAGGAAGAGAAGAAAGGCCATTGGAAGGTCTGGGAGATTCCAAGGCAGTACTCATACTGGGAGGTATTCCAAAAGCCAGCAGAGTCCATTGGACTGGATTCAGCCAGAGGAATGGAGTGGCAGAGATAGGAATCACCAGTGGCTACCTGGAAGAGAGAAGACTGCATGTGGAAGGGACTTTCAGACCAAGGCCAGAAGGTATGTGAGAGAAGATCCAGTGTCCAGGGATCAAGATTGGAAGGCTGGACATCAGAATTGGATTACATATTGGCCAGGCTATACAGAGAGGAATAATGATAGCAGGAGAGGCTCAGGTATGAACACTGATCCAGACCCTATCTATAATAGAGAATGGCAGCAAGGGAATAAGCATTCTCATGATAGTGCCTTAATGAAAGACTCGTCTGTGCCAATGTATGATAGTGACCATATGCTGATTGATACAGCAGATGAAAATACGGTTTACATGGACTGTTCTCTATCTAAATGCTATTGCTAGCTTTCTATGAGCAAACACATCAGCCATCACAAAGAAACCTAACTTTGTTCTTTATTTCCACTGCAAACAGCTCTTAAAGCAGGATTTGGGCTCACACAGTAGCAGCCAGCCAGCTAAAGGCTTTCAGCTGGTCCATTGATAGTAATTAGGGCTGCACCTGATTGTGTGTGTGAGCAAGGGAGAATCACTGCTGAGATCGGCGTGGAAAATAAGCAGAAGTTAACCTAACCAGCAAAGTTTATTCTTTACTTTGTGCCTTTGTATTTGGTAATTATTTGCTAAGAAAACATTAGCTAATTGCCTGACAAGCTGAAGGTTGTTTTCTGGTTTACTTTGTGACTTTTTGTTATCCATTTTAAACACTGCAAGCAAGTAACCTCATTTATAGTGCTATCAAGCATACATGTGCTGGGTAAATTAAACCCCATCAATAAAAGAAGTATTTTATTGATCTTACCACTTGGTTTCACAACTCAAATTATTGTCATCAGCTGTGTTTGGGAGTGAATGAACTACAATACCCACAATACCTTGCAAGAATCATATGAATATATGCATCGTCAAGATTGTGTAAGTTCTCACCCTAGGCAGCCGTCTGACACTATAAAGCTACAATTATCCCAGGGGTGGGTGGGTGGGTGTGGGGAGGGAGGGAGGGAAATAACACTTATTAAAAGAGGGCTGCTACACAGTACCCTATCCTGTGCTGCTGAGGTAAGCTATATTCTTATTTGATTTTAAATTTTAAATTATAGCTCTTTGCTGCTGCTAGGCTCTAACTTATTATGAAATTTAAACTACAAGCTCTCTGCTGGGTTCTAAATTTAACCAGAAAGCTCTCTTCTGTGTTTTAAATTTAAACTAAAAGTACTTTGCTGATTCTAGGCCCTGAGTGACTATTAAATTTAAACTACAAGCTCTCTGCTGGGTTCCAAATTAAACCAGAAAGCTCTCTTCTGTGTTTTAAATTTAAATTAAAAGTACTTTGCTGATACTAGGCCCTGAGTGACTATTAATTTAAACTACAAGCTCTCTGCTGGGTATGATATGTAACCAGAAAGTTCTCTTCTGTTTTTTAAATTTAAACTTAAACTGCTGCTACTAGGCCCTGACTGATTTAACAAAAAATAGTGGGTTCACAGATTAATTAGCTTTAATACAAAGAATTCCTTACAGAAAATTCCCAGACGTATATACTCACAATTGCAGATCTCTCTCCAGAAGTAACAGTCCCCTTGTGTGGTGCTGCAAGGATGCGTACATGCACATCCTGATCCACCCCTCCCACAGACAGTACCTACGGTTCATGGTGGGAGGAGGGCACTACCAGTGCAGAATGCTGCCCTTTGGCCTGGCATCATCCCCAAGTTTATTTACCAAGTGCTTGGCGGTGGTAGCTACCCACTTGTGCGTTCAAGGGGCCTTTGACTACACCTACCTGGATGACTGGCTAATCAGAGGCGGTATGGCCTCAGAGGTCGGTCAGGCCACAGATCGTACAACTCTACTGCTGCAGCACCTGGGGTTCGTCATCAACCACCCCAAGTCCCATCTCGCTCCAACCCAAAGTCTGGAGTTCATAGGAGCACAGCTGGACACTCTACAGGTGAAAGCTATACTGGCAGGAGAGGTACAGTGCCACCAGTTTGTGCCGGCTCACCTTCTTCTCCGTTTGTTGGGTTACATGGCCTCAACGGACCTAGACATGTGGGCAGCCCAATAGTGCCTCCACTCAGTGGACTCAAGCTACAGGCAGGCTGCGAGTCGGAGTCTGTGTCACCCGCCAGCTGGTGGAATCCCTCACCTGGTGACAGAACTTGCACTACCTCCGAGCGGGAATGCCTTTTCAGGCACCCACACTGCAGCGGACCTTGAGAACGGACACCTCCCTCCTGAGTTGGGGGGGGCATGCTGTGGGAACTGCCTCATGTAAGGCAGCTAGTCCCAGGAGGAGTCACTCTTGCAGATCAATCTCCTTGAACTCGGCAATTTTTCTGGCCCTGCGGGTGTTCTGCCACCGCCTAAGGCAACAGCCTTTCCTGATTCAGACAGACAACCAGGTGGCCATGTTCTATATCAACAAGCAGGGGGGTATGGGCTCATATTCCCTCTGTCAGGAAGCGGTGGCTATCCTCTCCTTCGCAGTGCACAACAGTATGCTCTGCGAGCAGTATACCTGCCAGGCCAGGACAACTGCTTAGCAGACAGGCTAAGCAGGGTCCTTTGCCCACACGAGTGGTGCTTGATCCCCAGGGTAGCGAGACAGCTCTTCCACCACTGGGACAGGCCAATGCTGGACCTATTTGTCTCCCCAGACAATGCACAGCTACCGCAATCCTGCTCGCTCCAACCACATCCGGGGAGGGTGGCAGCAGACACCTTCCTAATCTCGTGGTTGGAGGGCCTGCTATATGTGTCCCCACTGACCCCCTCCCCAGTCACCAAGACCCTCTTCAGAGTCCAGAGCAAGGGGGTGTCAGTCATACTGATCGCATCCAGGTAGTCCAGGGTACTCTGGTTCTCCCTGATGCTATTCCTGTCGGTAGCACTCTCAGTACCGCTGGGCCAAGCCCTAGACCTCCTATCCCAGGAGGAAGGCTCCCTTCTGCACCCCAATCTGGGGTTACTGTTACTAATGGCATGGCTGTTGAAAGGGTAGCACTGGCCCCCTTCAACCTGCCAGGAGAAGTCGAAGAGGTCCTACTAGCCTCTCAGAAACCCTCCACCAGGCGGGCCTATGCCTTTAAGTGGAGATGGTTCTCTGGTGTGCAGAGAAAGCAGAGAATCCCTTCTCCTGCCACGTGCAACTGATTCTTCAGTACCTATTGCACCTGTCGCACACTGGACTGAAATCTAACTCGGTGAGAGTGCATCTAAGCACCATAGCTGCGCACCACCATCCTATCGAGGGAAAACCCCTCTCTAACCAGTCCCTGGTCTCTAGGTTCCTCCGGTGCCTTCTGTTGTCCAAGCCCCCCCCCCCCCGTGCCCTCCAGCGGCATAATGGGACCTCAACATGGTGCTCTCCGAGCTTGCTAAACCGCCATTCAAGCCCCTGGCCACTTGCCACCTGAAATATCTGTCTTGGAAAGTGGTCTTCCTGGTGGCCCTCACGTCTGCTCGAAGAGTGAGTGAACTCCAGGCCCTTGTGGCGGATCCACCATATATGAGGTTCTTTTAATAACAGGGTGATGCTCCACACACACCCTAAATTCCTCCTGAAGGTGGTCTCCCCTTTCCACCTCATCCAAGAGGTGGTCCTCCCTACCTTCTTCCCACGGCCTAATGCTGGCAGGGAGGAACTCATACTTCACACACTAGATTGCAAGTGGGCCCTATCCGTCTACTTGCAATGGACTCAGGCCCACTGGAAAGCTCCACAGATTTTCATGTCTTATGACCCCAACAGACTGGGGCTCCCCATGACCAAGCAAACTGTGTCCACTTGGGTGTCGGATTTCACTGCCCTCGCCTATGAGTGAGCTGGCCTCTCCCTCGAGCACCAGATCACAGCGCATCACGTGAGGGTGATGGCCACGTCGATGGCCGACCTCCGCTCAGTGCCGGTGGCGGAGATCTGTAAGGCCGCCACATGGTCTTCAGTTCATATATTCGCAGCTCACTACTGCCTGGAGAGCAAGTCTCGCAGGGACAGTGCCTTTGGCCAGGCGGTACTTTGTAATATTCTCAGGGTATAGGCAACTCCTGCCCTCCGACCCTTCTGTGTTCTGGCTACCAGAGTGATAATCGCTGGATGCCAGGGTCTTGCAGAGTCTCTCAGTGGGGCTCACCATCTGCAACTCACGGCTACCTAATTAATTGCCATTGGTGCTGTCTTGGTCCTCGCAGCCTGGAGCTAGGGAGTCCCATATGTGAGGATTGAATTCCTGCTTGTTCCTAGAAAAAGCATAGTTGCTCATCTGTAACAGGTGTTCTCCGGGAACAGCAGGAATCAGTCCTTACAACCCTCTCTCCTTCCCTGGGAGTTGCCTCCCTACCTTGTTTTAGTTTTACTGCCATCCTAGCTATGTCATCTGACTGAGCAAGATGGTACCCTTGGGTGGGAAGGGGATCAAGCATGCGTGGTAGCATTCCCAAAGGCTTTCTTTGAAAGCTGGGGATTTGCTTCGCGTGGGCTCTGTCGGTGCCGATGTCACCCATATGTGAGGACTGATTCCTGCTGTTCCCGGAGAACATCTGTTACAAGTGAATAACTATGCTAAATTGTGATATAGTGCTGGAAGTTGAGGCCCCCAGGTTGGAAGACACAGCTGGTTACTGGGGAATAGATAAAGACCTTTCAGAGTAAAGCCAGCATTTATGATGTGGTTGGAACAAAGCAATCAGGACATCTGACTACTGATGTAGTTGAATATGAAATGAGAGTCAGAAGCTGCAAAGATATCTTACCTATTGGGACATGGAATGTATGAAGCAGGAATCGAGGGAAATTGGAGGTGGTCAAGAGTGAAATGGAATGTGTACAACTCGATCTGTTGGGTGTCAGAAAATTGAAATGGACTGACATTGGGCACGTTGAATCTGATGATCACATGGTATGCTATGCTAGAAATGAAAGACAAAGATCAAATGGTTCTGCATTTATAATTAAAAAGAAACTTGCAAGAACTGTAATGAAATACAATGCAATCAGTGAATGCTTAATTTCTATTCATCTATGAGGAATGCCCATCATACACAAGTTTAATTCAGGTATATGCTCCAACAACAGCTGCAGAAGAGGAAGAGGTTGATCATTTTATGAACTAGTTCAAACTGAAATTGACAGAACATGCAAACAAGATATCCTGATAGTCATGGGTGAGTGGAATGCAAAACTTGGCAACAAAGAAGAAGGCAAAGTGGTTGGAAAATATGTACTTGGCAACAGAAATGAAACTGGAGAAAGACTGATAGAATTCTACAAGACCAATGGTCTATTCATCTGAAACACCTTCTTTCAGCAACACAAGTGGTGACTGTACAAATGGACTTCGCCCAATGGATTGTACAAAAATCAAGTTAACAATGGAAAAGCTCAATAACATCAACAAAGGCAAAATCTGGAGCTGAATGTAGTACAGATCACAAGCTACTAGTATGCAAACTCAAGTTAAAGCTAAAAAAGAGCAAGTCGCTCAAGAATGTAGCAAAATATGACCTTGAGAATACACCACCAAAATTTAAAGACTGCCAGCATGCAAAATCAATTTGCTGCTTTAGATACAAATGACAGGGCACCAGAACAGTTATGGGATGACATCAAGAAAGTTGTGCTCAAAGAAAGTGAGAAGTCTCTACAAAAGGTGAAAAAGCAAAAACTGCCAAAATGGATGATCAAAGAAACTCTGAAAATTTCCCAAAACAGCAGAGAAGCTAAAGCCAGAGAAGAGAGAGAGGCAATCATAGAACTCAGAGATTTCCAACATTTATTTATTTTATTTATTTATTTATTTACATTCTCTTATATACCGCACTATTCGGCATCAGCGCGGTTCACATAGAACAAAAAGTCTCAGTACAATAACATGCATGAGTTTACAGATAACAAGGGAAGGAACTTGGATAACAGGGGAAACTATTTACAGTCTATTTACGGATATAATACTACAGCATGGCTACAAGTTATTAGGAAACAGGTGCTAATAATATGTTCAATAAACAAAGCGATTCGTCCTATTTCTGTTATTGAGATACCATGGAACTGAATAGCTGGGAGGAATCACTGAAGTCGATGGGTGTAAATGGCTCAATAAGATGTTTGTTAAAGAGGTGGAATTTGAGGGCTTTCCTGAATTGTGTTAAGCTGTCAATGGCCCGTATGCCGGGAGGTAGTGTATTCCAGCACCTAGGGGCACAGAGGGTAAAGGCTCTATTGGCTGTGGAAGAAGAGCAGCTTGTAAGGGCCTTTGGGAGTTTTAAGGAGTTGATGGCTGATGATCTTCTTGCTCTGTTTGGTGAAGTGGTATGGATAAGGTCAGATAAGGAAGGAGCAGAGAGCTTATTGAGGGCTTTGAACGTGAGAAGTAGCGTTTTGAAGATAATTCTAGCCTGAACGGGTAGCCAATGTAATTGAATCAGCAAAGGAGTAACATGGTCAGTCCTGGCAGCCCCCTGGAGTATCCTTGCTGCGGCATTCATAGCCAGCTGTAATGGGTTTAAAGTGGATTGAGGAAGACCTTGGAGAATGACATTGGCGTAATCGAAGTGTGGTATTATCAGTGCCTGGTATATAGTCCTGAAATCTTTTGGTTCTAGCATGGAGCGTAGGTGTCTCAGGGAACGGATCTTGTAATATATTGTTCTGACTGTGTTTCCTATGTGGGACTTCATATCCAGGCGTTGATCCAGAGTGACACCTAGGTAGCGTATTGAGGGTTTGGATTGCAGTTCCGCTTCCTTAGTTCTGATAGATTGTGGTGGGGTGAAGTTGGGGTTCCTAGTGATAAAGAGAACTTCAGTTTTCTTATGTTGAATACGAAGGTTTTGAGAGAGCAACCACTCAGAAACTGCGTTGAAGCAGTTTATTAGGGGGGAGAGATCCAAGCGATCAGTGGAGATGGGAGTGTAAAGTAGAACATCATCGGCATACAGCATACAGTCGACATTAAATGACCGTATGATCTTACAGATTGGTTGCATGTAGACGTTAAATAGAAGGGCAGAGAGTGAAGAACCTTGAGGGACTCCCTGATCTAGGCGGAAGGGTTCTGAGGTTCTGCCTCCTGAGCGGACATGCTGCCATCTTCCGGATAAGTAGGACCTGCACCATTCAAGCGCTGTTCCAGTGATGCCCTTCTCAGTTAGCCTCATTAAGAGGAGATCATGATTCACTGAATCAAACGCTGCTGCGATGTCCAGAAAGATGAGGGCAAATCCTTGGCGGATGTTGTCTATGCCAGTGATTATCTTGCTGAGGAGAATGGTGAGGAGAGTTTCGACTCCGTGATATTCCCTGAAGCCATGTTGGCAGGGGTCAAGCGGAGCAGTGGTGTCAATATGGTCCTGTAACTGTCGTTGGACCTCCTTTTCGATGATCTTAGCAAGTAGGGGTATGCTAGAGATAGGCCTATAGGACTCGACCTTTAGGGGGTCGAGTTTGCAGTTTTTCAACAGGGGTCTAATTGAAGTGTGTTTAAGGGCTGAAGGGAAAGATCCTGTTGAAAAGGAGAGGTTCATTATGGAGGCAATAACTGGGCTGAAGTGGCTGCGGAGCTCCTTGATCCAGAAGGCAGGGCATGGATCAGACTGAGATGTGGTAATGTTGAGTGCAGTAATAGTGTCTTCGATTCCTTTCTTAGAAGGAATAGAGAATGTAGAAAGAGCTCCGGGGGTGACCCGCCCAAGGGTGGTAGTTGTTGTAGTGGTTCTGTTAATAAGGCACATCTTAGATTGTAAGTGTGCTGCAAAATCTTGAGGGTGTATTTCAACTTGCGGCCCGGAGGATGGTTCCTTAGATAGGGACTTAACTAGGTCAAAAAGGTCGTGTGGCTTATTGAGTGATCTCATCAAGGTGTCCGAGTGGTGTCGTTTCATTGCCTCAGAAATTGCCTTACGGTGAGCAGCTAAGTGGTTATTGAATGCTGTCAGGTCCACCATAGCATGGGAGCGGCGCCAGCGTTTTTCAAGTTTACGTAATAGCAAGATGATAAGAAATACTACAATGAAGCATGCAAGGAAATAGAATCAGAAACTATTAGAGGAAGAACAAGATCGGCTTTCCTAAAACTGTGAGAGTTAAAGAGAAAAGTCCAGCCTCGAACTGGAATGCTAAAAGATACTCAAGGATCCATGTTGAATGATGCTGAAAAGATCGAGAAAATGTGGAAAGAATACACATAGTCATTATACCATAAGGATCAAGTGGACCAACAGCTGTTTCAACCTGTACCTTATGATCAGGAACCATTGGTGATGAAAGAAGTCAAAGCAGCATTATCAAAGATCAAAGCACTGGACATTGATGGAATTCCCATTGAAGTACTACAGCAATCAAATTCTGAGACAACATCATTGCCAACTGACTGGTAAAGATCTGTTTATACCAATAGTGAAGAAAGGTGATCCGACTGACTGTGGAAATTATCGCATAATCGTTCTGATCCCACATGCCAGAAAGATTTTACTCAAGATCATTCAGCAGAGACTACAACCATACCTGGAACAAGAACTGCCTGAAGTGAAGCAGGAAAGAGCGAGGAATGAGAGACAGCATCATGGATGTGAGATGAATCCTTGAAGTGACAAAGAATACCAAAAGGATATCTATATTTATTTTATTTATTAACAGGATTTTTATCATTTCAGTCAAAGCGGTTTACATTGTAACTGGAGTTACAATGTAACATTGGAGTGGAGGAGTGGCCTAGTGGTTGGGGCAAGGTACTTCAGGCCAGAAGGTCGGGGGTTCAAATCCCACTAGAGGACAGCAACCTTGGGCCAGAAGGACTGGGGTTTCTAGTCCCACAGGTGCTCCTTGTGGTCTTGGGCAAGCCACTTAACCCTCCATAGCCCATGTTCCCTGTAAAATAGTTATCTCCAAGTTATAATGCCCTGTTCAATGTAATTTCAGTTTGTTCAATGTAAACCGCCTTGATATCATGAAAGGTGGTATATAAGAAATGTTAAATAAATAAATAAAAACTTAAACTTGGTAATGTACATTAAACAGGAACATTAATAACTTGGATTTTTCTGAAGCAATGTGTTATCTCCAGGAACAAGCAGGAATGTAGTCTTCACATATGGGTATCGTCGGTACCGACAGAGCCTGCGCGGGAACGCTCCCCAGCGTCCAATTAGAAAGCTTTTGGGAGCATCCCACAGCACCTGCGTGCAGCCTTCCCGCCTTTCCCAACTGCCTCTCTCCAGTTCTTTGTTTTCTGCGGAGCCAGCAGGTCATTTTTCCTGTCACCGCAGAAATTGTCCCATCTTTTTCATTCTTTTTTGTGGTAGCATCTGCCTTCCTCGACGCTATACCGGTACCACCGGTTCTTTCTTTCTTCAAAAAAAAAAAATTTGCAGTCTTTTTCTGGACTTTCCAGTCTTTTTTCTGTTGGGTGCCACGCCCCATTTTGGGCACTAGGCCCAACTTTTCCTTCAGAATGGAAAAACCCGCCTCGGGTTTTAAAAAGTGTTCCAAGTGTGGTGGTACCATCTCCGTCACCGACACTCACGAGTGGTGCCTTAAATGTTTAGGTCCTGACCACTCCATCTCAGAGTGTTGCCTGTGGGATGATGTCAAAGAGGGGTTGGCAAAACCGAGCTGCTAAGCTTAGCACCCTTTTTCCCTCCGATGCAGCATCCGTGGCATCGACGTCTTCCAGGGCTTTGTCTTCCTCCCATGGATCTCAGGTAACCAAACATAAATCTGGCCGGTCCTCAAAGGGTAGATCTCCTTCCAAGCATCGAGATGCCTCTGGCCTTGCCCTTGAGGGACTTGTACCGGCAAAATTGCCCCGGCGGGAGGCTTCGGCTTCCAAAGCACTATCGGGGCTCCAGGATGTTCTCGAGGCCTCAACCTCAGCAGAACTACTGGTGCCATGCTCTGGGGTACTGGCCGCTTCGTCTGGTACCGACACCCAGGCATCGGCAGCATCAATAGACCAGAGGTTCTTGGCTATTGAACGCAGTCTGGCGGCTCTCCTTGTGGCTTCGGTACCTTCGGGACCGCTTCAGACATTTCAACCGGTATCGACAACCGTTCCGGCACTGATATTGGTACCGGTACCAACAGCATCAACATCGGCGACTGTGTTACCGACACCGAGGCATGCTGTTTCCTTCGGTATCGACAGGCCGGTACCGGACCCTTCCGGTATCGACTTAGATCGGTACCAGTATCGTGCTTTGCAAGAGCACCCGGACAGGAGATATTTTGAATCCTCCGATTAGTCTGAGGATTCTGACAGCTCTGTCGGTATCGGAGTACTTCTCTCTGAGGAGCCTTCGTCTCCTAAATGTAGGATGTCTCCTCCAGAGGATATATCCTTTCAGGATTTCATCCGGGAGGTGGCTAGAGGTCTTTCCATCACAGTGGCTCCTGAAACAGAGCCCAGAGCAAAGGAATTGGAGACTTTACAATATCCTAAAGCTCCCAAGGAGGCAGCTATTTTGCCTATTCATGAGATCTTGCATGATCTCATGCTAATTATGTGGGAAACACCTCTTACCACCTCTCCTCATTCTCGTACGCTTGATACCATGTATCGAGTACCTCCTTGTCCTGGATTTCAAATAACCCAGTTACCACACCACTCCATGGTAGTGGAATCAGCTATGAGAAGGATCAAGAGTGCAAAAAGACATGCATCTAATCCGCCAGGATGTGAATGTAGGACTCTTGATGCCTTTGGGCATCGAACCTTCCAGGCCTCTATGCTTTCTGCCAGGATTAGTTCCTACATTTTATATATGGGAATGTTCCTTAAGGAGGTTACAGGAGATCTAGAGCTTATGAGCCCTCTCCTTCCTGATGATAAGAGGCAAGATTATCTTACACTTGTCAAACATGCCCAAGATGTTTCCAAGTTTGTTAATCGTGCAGATTTTGACTGCTTTGAGTGCATAAGCAGAACCTCTGCCATTGCCATAGGTGCTCGTAGGATTGCCTGGCTCCAGGCATCTGACTTAGAACTCTGGGTACAGGACAAACTGGGGAATATCCCTTGCACAGGCGAAAATCTCTTTGACAAAAATTGGCAAGAGAAAGCTAATGAGCTGGATGCTGACAACACCACTTTGGATAGACTATCCAAGGCTACAGCTGATCCTGCAAGGAGAAAATCCTACAATAAACCATTCTTCTCTAAAAAGAAGAGATTTTACCCCTCCTATACCCAGCAGGGGCATTCTGCCGGTCAGTCTGCCTGAAAGGAACAGCAGCCACCATAACAAAGAAAAGCAAAGTCTGCTAAGCCTCAACCGGCCCAGCAGACTCAGCCTCCACAGGGGCTTTGACTCCCATCTAGAGAACTTGGCCTTCCTGGCTCTCAACGGGCCAGAGCCCTCCACCATTCCAGGAAGGTTGTGTCATTTTGCCCCCAGATGGGAGTAGATAACAGCAGAAGAATGGACTCTCTCCATTGTAAAGGAGGGGTACAAGCTTCATTTCCTCAACATGCCCCCTCCTACAGTTGTAAAACGGTTCAATTCTCAGACTTCACTCGAAAATCAGTTGGGTCAAGAGGTCAATTTACTTCTTGCCCACGGGACAATAGAAGACGTACCCATTTCCCAACAGGGTACAGGGTTTTACTCCTCTTATTTCCTTATTTTAAAGAAAACAGGGGGACACAGACCCATTTTAGACCTCAGAGAATTGAACAAATTCCTATTCAAGGAGAAGTTCAAGATGATTTCTCTAGGAACTCTTCTGCCATACCTTCAGAGTCAGGATTGGCTTTGTTTTCTAGATCTCAAGGATGTGTACACCCATGTTCTCATCCATCCAACTCACTGAAGATTCCTTCGGTTTCTATTTCAGGAGAAGCACTGCCAGTACAGGGTTCTTCCTTTTGGCCTGGCCTCAGCACCAAGGGTGTTTACGAAATGCATGGCGGTAGTGGCAGCATTTCTCCGCACTCTAGGAATATTCGTCTTCCCCTACTTAGACGACTGGCTCATTCGAGCACCATCAGAATCAGAGGCCAGAATTTCCCTATCTTGCACAATGCGTATACTTCAGTATTTGGGCCTGGTCATAAACATCCCAAAATCCAACCTAACTCCCACTCAATCTCTAGAGTTTATAGGGGCTATGCTGGATACCAGGAAAGCAAGGGCCTATCTTCTACAGCCCCACTGCCTTCGCATTGTGCAGTTAGCTTCCCAAGCAGTGTTTAAAACTCATCTCACTGCTCAGGAAATGTTACAATTGCTAGACCACATGGCATCTACCGTGCATGTGGTTCCCTATGCTCGCCTCCATATCAGAGCAGCCCAATGGACTCTGTCCACTCAGTGGACTCAAGCATCAGGCTGCCTATCAGACAAAATAGCAAACTCAAGTTGCCTTATTTTGTCCCTACAATGGTGGCAGTCAACCAAAACCTGTTGGTGGGGTCCCCTTTCCAACAGCCCCCACCTCAGGTCACTCTAACAACAGATGCCTCACAGGTGGGTTGGGGAGCTCACCTGCAAGATCTCTCTACCAAAGGCACCTGGACTCCACAGGAGACCCATCTACACATCAATCTGTTGGAGCTCAGAGCAATCTTCCTTGCTCTTTGAGTGTTCCAGACCCAGCTGAGCTACAAGACAGTCCTAATTCAGATGGACAATCAAGTAGCTATGTTATATCTGAACAAGCAGGGAGAAACAGGCTCTCTGTCACTTTGCAACGAAGCTTTGCAACTATGGGCCCTCGCCAGAGAGCATCAGATTCATCTCTTTGCAGTGTATCTGCCAGGCATTCAAAACTCCTGGGCAGACAGACTCAGTTGAGTTCTCCTTCCGCACGAGTGGTCTCTTCATGCAGACCAGGTAGCAAAAATTTTTCAAATTTGGGGAACTTCGGACATAGACCTCTTTGCAAGTCCATTGAATGCCAAACTTCCCCGATTCTGTTCCAGAATTCCGGCTCAGGGTTCTCAGGCCAGGGATGCTTTCCTCCTCCATTGGGGTCAGGACTTCCTATATGCTTTTCCACCCATTCCCCTAATTCCCAAAACCCTATTCAAGCTTCAGAGAGACAGAGGCCATATGATTCTCATAGCACTACATTGGCCACGGCAGGTGTGGTACCCTCTTCTCCTACATCTCTCTCAAGCTCCATCTCTGGAGTTAGGATCTGCTCCAGATCTCCTGTCTCAGGAGGATGGGATGTTGTGGCATCCCAATCCCCACTCTCTGCATCTCAGGGCCTGGTTGCTGAGGGCCTAGACCTTCATGGTCTTAACCTGTCTCAACAAGTGAAGGATATCCTTTATGCTTCTAGAAAGCCTTCCACAAGACGCTCTTATGCTTTCAAGTGGAAAAGGTTTTCTATATGGTGTTCGCAGAAGGGTCTTGACCCCCTGGCGATACCTCTGGAATCATTGGCGTATCTCCTTCATTTATCTAATGCAGGGCTTAAGACTAACTCAGTACGAGTCCATTTAAGTGCTATTTCAGCTTCTTTCAAGCCTTTAAATGGACAGCCTATTACCTCTCATCCTCTCATAGCGAGATTTATGAGGGGCCTCCTTCTAACTAAGCCTCCCGTTAGGCCACCACCGGTAGCATGGGACCTAAATCTAGTTCTTGGACAGCTCATGAAGCCGCCTTTTGAATCTCTTGCTACTACCTCCTTGAAATTCCTTTCCTGGAAGGTTGTTTTTCTCATTGCAATCACATCAGCACGTCGCATCAGTGAACTGCAAGCATTAGTGGCTGATCCTCCTTATACGAGGTTCCATCATGATAAGGTAGTCCTTAGGACTCATCCACACTTTATGCCAAAGGTGGTCTCACCTTTTCATTTAAACCAAGCAGTTTACCTGCCTATATTTTTTCCAAGGCCTCATGCTTCAAATGCAGAAAGGAATCTTCATACTTTGGACTGTGAAAGAGCACTTGAAAGTCCTCTCAACTCTTTGTTGCTTTTGATCCTTCTCATTTGGGACTTCCAGTCTCCAAGAGAACATTGTCCAATTGGATTGCACAGTGTATTTATATTACCTATCAGAGTAAAAACCTTTCTCTGGAAGGCCATGCCACAGCTCAAAATGTGAGAGCCATGGCAGCCTCAATGACTCATCTACACTCTGTGTCTATTGACGACATCTGTCGAGCAGCTACTTGGGCCTCGGTTCATACCTTCACAGCCCATTACTGCTTAGACAAGGACTTCCGCTGGGATGCCTTGTTTGGTGAGGCTGTTCTACGACACCTGTTCCATACTTAATCAACTCCTACCCACCATTCCTGGTAGGATGCCAGAGATCCATGGGGGGAAGTGGAGCCCTTTCACATGGGCACACAACTTCTGGGGTCTCTCCCTGGCATCTGTAGCTAGGGAGTCCCTATATGTGAAGACTACATTCCTGCTTGTTCCTGGAGATAGCATAGTTACTCACCTGTAACAGGTGATCTCCGGGAACAGCAGGAATTTAGTCTTCACAACCCACCCACCTCCCCTAGGAGTTGTATCTCTCTTTTCTTTTCTTTCCCTCTCTCTCTCAGCTTTAAAACTCAACTGGAGAGAGGCAGTTGGGAACGGCGGGAAGGCAGCATGCAGGCGCTGTGGGATGCTCCCAAAAGCTTTCTAATTGGACACTGGGGAGCGTTCCCACGCAGGCTCCATCGGTAGCGACGATACCCATATGTGAAGACTAAATTCCTGCTGTTCCCGGAGATCACCTGTTTACAGGTGAGTAACTATGCTTTATTGACCACAGCAAGGCTTTTGACTGTGTAAACCATGAAAAACTCTGGGCCACATCAGAAAGAAATAGAAATAGTGGGCAACTTTAACCTGCTTGGATCAATAATCAATAAAGAAATAACAAGCATTCAAAAAATCAGACTATGCATTGCTCTTGGCAGAATGGCTATAAAGGGCCTAGACAACAAAGATCAGACTTGTCCAAGCCATGGTATTTTCAGTACCATCATATGGATGCAAAAGTTGGACAGTGAAAAAGAGAGGAAGAACATAGTTACATAGTAAATGACAGCAGATAAAGACCAGCATGGTCCATCTAGTCTGCCCAGCAAGATGGCAAGAGTAGGTGCACCTGTCGCTCTGTGCAGGCCCCCCCTCCCCATGTCTTTGTTTAGGGGTGAACCCACCACTCCATGTAGGACACCCCTATTTGTTGAGACGTTAGATGGTACCGTTTATTTTGTTTTTATCCTGTTGCTGTAAAGGGATCCACTGTGTTTGTCCCATGCTGTTTTGAATTCTGTCACCGTGTTTGCCCCCACCACTTCCATCGGGAGGGCATTCCAGGCATCCCACCACCCTTTCAGTGAAAAAATATTTCCTGACATTGCCTTTCAATTTACCACCTTGCCCTCTAGTTTTACAGCTTCCCCGTCTTTGGAAGAGGTTTGTTTGTTCATCATTCCTCTTCAAGTATTTAAAGGTCTGAATCATATCTCCCTTGTCCCTCCTCTCCTCCAAAGTGTGCATATTTAGGTCTTCAAGTCTCTTCTCATAAGGCTTCTGATGCAGGCTCCAAATCATTTTGGTTTCTTTCCTCTGAACAGTTTCCAGTCTTTTTACATCTTTTGCAAGATATGGTCTCCAAAACTGAACACAGTATTCCAAGTGAGGCCTCACCAGTGACTTGTACAGTGGCATAAGTACCTCTTCCTTTCTGCTGGTAATCCCTCTTTGTATGCAGCCCAACATCCTCCTGGCTTTTGCCACCGCCTTGTCGCACTGTTTTGCCATCTTGAGACCATCAGAGATAATCACACCAAGGACTTTTTCCTGAACCGTGCATACCAAGCTCTCGCCCCCTATTGCATACATTTCCCTTGGATTTCTGCTACCCAAGTGCATGACACTGCACTTTTTCGCATTAAATCGTAGTTGCCAAGCATTAGACCTTCTTCCAGCTTTTGTAGATCTCTCCTCATGTTAACCACTCCCTCGGGGGAGTCCTCTGTTGCAAATTTTTGTGTCATCTGCAAAAAGACAGACTTTTCTATTCAGTCCTTCAACAATTTTTTTTTTTAGTGCCATCAAGTCAGTGTTGACTCATAGCAACCCAGCTACCTCTGGGTTTTCTTGGCAATGTATCACTGGAAGTAGATTGCCAGTCTTTTCTTCCAAGGCAATGGAGGGTAAAATGACTTGCCCAAAGTCACAAGGAGTGCCAGTGGGAATTGAACCCTTGATCTTCTGGGTACTAGGCAGTTGCTCTAACCACTAGGCTACTCCTCCACTCCAATAGCATTTCAGCAATATCACTCACAAATACATTGAACAATGCTAAACAAATTGAACAAATACAATATCACTCACAAATATCACTCCTCCACTCTAATATCCTTCAGCAATATCACTCACAAAAACATTGAACAGTGCAGGGCCCAGGACCGAACCCTGAGGCACCCCGCTAATCACCTTCCTTTCATCCGAGTGAGCTCCATGTACCATCACCTTCTGTTGTCTGTCAGTCAACCAATTTCTAATCCAGTTTACCATCTTGGGACCCATCCCCAAGCTACTGAGTTTATTGACAAGCCTCCTATGAGGAACAGTATCAAAGGCTTTGCTGAAATCCAGGTAGATGACATCCATTGTATGCCCCTGATCTAGTTCCTTGGTCACCCAGTCAAAGAACTCAATCAGATTTGTTTGGCAAGACCGTCCTTCGGTAAAACCATGTTGCCTCGGATCTTGCAACCTGTTGGTTTTGAGCAAGTTCACTATTTGCTCTTTCAGGAGCGCCTCCATTACTTTTCCCGCCACCGAGGTAAGGCTCACGGGCCTGTAGTTTGACACTTCTTCCCTGTCGCCACTTTTGTGTAGAGGTACGACATCAGCCATTCTCCAATCCTGAGGAACCTCTCCTGTTTCTAAGGATCTGTTGAAGACATCCTTTAACGGTCCTGCAAGAACCTCTCTGAGCTCTTTCAGTATCATGGGATGTATCCCATCTGGTCCCATGGCTTTGTCCACTTTCAGTTTAGCAAGTTGTTCTAACACCTCATCTTCTGTGAATGGTGTGGTAGCTACTTCATTTCCATTTTTATATTTGGGAGTCACAGCTGGTCCATCTCCAGGATTTTCTTTAGTAAAAACAGAGCAGAAGTATTTGTTTAGCAATTTCGCTTTTTCAATGTCACTTTCCACAAGTCCTTTCCCAGCACTTCTGAGTCCTGCAATTCCAACTCTGATCTTCTTCCTTTCCCGAATATACCTGAAGAAAGTTTTGTCGTCACCCTTAACATCTTTAGCCATCTTTTCCTCTGCCTTTGATTTTGCTATCCTTATTTCTCTTTTAGACTCTTTTAGCTTGATCCTGTATTCATTTCTGTGTTCTTCTGTTTGCAAGCTTTTGAATTTTGCAAAAGCTGTGTTCCTGAGCGGTAGTCTAGTTTAGTCCTCCACATCTGGGTAGTGCACCTCCTCCTGCAGCACGGAGACTGGACCAATCAAAATCTTGCTCTCATTCAGTATCCTGCTGGAGTTCCCATCAGCCCCCCAGTGTGTCCAGTCTCCGTGCAGCAGGAGGACTTGTGAGCCTGTAGCTGGGCTCACTTAGGGACTTTGAGGCAACATTTGTTAGTTTTTCCTTGGGGTTATTGTTTATTTCTCTGCTATACCTTTTCTTTTATTTTGGTAGCTGTCCCTTTAATTTTAGTACTCAGCTTTCTGAAGGGGGGGCTGTTTGAGGCACCTACTCTGCCCGCTTCTGCTCTCAACGTCTGTGGGGGAACTGCAGGCAGCAGCTGACTATTGATCTCCTTCCTGGACAGTACGGAGGTGAGATCTAGTCTGGACAGCCCCATTGCTACTGGTCAGCCGGCCGTAGGATTTTCACGGCGTGGGCTGCATCCCTCTGTAGCTGCGAGTTCTCTGCCGTCTTGGGGCTGTACCGCGGTGCCGCGTCTCCTCAGCGTTTCTTCGGAGGCGCGTTCTTACAAACAGCGGTGAGTCTCCAAGCACCAGCAGTGCTTTTAGAGGCAATTTTCTTTATTTTGGGGTTGTTTGCCGTGTCGGGCTGCGGATCGCGCGGTTTTCTTCATTATGATTTGATTCGCACTTTGGCTAACAGCATGGCGTCCTTGGTGGCAGCACGCAGGTCTGTTTGGTTGAGGAATTGGTCTGCGGACAGTTCCTCTAAGTCGCGACTCAGCAAACTTCCTTTTAAAGGGAAGCTCTTGTTTGGTGAGGATTTGGATAAGTTAGTGAAGGATTCAGGAGACTCCAAAGGAGGTAGACTGCCTGAGGATAAGCCTAAGCTCGGCAGAACTGCGTCTCTCCCGCGAGGTTCTTCTCGTGACTTTCGCAGATTTCGCTCATCCCGTTTGTGGAGTTCCCAAAGGGGCCGAGTTGGGTACCGTTCTCAGGGATTTCGCGGCTTCCGGGGGGCCGGCAGGGGATTTACCCCTGCGGCCTCCTCGGCTTCATCCTCTTTCTCTCGCAAGCCGCAATGACGCCAGGCGCCTTCCGGAGAAGTGTCCAGTTATCGGGGGCCGTCTTCGGAATTTCTTGCCAGCTTGGGCTCGGATCACCTCCGATCAATGGGTGTTGGAGGTCATCCGAGAGGGCTATGCCCTCGAATTTGCCAGTCCGCTTTGAGATTCCTTCGTTCTGTCTCCCAGCAGAGGCCCACACAAGGAACCTGCACTTCGCTTGACGTTGGATCGGCTTCTCGCTTTGGGTGCGGTGGTTCCCGTCCCGGCTGCCGAGCGCGGGCTGGGTCGTTACTCTATTTATTTCGTGGTGCCAAAGAAGGACGGTTCTCTCTGTCCCATTCTGGATCTCAAAGGGGTCAACCATTGTCTTCGCGTTCCTCATTTCCGCATGGAAACTCTCCGCTCCGTCATTGTGGCGGTTCGGCAGGGGGAGTTCCTCACGTCTCTGGATTTGTCCGAGGCTTATTTACACATTCCCATCCGGTCGGTCCACCAGCGTTTTCTCCGGTTTGCGTTCCCCTGGGGACACTTTCAGTTTCAAGCTCTGCCTTTTGGCTTGGCAACCGCTCCGCGTACATTCACCAAGATCATGGTGGTAGTGGCTGCGGCATTAAGGCGGGACGGGATCCTGGTCCACCCTTACCTGGACGACTGGTTGATTCGTGCGAAGTCCAAGGAGGAGAGCTTACGGGCTACAGAAAGAGTGGTGTCTCTTCTGCAATCTCTAGGCTGGGTGGTGAATGTGCAGAAGAGCCAGTTGGTGCCGACTCAGAGTCTCGAATATCTCGGGGTTCAGTTCGACACTGCGAGAGGGTTGGTTTGCTTACCGCTACGGCGGGTTCAGGCCTTGCAAACTCTGGTGAGAGCTTTCCTCAAGATGTCCGCTCCCTCGGCTTGGTGGTACCTGCGCGTGCTGGGTACGATGGCGGCTACCCTGGAGGTGGTTCCCTGGGCCCGGTTTCACATGCGACCTCTCCAAAGGGCGCTGTTGCGACGTTGGTCGAACCAGTCGGACTCGCTCAACAAGCGGTTGCCTTGTCCGCTCCGGGTTCGTCAGGCGCTACGGTGGTGGGGGTGCTCCCGGACGTTGCGTGCGGGCATGCCCCTGGAACAGCCTCACTGGATCCCGGTGATTACGGATGCCAGTCTCCTCGGCTGGGGTGCCCACTGCGAGGGTTGCTTCGCGCAGGGGACTTGGTCGGCTCAGGAGGTGTCCTGGTCGATCAACCGGCTAGAGCTTCGCGCGGTCAGGCGAGCCCTGGAGGCCTTCGAAGCAACTCTGCAGGGTGGAGCGGTCCGGGTTCTTTCGGACAATTCGGCGGCGGTAGCCTACATCAACCGGCAGGGAGACACGGGAAGTGTGGCATTGGAAGAAGAGGCAGAAGCGTTATTCCAATGGGTCGAGCTTCGTCTGTCGGCGCTGTCAGCAACGCATATCGCGGGGAAAGACAATGTCATGGCGGATTTTCTCAGCAGGGTGCAGGTGGATCCCGGAGAGTGGGAGTTACACCCTCAGGTCTACGCGCAGATAGTTCGCCGGTGGGGCCCTCCGCTGATGGACCTCATGGCGACGTTTCAATCGGCCAAGACGGGCCGCTTCTTCAGCAGTGTCACCCTTACACCCACTCCCTAACCTTGAGGGTTAAGGAGGGATGGGCCTTGTGTAGTTGTGGGGGCCAATTAAAGTCGGGAACAAGAAAATTTATATTCACCAGGATTTTATTTTCCCCGCTCCTTGATGGTCAGGAACAGGTGAGAAGGTTAAGCAATCAGGAATTATACAAAAACAGAGGCTTTCAATGCTGTGCTTCAACTTATTCTTCTCTGAGGAAAACACATTACCTCATGTGTCTTCTCTGTGCTGTATTCACAAAAATGCTTTGGTAAGAAATAATATTGTTTTCTCTTGCAATTAGGATACAGTCCAGCTTATTTCAATGCTTCAATAAGCTTCCCTTTCAATTGCTCAAAACAGTATTTCTTTAATATGCTTTTCACATATTCTGGGTTAGCATTACCAGAATAAACTGTCAGGTATAATCATTCAAGCTTTGCACTTATCAGTTTTCTCAATTAACCCAATTGAGCAGTCCATCGGCTGGTTAATTTCAATCATGGGACGTGGAGCCGGTGTGGGAATTCCTATTCCAGGATTACTCCCTGCTTGAATGCTAGCCTCTTCTGAAACAGCTCTTTTATTTAAGAATTGTCTAAATTCATTCAGGAGTTGTTCTGCCTGTCTCCTAGCAGGACTATTGGGTAAATCTTCTCCTTGCTTAGGCAGGTAATTATCAGCCTCTGGTAAGCAAACACTGCTCTCCCTCTTTAGACACTCTGTGCCCGTGGTGGAGTTACCCCTCCCCCACTTATCTCCGTTAGTGAGTGGTGTAATCACAGGTTCCTTTGCATAAGCTCTGCTCTTAAGAAAAGCTTCAAAGGTAGGACCTTCAGTATCAATATAGCCTAAACCTTTTGTAAACAGTTTGGCTGAGTTCCTCTCGTCAGCTTGCTTGTTAAAAGCAGGAATTACTGGCTGAGAAAAGCTTGGCTTATTTAGAGAGCTTTCAGGCTGTAACCAACGTCTCTCACGTTGCCTAAAACTATCCTGTACTTTAAAATCAGGACTCTCTCTTTCTGGCTGGTAAAACTTATTAAAGTAATTAAGAGCAGCAGGTACCTTAAAATGAGACCGGTCAGAAAATGCCTTGCCAGCGTGCCTTTCTCTCCAAGGGTAAAAACTGTTTCCCAACAACGTAGGCTTTACTCTGTTGCAGCTGGGCAGTGTTTCTGTAGCAGGGTCAAAGGGTTCTGCAATCAAAAGAGCTTCTTGCCTTCCCAATGCCTTTTGCCTTCTCTCTTGTGGATTCAAACCACCTTTACTCCTCAATTCATTTGTAGTGCTCACTTCTCCATTCCTTCTCATTCCACTCGTCCTCCTCACTCTCCTTCTCAATCTATCAGTGTCTTCCCTCTCTCTACTTAACAAGGGGTCCCTGCTCTGGGAAGCCCGCCTCCTACTAGGGCGTGCCCAATCCATAGCTCTGCTTCTCTCCTCCCCTGAGGTGAGCTGATTGGTTGCCTGTAAGTTATGCTGAGAATGGAAAACTCTGTCTTTTTTTGCAGTACCTGAACCAACCAGAGGGTCAGTATCAGTTTCCATGGCTTCTGCTGTTGCCACTGCGTCACAGCAGGCGAAGGGAACCCATGTCCGAGGGCATAGACGCCCTCATTCACCGTGGCCCAGGAGCGGCCTTCTCTATATCTTCCCGCCGTGGGCGTTGATCGGCAGAGTCATCCAGCGCATCGAGGCGCATGGCGGTCGGGTGTTGCTCGTGGCTCCGGATTGGCCCCGACGTCCCTGGTACGCCGATTTGGTACGCCTGGTCGACGGGCATCCCTGGAAGCTGCCGGTACGGACGGATCTGCTGTTGCAAGGTCCGCTGCAGATGCCTCAGGTGGATCGATTCTCGCTTACGGTTTGGCCATTGAAAGGGCTCGCTTAAGGAAGAAGGGCTATTGTGCCGCAGTGATTTCTACACTGCTGCGAGCTCGCAAGTCATCCACTTCCCTCGCGTATGTGCGCGTGTGGCGCATTTTTGAGGACTGGTGTTCGCATCGTGGCGTTCGTGCGGCGACGTCTTCTGTTTCCATCATTCTCAATTTTTTGCAGGACGGTTTTGATAAGGGGCTAGCGGCCAGTTCTTTGAAGGTCCAGCTGGCGGCCCTCGCCTGCTACAGGGGCAAGGTGCTGGGGGTCTCGCTGGGGAGGCACGCGGACGTCCATCGTTTCTTGAAAGCCGTCGGCCGACTTCGGCCTTCCCGCAGGATTGTCGTTCCTCCTTGGGATTTGAATTTGGTCTTGAAGGCTTTGGCTGCTCGACCGTTTGAGCCGTTGCGGCAAGCGTCCGTCAAGGATCTCACTCTTAAAACTGTTTTTCTCGTGACCATTTGTTCAGCGCGGCGAATTTCGGAGTTGCAGGCACTGTCGTGCCGGGAGCCGTTTCTGTCCTTTTCTCATGATCGCGTGGTTTTGAGACCAGTGCCGTCTTTTCTACCTAAGGTTGTCTCTCCTTTTCATCTGAATCAAGCTGTCTTTCTTCCAGTTTTTCACTCTGATGCAGCGAATGCGTCTGGGGGCGGTCTGCATTCCTTGGATGTTCGACGGGTTCTCCGCCGTTATTTGAAAGTTTCAGAAGCCTTCCGTAAGTCAGATCGCTTATTTGTTCTTTTTGGCGGGCTGCGCAAAGGCAAAGCTGCGGCCAAGTCGTCTATTTCCCGGTGGTTTAAAGAGGCGATTGCTGCCGCTTATCTTCTGCAAGGCCGGGAGGTTCCCGTGGGGTTGCGGGCGCACTCTACTAGGGCGCAAGCGGCGTCGTGGGCCGAACATGCCTTGGTTCCGCCGGTGGAGATTTGCAAAGCGGCTACTTGGTCGTCCATGCATGCTTTCAGTAAGCACTACCGCTTGGATGTTTCGGCCGCTCGGGATTCTTGCTTTGTGTCGGCGGTTTTGCGCGCCGGGTTGCAGGGTCCCGCCCGTTCCTAACTGCTCTGTTATATCCCAGATGTGGAGGACTAAACTAGACTACCGCTCAGGAAATGGAAATTACACTTACCTGGTAATTGTAGTTCCTGAAGGGTCTAGTTTAGTCCTCCTTCCCTTCCCTTTCTCTTTTTTCTGATTCCTGTCGGCACGCTAGCAACTCGGCGGTGGTGCGCTCTTTCGGATTTTGTCGAAGGACTCTCTTCGATTGAAGATTTCAAACATGCTTTTTCGGTTTTTTGTCTCGCTGACTGCGGGCTTTCACGGGCGACGGAAGCGCGATGCAGAGTCTAAGCTTCCTCGTTTGGGGAGGGGGTCATTTTCACAGCGCAGGGATGTTATTGGTACATAGTTTCTGTTTATACTTTCTTCAAGTGTTGCTTCTTTGAGTCTGCTTTGTTAATAGGTCACTAGGGGGCTGATGGGAGCTCCAGCAGGATACTGAATGAGAGCAAGATTTTGATTGGTCCAGTCTCCGTGCTGCAGGAGGAGGTGCACTACCCAGATGTGGAGGACTAAACTAGACCCTTCAGGAACTACAATTACCAGGTAAGTGTAATTTCCATTTTTTTGCCTTTATTTGAGCAGCCACTTCTTTGGAAAACTCAATAGGTTTCCTTCTCCTCTTGTTTTTATTTACTTTTCTTACATATTTATCTGTTGCCCCTTTTATTGCCACCTTTAGTTTAGCCCATTGCAATTCCACTTCCCTTATCTCCTTCCACCCCGTCATCTCCTCCTTTAAGTACTCGGCCATTTTATTGAAGTCAGTGTTTTTGAAGTTTAGGACTTTGAGCTTGCTATGATTGGCCTGTACCATGACTTTTATCTCAAACCACACTGTGTGATAATCGCTGTTGCTCACAGGGGCACTCACGCAGATATTTGACACGCTATCACCGTTGGTGAGCACTACATCCAGCGTTGAGCTTTCCCTGGTTGGTTCCATCACCATTTGTCTAAGTAATGCATCTTGGAGAGCATCCACAATTTTTTTGCTTCTTTCCAGATGTGCAGAAGGAGTAATCCAATCTACATCAGGTAGATTAAAGTCACCCAATATGATGGCTTCCCCCTTTGTTGCTATCTTGTCAATATGTATAATCAATTCGTTATCTCTCTCTTCAATTTGAGTCAGAGGTCTGTAGACTACAGCAATATGGATGACAGTGCCATCTCCTCTTTCCAACGCAATCCAGAGCGCTTCTTCTTTTCCCCATGTCCTCTGCATTTCAGTAGCTTTAATATTGCTTTTCAATCAAAATTGGTCTTTTTCGTCAGAGTAATAGCACAGTTAAGCCTTTAGATAACACAATTACTCCACCAACATGAGAATTCTTCACAGGTAGTCTCAACTTCCCAAATAACAATGAGCTTAAATATTTTATCAAAAACTATTTTACTTTATCATACGGGTCTCAGACTTACAGGAGCTATGGTAATAACTTTTCAACCAAATGCTCCAATTTGCATCAATGACCCCTTTTTTTAAATCAGTACTTATTTTTCTTTGTATTCAAAAAATTTTCTTTAAAAAAAGGACAAACAAGTCAGACTTATCTTTATAGAGTCCCAACGCCAGATTCAGCGCTGCTACGTTTCACGATTATTTCGTTTCTTCAGGGGCTTATGAGCCGACTTCCATAGTTGTCAACTTAAACTAGTTCATGGTTCAATATACTGAGGTTTTGGTATAGCTTCAGCCGCATGCGCGGCGTTTTTTTACATTGAGGGGGAGAATCGCCTGGGCAATACATGTTTGGTAAGAAGCATCAAGTTATCTTAACGTTTTGGCAAGACTGATATGTTGATTTCTTCATAAAATCTTCATTTAAAGTACAAATTTTAATGGGAGAATGTTTCTGTCTGTTTTCCTAGTTTAAGTTGACAACTATTGAAGTCGGCTCATAAGCCCCTGAAGAAATGAAATAATCGTGAAACGTAGCAGCGCTGAATCTGGCGTTGGGACTCTATAAAGATAAGCCTGACTTGTTTGTCCTTTTTTTAAAGCAAATTTTTTGAATACAAAGAAAAATAAGTACTGATTAAAAAAAAGGGGTCATTGATGCAAATTGGAGCATTTGGTTGAAGAGTTATTACCATAGCTTCTGTAAGTCTGAGACCCGTATGATAAAGTAAAATAGTTTTTGATAAAATATTTAAGCTCATTGTTATTTGGGAAGTTGAGACTACCTGTGAAGAATTCTCATGTTGGTGGAGTAATTGTGTTATCTAAAGGCTTAATATTGCTTTTGACATACAAGGCTACTCCTCCTCCTTTTCCATTTTCTCTCTCTCTTCTGAATAGATTATAGCCAGCTACAGCTATATCCCAATCATGTGATTCATTAAACCATGAAAATCGATGCCTTTGAATTATGGTGCTGGTAAAGAATATATACAATGGACTGCCCTAAGAACAAATCAGTCATTACTAGAGGAAATTAAACCTAAGGGAGGCATGCAAAGATGTGAATAGTGGGGATGGATGATTGACTTGGACGTCCAGCCCCGCTATTCGCAGGGACCTGATTCTATATCCAAAGCTCCCCGCATGTACAAGGTCTCTGTGCAGGGAGCTCTAGACAGGGGTAGGAGGGGGCGACAACAGGGCAGGGACGGGGCGCACAACCCAAACATACAGGGCTGATTCAGGTCATGGCCCTGTACGTCCGAGGGTGGAAGGTCAGACATGGGACTTATTCCACCTTGGAAGTGGAATACATCCCATCGCCAGAGGGAATTGGTCTGGGCAGAGCTGCAACAATGGAGGAGCAGCTGCAGGAGGACCCCCGCCAACCAATCCTGGCCATGACTACCCCTGCAGAGGTCTGGGTGGCGAGAGAAGAAGAGTGGCACCAGTGGCAGGGTGCCTGTGTTCCTACTGAGCATCCTGGTGCCATGGCAATGGGATGTCATGGCATGGGTGCTTCAGCAGGAGCATAGGCAGGGATGTATGGGGAGGTAAGTCGACTTCTCACGATGCAGAATCAGGGCACAGCTGGCCCATTCATGTGCCCGATTCTGTACCCGCAGGAATGTCTAGCTCCCACGGGTACAGAATCGGGTACACATTCAGCCCGGTCCATCCTTGGATGGGCCGACAGCCTGGACATGCCCTGCTTGGAATGGACTCTAAGCTTTTTTAGAAGCTTAGATGACAAGACTTAGATTTTCATACTTTGGACACCATGCAGAGAGAGAGATCATTAGAGAAAGACGTCATACTTGGCAAGGTTGAAGGTCAATGCAAAAGAGGAAGACCAGCAATGAGATAGATGGATACAAATAACAGCAGCTATGGTTATCCCTCTATCAACAATAAGCCACCTGACTAAAGACCGAGCACAATTTAGGACAACTATCTAGAGAGTAGTCATGAGCCGACATCAACTCAATGGCACAACAACAACAGAGGAGCATGAGTAGAATCCCTATATGTTGAATGTTTTTCCCATGCAGGTAACGTTTATGAATATCAACCTCATTAAGTATGATTCTTAGATTACTTAAGTCAAATAGACTTCTCTTTCCAATTTATATTATGTGGAAACTTATTGTTGATTCATGTATGTCTAATATTTATTCTGAGTTTTTGCTGTACTGCTTCACTAAGGTTATCTGTTTCAACTCTGTGATCTAAACCTTATTACGGAATACCAGAATTATTACATATGTGAAAGTAGCAATTGCACATATGTGGTTGTGGAATTTTAGTCATTTATGATACTGCAGAAATTACACCCAAATCTCATCTTTAACAATCCTGATCCTTCTACCTACAGTAAATGGATAAGACCAAGGGTTACAAAGAGAAACAGATCAGGTGCCATGATGAACAATGATAGACAAGTACAGGGAAATACTCACTGGCTCGATTTGTTCTACCAGCTGGAGCTGGTCCTCTGGGTCTTCATACCCCAGAGCATCCTTTAGCAGCCATCAGGGTATCCCTGTCTTCTCCACTTCTGCTCCCTGGTATCCAGAAGCCTGGGTGGACCAGGTACTGCTTCATGGGGTCCAGGGTGGTGCAAACAACATAAAAAAGAGAACATTCCCTTATTAGTAGAGTAAGTTCAACAAGAACAAAGCAAAGTATTAGTTTGGAGAAAAGACTCATTCTTGCTCTGGCAGAATACATTGGGCCAGTCAACAAAGTATGTGAATCTATTCTCTCAAAGAATGATAGGCGACAAGAAATTCAAGACTTACTGGAGTTAGCAGGAGGTCCCTCCAGGGTAGTCCTCTTCATCCCAAGTAGCGATCCTGGGTAAAGACAAGTGGGCATAGCCTGGAGGCTACAGAGCTGGTGGCCAGAAGTACTCATGCTTAATACTCAAAGAAGCAATGAGCATGAACATGTGAAGCCTGAACATTTGTACTGTATCTTACGTTACCAGCACTAAGCACAGTTTAAGACAACTATTCAGAGGGTCACCATGAGTCGATATGGACATAACGGCACTTAACAACAACAAAGGGGCCAGGTCTGTTTGTGCTGTGACACCCTAATTTGTAGCCAGCAAAATATATATATATATATATATATCAATCACTCTCCTCTACATGTATATCCACATAAACATGCACTACACTAGCCCTGCTACTGCATATATCCCTCATCAGTTCGATTGTGACATGTTTAATCCTCTTCAGCACAGAGCTTAGCTTCTGCCTTGCCCATGCATTTTTCTGCAATTATCTGATGTATTCAGCTGTGGGACATCTTTCTCATAATTCTCCTCTTTTTTTCATCACCTTACATGTTTCCTATGCCTTCCTGTCTTTGCATGAATACAATCAGTAACATGCATATTTCCTACACTTGATCAATATATCTTAGCTGTTCTTCTTGCTCCAGGGACATATTGTAAAAAGAGCCACTGTAAAAAAAAAGACTTTTCTGTTGATAACCAGGAGAAAAGTCCTATGGGTGATGTCATTCGATGTAGCCCCACGAGGGAGCATTCCTGGCTCCTTCTCGAAGCTTTTGGAAGCTACACAGGCAGCCTCTAAGTTTCCATGGAGGAGAGAGGTCATGAGAAAGGAGAGCATCACCTTGGTGTGGCAGGAAGTGATTCTGTAGCTACAACCTGTCCGCCAGGAGATGTAAAACCTTCTTGCACCGAGGAGGTTTCTCCAGGGCCATGTGCCTTTGAAAGATGGGTTACGACAGCTGTTATCATTAGCAATTCAATCATTAGGCATGTAGACAGCTGGGTGGCTGGTGGATGTGAGGACCTCATGGTAACATGCCTGCCTGGTGCAAAGGTAGCGGACCTCATGTGCCACCAAAACAAGGTTTTAGATAGTGCTGGGGAGGAGTCTGCTGTCCTGGTACATGTTGGCACCAATGACATAAGAAAGTGTGGGAGGGAGGTTCTAGAGGCCACATTTAGGCTTTTAGATAGGAAGTGAAATCCAGAACTTCCAGGGTAGCATTGTCTGAAATGCTTCCCGTTCCACGCACAGGACCCAAAAGCAGTCAGAGCTCCAGAGTCTCAATGCTTAGATGAGACGATGGTGTAAAGAAGATGATTTTGGATTTGTTAGGAATGGACAACATTCTGGGCAAGTGAGGGGCTCTTCCGAAGGGATGGGCTCCACCTTAACTGGGACGGAACCAGGCTGCTATCATTAACCTTTAACCTTTTAACTGGGGAAGATGAGTTAACTTGTCCTCCCTTTGCTATTTAGCAACTGGGGAAGCCGAGTTAACTGGCATTCTTATTATTGCCCTGCAGCAATCGCTGATCAAGCCTGTTCCCTTATCACAGCCGGCATCAGCAATCGCTCAGGGCAGTCTACCTGGCCCACGGTGGTGTCTGTCAAACAATGGCAACCCTTCTGCCAGAACAGTAGCAGCTCAGCTGCACATAGATATTGCTAAGCTGTTCTGGTTTTTGTGGGAGGGTTACTGCTGTTTGACAGACACCACCACTGGCCCAGTAAACAGCGGCAACCCTCCTGCCAAAACCAGAGCAGCTCAGCTGTGTCTGTGAACATAAGAACATAAGATATGCCATACTGGGTCAGACCAAGGTCCATCAAGCCCAGTATCCTGTTTCCAACAGTGGCCAATCTAGGTAATACGTACCTAGCAGTTTCCCCAAAAGACACAGGTTCCACAATGCTTGTACTTGGTCAAGCATTGATATCCTGGGTCCCTTCTTAATAATGGTTTATGGACCTTTCCTCCAGGAACTTGTCCAAACCTTTTTTAAACCCAGCTACACTAACAGCCTTTACTACATCCTCTGGTAACAAATTCCAGAGTTTGATTACACGTTGAGTGAAAAAATATTTTCTTTTATTAGTCTTAAATAGTTTACCCTGTAGCTTCATTGCATGTCCCCTAGTCTTTCTATATTCTGATAACGTAAACAATCGATCTACGTTTACCCGTTCCACTCCGTTCATTTATTTATAGACTTCTATCATATCTCCCCTCAGCCGTCTCTTTTCCAGGTTAAAGAGCCCTAACCTTTTTAGCCTTTCTTCATAGGAGTATCCTTCCATCCCCGTTACCATTTTGGTGGCTCTTCTCTGAACCTTTTCTAATATCGCTATATCCTTTTTAAGATACGGCGACCAGAATTGCACACAATATTCAAGGTGCGGTCTCACCATGGAACTATATAGAGGTATTATAATATCTTTTGTTTTATTTTCCATTCCTTTCCTTATGATACCTAGCATTCTATTTGCTCTCTTGTCCGCCGCTGCACACTGGACCGAGGGTTTTAACATGGTATCCACAATGACGCCTAAATCTTTTTCCTGGGTGGTGGTTCCTAATGTAGCTGAGCTGCTACTATTCTGGCAGGAAGGTATACCACTGGTGTAACTTCCCACCAGAACAGTAGCAGCTCACCTGCTCACAACTGAGCTGTTCTGGTTTTGGTGGGAGAGTTACTGCTGTTTGACAGACACCACTGCAGGCCAGGTAGACTATCCTGAGTGATTGCTGATGCCGGCGGTGATGGGGGGACAGGTTTGATTAGTGATCGCTGCAAGGTAGCATGTCTAAACTCCCCAGGCAACAGTTGGCAGGCTACATTCTATTTTCCTCAGTTAAGCGGTTAAAAGGAAATAGTAGGGGAAAGCCGACAGCAGGACCGTACCTAGCCCTGTGCGAGCAGTGTGGCTGCACAGGGCGCAAAGGCTTAAGGGGCGCATTTCAGCTGTCTGCCGTTGCCTGCCACCGCCGCTTTTTCTTCTCTCAGCGGCGGCAGGCAACGGCAGACAGCTGAAATGCGCCCCTTAAGCCTTCTCGCAGCACGCTAAGCAGATCTGTCCCTCCCTGCTCTGACGCAGAGCAGGGAGGACAGATCTGCTTAGTGCTCCGGCAACTTGCACATCGGGTGCGCCTCTTCTCTCCTGCCATGGAGGGGGGGGGGGGAGGCGGGCGCCCAATGTGCAAGTCGCACAGGGCACAATTCATACTCGATACGGCCCTGGGCGACAGTCACCCAGGAGCACATAGTTCAGAAGGATGTATCCTTGAAGGATACTAGCAGAAGAGGGAAGTTAGGACATCCCGACAGAGAGTTCCAACAAAGATAAAAATAACCCAGTTGTCCTTCAGTACAGAGCCAAAAGATTCCAAATTACACCTATCAACTGATAAACAGATTAATATGAATAAAGTACAGCCTCTAAAATGCCTGTATGCAAATGCTAGAAGTCTAAAAATTAAGATGGGAAAGCTAGAATATATAGCACTAAATGAAAGGTTAGATATGATTGTTCACTTCCACCACGCCCCCCCCCCCCTTCCCCAGCTTCTCCATTCCATTCACACTCACTGCTTGGCCCTTCCCTCTATCTCACAAGCCCATTTGGAGCAAATTCGTCATGCTGCCTTCTTTTTCCTGGCCCCTGCTCTATGGAATTCCCTTCCCCTTTTGCTACGCTCAGAACCCTCTTTTCCCAGATTCAAAGCAGCTCTAAAAACTCACTTTTACCAGTTGGCTTTTGATATTTCCCCACAGGCATCCCACCCTCCACATCACCCAAGCTTGGGTCCCTGACTTGTTTTCTTGTTAGTGGTGTCCGTCTTTATTCGTTATTTGCGTTTTTCTCTCTGCTTTTCTTTTTCTCCTCTGTCATTTACTGTATCTTTTTTTATTTTCATGGCGCTCCTTTTCTTTTCTCCCTTTGCAGCTGTTTTATTTTAATTGTAAACCGCCTAATGCTCCGGCCCTGGCGGTATATCAAGAAACGATACAAATAAATAAACAAATCTCAGAAACTTGGTGGAAGGAGGATAACCAATGGGACAATGATAACTGTGTACAAACTATATCGCAATAATAGAGTAGATAAAATTGGTGGAGGGGTTGCACCCTTTGTTAGAAAGGGTATTGAGTCACATAGGATTAAAGTTTTACAGGAAACAAAATACACTATAGAATCTGTGTGGATAGAAGTTCTATGTAAAAAGCGGAAGGCGACAGCAGTAGGGTGTAGTACAGACTGCCTGGTGAGACTGAACAGATGGATGATGAAATGCTAAAAGAAATTAGGGAAGCTAACAAAAGTTACAACACAGTAATAATGGGTGATTTTAATTATTCTCCAGGACCAAGCAGGAAGTCAGTCCTCACATATGGGTGACATCGACGTCAATGGAGCCCTTGCGGAGCATTTCCCCAGCTTTCCAAGAAAGCCTTTGGGAATGCAGGCACGCATGCGCGTTTCCTTCCCGCCTAAAGGTGCCATCTTGCTCAGTCTCTCTTTTTCCGTGAAACCCATCGGACGGGTGTCCTAGTCCTCCTGGAAAATAGTTGACCTTAGGCATAGCCTCTCCATCCCTGCTCTCCCAACCCTGCACAGGAGGTCGCCTCGCCCTGTTTGCCCACAAGTGGCCACTCATCACTGGAGACAGTTGGGTGCTCAGCATAGTCCACAAGGAGGCAGCTGTTGGGAGATATTTTTTTAAAAACTGCCAGAATGATTTCCCAACCCCCCTTCCCACCATCTGCAAAAATTCCCTTGTTGCTCAGTGAGGCCCTGGGCATGACCCCTCTGATCCCTTCCTGATTTTCCCCATCCCCATCCCCCTTCCCAATCCCCCCCCCTTTCTCAGTGGACACTCAAAATCTCACCCTGGACCCCTCCCGATTTCTTCTGGGATTATCTAGTCCAGGATACCTCAGTTATCCCTGGCCTGGGCACCTGACAAAGGGAGGCTTTTGACCAGATAGCCTCCACGCTTCTGGACTCCCCGGACCAATAATGCTTACCCAATCTGTGGAGGCATCCAGCGGTGTCTCTCTCCTCCCACTATTATCTTCCAAAATGGTGGTGTCTGACCCTCAGCAGTGTATCAGTATTCACCACTAGGGATTAATCTGTCAAATAAGGGATTGCTTCCCTTATTTGGCAGACTGACCCCTATCAATGCATTTTTTTAAGTGCCATCAAGTCAGTGCTGACTCCTGGCAGTCCCTGGGTTTTCTTGGTAGGGTATGATTGGAAGTAGATTGCCATGCCTTTTCTTCTGAGGCAATGAAGGATAAGGTGACTTGCCCAAGATTACAAAGAGTGCCAATGGGAATCAAACCCTGATCTCTTGGGTACTAGCAGGATAAGTCCATGTCTCATCGTCCTTGATGTATAAGAACATAAGATATGCCATACTGGGTCAGACCAAGGTCCATCAAGCCCAGTATCCTGTTTCCAATAGTGGCCAATCTAGGTCATACGTACCTAGAAGTTTCCCCAAAGACACAGGTTCCTCAGTGCTTGTACTGGGTCAAGCAGTGATATCCCGGGTTCCATTTTAATAATGATTTATGGACCTTTCTTCCAGGAACTTGTCCAAACCTTTTTTAAACCCAGCTGCACTAGCAGCCTTTACTACATCCTCTGGTAACAAATTCTTTCCTTTTTCTACTGTCCTTCTCTTCAACCCGTGAGCCCTTTTCTGTCCCTTTCCTATCTTGAATGCTGGCGTTCTATTTTCCTTTTCCAAGCAGTATTTGAATTTTCAATTGTAAACCGCTCTGGTACCTTGTGTGTGTTGCTATATTAAGTTTTAAATAAAGATAAAGATACCCAGTTAGAAATGTGCCCTGTGCGACTCATGAACCAGGTGCCCCTTCCCTCCCCAGATGCACGCAAGAATTAGCTCTTATCGGGCTTTCTGGAAGTCCGGTGATGAAATCAGTGCCCCTTCCATACTTGTGCCCTGTGCGGTCGCACTGCTCACATAACCCTTGGTAAGGACCTGAGCACTAGGCTCTTGCTCTAACAGCTAAGCTACTCCTCCACTCCAGCAGTGCATTGGGCATTATCATTTTGGAAGATGGCAACACCAGAGGCAGCAGCAAATGGGCATGCTTCTGCCTCTTGAATTAGAGGTATGTCAAGAGGTCCAGGAGACCACTTGGATTACTAGGGTTTGTTTTGTTGGGTTGGAGGGAGGGAAGGGGAGGACGACAGAGAGATCCACCACCAGAGAGATCTTCTGGGGGCTGGGAGTTCCAGGGATCTATATGGGCCACCAATGATATTTATTGTGGAGATGGGAGCTCTGGGGCCCCACTTGGACCACCAGAGACATATTTGTAGGTTTGGGGGGGAGTGGGAGGTCTTGGGCCCATCAGGGCCACCAAGGATCATTGCTGAACAGGGTTATCTGAGGTGAAGTTCTGCGCTTCACCTTAGATCAGGGGTGGCCAACTCCAGCCCTTGTGCTCCACGATCCAGCCTGGATGTCCCTAATGAATATTCATGAGATAAATTTGTATACAGTGGGGGCAGTGGACGCAAATATACCTCATGAATATTCATTAGGGACATCCTGAAAACCAGGCTGGATCGTGGTGCACTAGGACTGGAGTTAGTCACCCCTGCCTTAGCTGATCCTTTTGCTCCTAAGCTACACCTTTACTCCGCCTAAGTTGGAGTAAAGATTCATCATTACAAAGTCAGTAAACAAACTTGCTGAAAATTTATTGTTGTTTTTTGTATCAGGGGCAAATAAAAATTTGCCTATTTGCATGCTTGCTGCTCTGTCCTTTAATGTGGTGGTTTTACTTTTGATTTTTAAACAATAAAACCCTTACTGCATCAAGAGTAAGGTTAGCATGTTCATTATCTGCCTCTGATATAAAGGTAACCAATAAAGTAGCTCTTGATGGTATTTCATCACTAGCAGATTCCAAGAATCCCAAAATATCTAGTGTAGAGGAAACTAAATGATCAAATTGAATACCCGACTCCCCAACCCCTTCTACATTAACCAATTTCCCCACAGGAACATAATAAATCTTTGATAGACCAATAGAATCAGCATCATTAAACAATAATACTTCTTTAAGGTACTTTTGAAAAAGTAATACAGAAGAAAGATAATGAGTTTGTGGAAAGTTTAAAAACCGCAAATTCTTTGACCGCGAAGAGTTCTCCAGCATCTCGTCTTGTCAGTGAAGAGCATAAGAGTCTAAGTATTGTTTTGCCAACAATCCCTGAAAAGAGGACCTCTGAGACTCCTGCGCAACAAACGATCTTTCCAGAGACAAAAGTCTAGATTCATGAATTGACAATTTAACAACAGTTTCCTTGGAGAAATCGGAAATCTTCTATAGAGAAACACTAAGGGCCACCTCCATATGTGTAACAACAGCCCAAATGTCACGCAGAGAAACATCTGGCGGTGGGGCCTGAGAATCTCCCACAGAAGCGAATGTAATCACTGACGGCAGAGGAGGAGGAAGACTTGGGGTAGTTGAATCAATCTTTAAAAAAAGAAGCAGGAAGCGGGGCTCCTTCAGTCCCTGACCGCTCCCCACGATCCAGTGGAACGGCCTCACCAGGACTGAATTCAAACTCATGGCTGGGCGGAGCTAAACCCCAATTATAAGGAGAACACATGGAAGAAGAGGTACGGTTGATAGATCTTCACCTCCAGGATTAGGCATCTGAGCAGGGGCAAGAGACTCACCCACACGTATATGGGCGTCCATTGTACCGACTACTTTAACTGCCTTCATCTGAGCAACCGGCGGATATCTCTTCTTACATTTCCCCATTACAAGCTCACAATCCTTGCACCAATGTGCACCAAAGGGGCGAGACCTAACCCTTTGGTCCCGCGACCGTGTCCCGCGGTGGGGCAGCTGTTTAAATAGCCCTCTAAAACCTGCACCAATTAGCGCAGACGCAGGGACCAAGAGCCAATCCAAAGAGTTCAGGCTTACGTGCTTACTTTTTCAAAAAAGCTGAGAAATTTTGTGGTCAGCCTATTCAGGTCTTCCCAGATGTCTCAAAGGTTACACAAGGGCGTCGTAAGGCCTTTTTGGAGGTCCGCCCTCGCGTATTAGCTAGTGGGGGTTTGTTCTATTTAAAATTTCCATGTAAATGTCATATTGTGTATCAGGGTAAACGGTATATTTTCTTTGAGGTGGACCATTTGCTAGAATTTTTGAAAAGCAAGGCTTAACATTGCTTGTTTAATTTATTCTTTGTTCTCTTGGCTTTGTTAAGGGAGCTTAGTATTATTTGGTAATTGCCAATAGCCAATTCATTTTCTTTTTTTTCCCTTTAGCACCTACTTGATGTGGACTTGTTTAATGTTGTCATGCGTTGTGGAGTTTCTATGATGTATGGGGTTTTTTTTTCCTTGTAATGTAATTTTTATAAATTAAAAAAAAAAAGAGTAAGGTTAGCATGGGAAAATCAAAAGTAAACTGCCATGTTAGAGGATAGGGCAGTTTATTAGAGAAATGCAAAGGGTGGTGTAATGTCATCAGTAGTGCAGTTCAAATACACTAACTATACACCCCCAACCAGGTTAGAAGATACAATTATAGCAACAAAACCTAGTATTAATAAACCCGTTCTTTCAAAATCATTTTTTGTAATTATTTTTTTGTCGGAAAGGCCAACCAAGCCAAGAGGATCATGCCGTTGTGGCCCGTCCATTTTATTAATAAGATAACACTCTTAATCTTGTTTGAAAACAGCTTCTCAATATGTTACTTAGCTGAATCTTTTTCTTGAAGAAGGCTGTAGAAAAAACGCCAGTCAGCGAATGTACGACGTGACACATTTCGGGGTATTGAAACTAATCCCCTGCTTCAGGTCAAAGCTGCCGTGCAGTAAGCTTCCAGCCATCAAGACTTATATGTCTGAAAGACGGCGTTTTTAGGTAGACTAGCCCCGCTAACGTTTTCTCTATTATTGCAGAGCGCTCCAATCAGGGACCGAATAAAAAAGACCAATCAAAATGGGTATGGGGAGGGATCACTAAGCAGAACTCCACCCACCAAACACCCAAAGTGATACTACAGCCAATATTAAAAAGACATCATCAGTGAACCGTGTGCCAATCAATTTGCATGTTCATACCGTGCGGATGCACGGAATTTAAACGAAAAATCCACCTTTGTTCTAAATTTTGGAGTGATTGGAGACGATCACCGCCCCTCGGGTGCCTTGGTACAAAATCCAACACCCGCCATCTCAGTTCGTCAAAATTATGTGATGACTGCATGCAATGTTCAGCCATTGGTGCCTATACTGATTTGGTTCTCAATCGAGAAGCATGTTCTGCCAATCGTGTTTTGAATGAACGTGACATACGGCCAATGTAGTAAAAAGTACAGGGACAGACAATTAAATATACCTCAAAAGAGGATGTACAGTCCGTATACCAGCGGGATGAATGTATGATCAGGTTATGATCATCCATCCAGGTAGGACCAGGGATGGTATTATGGCAATATAGACAGGAGCCGCAAGGAAAATGACCAGCAGATTCATGAGATGTGAGGGGGCAATCACTCGCTGCTGCAGTATGAACCAATCGGTCTCTTAAATTCGCCCTGCGAGAATATGCTATCTGGAGTTGTCCTCTAAAACAGGCGTGAAGGCTCAGTATTGGCCAAAATTTATGTAGTAGTTTCATAACATATGTCGACCCCTCATATAAGGGAAAATACCCGTAACCTTATTTTGAGGTTGTTGAGGAGCCGAAGCTTCCAAAAGCCATTCTCTGTGAAAATAACGAGCTTGCTTATAAGCTTTTTTTTTTTTTAATATTTTTATTTTCAATTTTCCTGAATACAACATGATTTTACAAAGAAATAATCCAAAGCATCATACAATAAGATTCCAGAAATAAATTGCTACAGAATTTATACACATCAAGAGAGAAAACTGGCCCTATTCATAGCAATAAGCAAAATTTAAAGAAAAAAGGAGTAAGAAAACTCCACATACGGGAGCACAAAATTAAACATCCACCGACTTATCCCTCAACAATTCCTTATCTGACAGGTATTTCTGCAACTGAGTTACATCATTATAAACAAAAGTACATCCCTCGGAGGTTACAATACATTGACAAGGAAATTTTAAGAAAAAAGTAGCCCCCAAAGCCTCGACCCGAGATTTTAATTCCAAAAATTGCTTCCGACGAAGTGTCCCTGACAGATATATGGACAGCAATTCAGAAGATTGATATGCGTTTGTCTACTACTGTATCTTCCTTGTGTAAATTTACATATGATGTGGTAGGTAAAGTGAAAAATGTTGATCAGCAGATTAGTTCTTTATCTAAGTTGTCTGCCCATATTGATTCCCAGCTCCAGGCTTGCCAGGATGGCCATGTTGCCTTAATTAGAGATGCCTCTACTATTTCTTATCATCTGGAATTGCTTGAGAACCAACATCCTTAACCTCCCTCATCCATGCCACATCACCAAATAGAGCTAGAAGATCCACGGCTATAAACTCCTTAACCGTACCGAAGGCTCTTACTGTTTGCACTAAATCAACAGCCAACAGGGCTTTCAGTCTCATTGCCCCAAGATACTGGAATTCATTACCCCATGATATCCGGGCTATTAAGAATCTACCACAGTTCAGGAAAGCCCTCAAAGGTCACCTCTTCAACAAGCACCTTATTGAGCCCAACTGCATCCCTTAGAACTCCAGGACACCCCCATACCATCCACATTCCCAGACAAACTTATAGCATACCAACAACACAACAAGTTGATACTCAAACCCATGAAGTGATTGTGTTTTCTATGAACCCTTTTATTTTTACATGTACTGTAGTAAGTTTTGTAAATAGTTACCCCTGTTATCCAAGTTTACCCCTGTTATCTGTAAACTCATACATGTTATTGTACTGAGCATTTTGTTCCATGTAAACCGCGCTGATGCCGAATAGTGCGGTATATAAGAGAATGTAAATAAATAAATAAATATAGAGCGAAGAACTTACGTTTTCTAAATTTCCCCTCTACTCATCTGTTGTCGTCGGATATTCTTTTGCAAAAATACTTTACTGAAGTTTTACTGTTACTGAAACCTTGGAGGTGGTCCAAATGTATTCCTTTTCTTCTGTTCTTTCTGTCGTACCGAAGGAAGAGGGGGTTGGTTCCCCTTCTAATAGTTCGGTCGGGCAGAACCTGACAGCCTTCTTGGAGGACTCTGCAGATTTCATTCCCAAGCGCTGCACTTTAATAGCAACATTTGGGTCTGAATCTGCAAAGTTAAAGGTTTTGAGAGCTTATTTTAAGCATAAAGAGGCTTTGTTTTGTGGGTTTAAGCTTCAGGTCTTCCCCGATGTATGTCGCTTATAAGCTTTATGAATCACACTCCAGGGATAGCCTCGCAAAAACAAACAACGGCTCAAATCCTTCGCATGTAGCTTGAAATCCCCCAGATTTTGAAAGAACGGGTTTATTAATACTAGGTTTTGTTGCTATAATTGTATAATCAATAGTGCAGTGCCAAAGCATATATATCTAATGTGAAGAATGCACATTCTGCATCACCATGTCCCCACAGCAGCCTTTTACCACACACATTATGTTGGCCAGCAAGTGAAAGTACACATAATGAGGGTAATTTTATAAAGGATTTTTCATATGCAATCCTTTTTTATGCACATAATAGGCCTCTTTTAAAATTACTCCGTGGGTAAGCACATTAAAGTACACACTCCCTCTTAGGAAAGCGTGGGGCATGGATGTCCATTTTATGAAAGTTAGGATAAGGGGCCATCCAGCAGCATAGCAAAATGGAAACATGAGCCCCCATTCCTCATCAGTATGTGCTGTTCTATTGTAAAATAAAGGGTATATTAGTGTAGTTGTTTTTTCACATACTGCAGAAATTTGCCCGAAAAAAAAGATCGCTTTTCAAATGTCTGTTTGTGCCTGAAGCAGGTATAACCTTAGATGCAACACCAGACATCCAGAACATTTCTGAGATCAGGCGAGGATGTCCAGGTTGTTGTGAATGCCCTGGCCATATCTCCACAATGCCCCTATTCAGATTTGGACATCCTCACACTGGGGACATCAACAGATGCAGTTTCTAAAATGTCTCTTGAGACATCTCCATGCTTTGGATATCTCTATGCCCATTTCTAGATGTCCAAAGAACAAATAGGGCTTCCAGAATAACCCATTAAACCTGTTATAAAATTATCTTCCACATGTGTACCAGATGAAAATGTATAATACCTGACTCTCATAGACATGCTATAACTCCCTTTTTACCTATGTTAGATCAAAAGCAAGGCCTTTGGAATTGCCCCTCTAAGAATCAGGTACCAGAGTTGTATGGCCAAATTATATTTTCTCATCAGCTACATTCAAATTGTTAAAGTTGCAGACATGATTTGATTCCTGATTGATTCACTTCATTGACTCTTTCGGTGAAAATTATGGATGCTCCGATAGAAGTAATAATGGTGCAGTGTTAGCACCAAAGGTAATTTTCTATTTAAAAAAAAATAGCAGGTTGGAGTCAGCGGTTGTCCTGACCTTCCATTTCAACTCCAGAGCAGAAAAGAAACCAAATACAAAATGTTCTAGGTCAGTGATCTGCAATAACCTGGCAGAAAATCACCACTGGTTAACTCTTTGCAGGGCTATGCAGGACACCCGAGTTCAGTTCACCCCAGCTCCTTTTTCTAAGGCTGGCAGAGACTGGGAGCTCTCTAGAGGCATAAATTATTTCAAAAAGAGGCACCCATCCACAGGAAAAGTTTTATTTCAAAAAGATTCTGTTCATATAGGATAGACACCCCATAACACAAATAGAGGCATGTTTACTCAAGTGTGCGAACAGTTAACATGCACTTTAGCACATGCTAAGCAGTTAACACAGGACCACAGTAATGGCTGCCATGCACTAGAAACAGCCAGCGGGGTAAAAATCCCCCATTAGCGCACAATGGGATGGGGACTGGATGGGTTAAAGACAGAGAGTGGTGTTGACTGCACATTATGGTCAATGTTACAGTTAGCATAAGTGCGCTTAATACCACCTCAGTGGATGGTGTTAAGTGCACCTGCATTAATTGTGAATACTGCTTCTGTGCATTAGAGAACTTTTCAGTGCAGTAACTGCTGGGAATATGCTGGGCATGCACCCGACTGCACAGAGCTGTGCATTAGTTTTTGCTCCTAAGACGTAATAAGTGCAAAACCTTCCACTGCACTTTAGTATACATGCTCCATATGTTTAAAAAGACACACTCCGGCCCTAAAACATTTTACACAAAGGCAATTTCTCAAAAGACTGTGAATAGATGTTTCTTATAAGTATTTAACATAGAATTCATACATAGACATGTGGAGGGTAATTTTATAACAGGGTGCATATGTGAGTGCTAGTTTATAAAGACAAGTAAAATTAATTGACTATAGCAAGGCTTTTGACTCTAAACCATGAGAAACTGTGGGCCACATTAAGAAGCATGGGTATATCAGAACACTTGATAGTTCTCTTGCAAAGCTTTTACATTGATCAAGAAGCAACAGTTTGAACGAACTAGAAGAAACAGAATGGTTTAAAATCAGCAAAGGTGTACGACAAGACTGCATACTTTCCCCCTACCTGTTTAATTTATATGCAGAACAGATCATCAGAGAAACAGCATTGTATGAAGAGAACTGATCTGTGAAGATTTGTGGAAGACTCATCAACAACCTTCGCTATGCTGAAAGTCGATGATCTGAAACATTTGCTTCTCAAGATCAAGGAACATAGGACCCGATTTTGAATTAGGCAAGCTATGCGTCACGGCGGTGCATAGCCTGGCCGGCAGCCCCCTTAACCCGGATTTTCACTTCTCCCCTGGTGGAAGTGAAAATCCGGGTTAGCCTGGACGCCCCGCAGCTGCAGAGGCTATATGGGTAGCAGTGATTTTTGATGCTACCTGCATAAACTCTGCGCCTTAAAGATAGGCAAGGCAAAACCTCGCCTATCTTTAAGGGGCAGAGGGCTATGCGGGTAACATCGAAAATCGCTGCTACTTGTATAGCCCCTTCCTCCACCCTGGAATGCCCTTAACATGCCCCGATGCTATGCAGATAGCATCTGAGTGCATTAGGGACATATCCAGGATTTTCGAAGGGGGAGGAGCAGCCTAGTGGTTGGGAAGTTACGGAAGGTCGGGGGTTCAAATCCCACTAGAGGACAGCAACCTTGAGCCAGAAGGACTGGGGTTTCTAGTCCCACAGGTGCTCCTTGTGGTCTTGGGCAAGCCACTTAACCCTCCATTGCCCATGTTCCCTGTAAATAGTTATCTCCAAGTTATAATGCCCTGTTCAATGTAATTTCAGTTTGTTCAATGTAAACCGCCTTGATATCATGAAAAGGCGATACATAAGAAATGTTAAATAAATTAATTTTATTATTATTTATTTATTTACAGTCTCTTTTATACTGCACTATTCAATATCAGTGCAGTTTACATGAAACAGAATGACTAGCACAGTGCAGCAAGCTGATCTGGGTTTACAAAGAACAGGTACTACAACTTGGATAAAACTGGGGTAACTATTTACATCTAGGCGACACGTTATGTCATGTCAAAAGTAATCGTAGTCATGGATGGCTTGCAGGGTATGTTGCTGTGGCTGTACTAGATGGGGGAGGGGGCTATTGGAGCGCTGTCTGCCGGGTAGTATTTGAGGAAGAGGTGGTGCTTCAATGCCTTCCTAAACTGGGTTAGGTCAGAGATTGCCCGGATGCTGGGTGGTAGGGTGTTCCAGCATTTCGGTGCATAGAATCTGAAAGCCCTTTTTGCTGTTGCATGGGTGCATTGGGTTATTTCCTTCGGATTACCAGTGTGTTGACTGCTGCAGATCTTCTGGACCTATTGGGGGACATGGTTTGGATAAGCTCTGCTAGTGATGTGGAGGAGAGCCCATTGATGGCCTTGAAAGTCAGCAGTAGGGTTTTGAAAGCGAGTCTGCCATGTATAGGGAGCCAGTGGAGGTGCTTCAGGATGGGCGTAACATGATCGCTCCTAGAAGCCCTGTGTAGAACTCTCGCCGCAGCATTCATCGCAAGTTGGAGCGGGTTCAGGGTGGATTGTGGGAGCCCTTGTAGGATTGCATTAGCGTAATCAAAGTGCGGTATAATCAACGCTTGATATATTGTCTGGAAGTCGTCCGGCTCTAGTAGGAAGCGTAAGTGCCTGAGTGTTCTGATTTTGTGGTAAATTGCTCTTGCTATGTTGCTTATGTGCACCTTCATGTCCAGTCATTGGTCTAACGTGACTCCAAGGTATCGGATTGTGGATTTGGTTTGTAGCTCTGCTTCCTTAACCTTTAAGTGGGGTGGCGGGGTGAAGTTTTGGTTCCTCGTAATGAAAAGGACCTCTGTTTTCTTGTGCTGTATTCGGAGGTTTTGAGATTCGAGCCAGTTGGATACTGCGTCAAAGCAGTCTGTCAGTGGAGAGAGGTCCAGCTGCTCTGTTGAGAATGGCATGTAGAGCAGTACATCATCTGCATATATCAAGCAGTTGACATTGAATGGTTTATGGAGTTTTCCTCCAGGAATTTCTCTAAACCTCTTTTAACCTCAGTTGTCTGAGACACCTCAACTATATCCTCTGGCAACAAATTCCACAGTTTAATTCTGTACTGAGAAAACTGATATCTTTCCAATTTGTTTTAAAACTACTACCTGCTAGTTTCATGGAGTGTCTTTTAGTCCTATTACTTTTTGCAAGGATAAATTGCCATTCACTATTTATTTATTCCCAGTGGTGATTCTGTGAGGCAATGAACATAATGATGGGTTACTGGGGATAAATTGGAAAAATAGTCCAGGCAGCAGGCTGATCCAGGTGCAGCAGCAAGTCCTCATAGCTATTCCATATGAAAGCTGGCAGATCCAGGCCCAAGGGTTCACAGCTAGAAGAAAAAGCCAAGGCCAGCCAGTCACCACATACTCTTTCCATAGCCTGCACTGCTGCTGGCCTAGGAACTCAACCGAGAAAACAAGGGCTGATCACTGCTACTTCATTCTCTCCTAAGACCTTGTCCTTCTGCCAAAAACGTGAGGAGACTTTCCATCCTTCCCCTTGAGCCAGCACTGTTACTGGCCTGCTATGTAGTTGAGGAAGAACCTCCCTTTAGAGGCCCATATTCTCCCCTCCAAAGCTACATGCTCCTATCCACTGTCAAAGGAGATGAGGAATAGTGGAGGCTGTGGGGCCAACCCCGCCCGTGCCTTGAGATTGAAACTTGTACTGTCTTCCTGTCCAGAAGAGAAGAAATGGAAAGGGGCAACAGCACCTAGCCAAAAGGTAAAAACAGAGCCACAGCCTGGTGAGATGAATGAGAAGGTGGTGGTAGAGAATATGCTAGGGCAATGATGTTGCCATTGGAACAAGAGACAGAGCGGAAGTAAAAGGAGACTAGTGCTCCCCTCCCCTACCCATAAAAATAGTTTGCGTCTATCTTCCACTAGCTATTTGCAAAGGTCTGGGCTGGGAGTCACTGACCCAATGCCTTTTTTATTCTGTACAATCCAATGGAAATTGGAAAGAATTATATAGAGGATGCTGAGAATGTCTGTTTGTCTATCTATCCATTTCTGCATATGTCTGGGAAAATATATTGCTCTGAAAAATTAATAGAATGTGATGAAATTTGGCATGTGGGAAAACGTGGTAAAAGGATACATCAAGTTTAAGAATGGGCCAAATTGGACCAGGAGTGTCATAGAAATACCCCCTCCCCCACCCCCCCAAAAAAAGTCCCAATATCCCAATGCATTTCTATGGGAGAAGGGCTTCCAGTTTCTGTAGCATAGAAATTTACATAGAATGAAACAGCAGTTGTGGAAATTACTCTTTTACTCTTCAAACTCCCCCTACTCCCCCTTAAAAAGTGACACCCCCACACATAACTGCTTCACTGTCAGTTCACTGCCCCATCCCCAAAAAATAGTCCCTCACAACTGCCTACCAACCTGCCAAATTCCCCACCCCTAAAAAATAGCTCCACACAGATATCTCACTATGCTGTAAGCTGCCCCACCCCCAAAAACTACAACCCCACAAATGCTCCACTAATCTTCAAATTCTACTGTCTACAAAAACTACCCTGCTGCAACTGCCCCACACCTCAAAATTATCTCCATACAGCTGCCCTACCACCCCCGCAAACTGCCAATACCACTAAAAAATACACCCCTGCAACTGCTCTACCACTCCACAAATGGCTTCACCCCCCAAAACCTACCCCAACAAATGTCCCAGCACCTTGCCAAACAACCCACATTTGCCCACCATCCTGCAACCTACCCTATCCCAACAATTTACTCTCCCTGTAATTGTCTCAACACCCTGTCATCTGCTCCCCTCCAAAAACTACACCACCACAACTGCCCCACCACCATAAACAGCTGCACCCCAAAAAAACAGGCTTCTGCAGCTGTCTTACCACCCTGCACTCAATTCTGGGTTCCATATTAGGAATTACCACTGGTGAAAAAGGTCTTGGACTCACTGGGGGTCATTCTGGTCTCTGTTTAGACCAGAATGACCCCCACATGTACAGGCCACTTGTGCAGGGAGCTCTGTTTGTGGGCAGAAAGGGGTGGGCTGGGAGAGGAGCAAGAGCAAGCGGTAGGCGGGGCTGCAACCACGGATGTACAGGGATAATTCTGAGGCTAGCCCTTTACGTCCAGGGTCACACAGTTAGATGGAGGAATTATTCCACCTTGGAGGTGGAATCAGTCCCTTTGGACGTAGGTGGACAACAGAGACAGAAAGGTGAGGTGTGCAGAGGGTTCTCCGTAGCCCGACCCTGGCCACGGAAGGCCAGATCAGGGATCAGACTGCAGGGAAAAAATCTTCTTGGTGTCAGTCGGTGATCGTGGCTCCTGAATGGAGCCACAGTGCCATGGTGACGGGATGCCATGCCACTGCGGCTCCATTCAGGAGCCTGGCTGAGTTAGCGAGGTAGGTGCCGGACGTGCGGCCGATCAGAATCGGAGCCCAGCCTGCATGTCCAGGCTGGTAGACCCGATTCTGATCCCATGGGCATGTCTGAATTGGGTGCTACCGCTGCATGCCCCGATTTTGACCAAACATACAGGGGCAGGACGTCTACAACTGAATTGGCCCCACTGTGTTTAATATATTTATTTATTTATTTACAGTCTCTTATATACCGCACTATTCATCATCATCATATTGACAACTATTGCTTAACGTGTGGCAGCAGAAGTCAAAAAAAGCAAACAGAGGTTTAGGAGAGAAATGGAGAATGCTGTATGTTTATGTTTATTTATTTGATAAACCGCCCTTCAATAATAAGCAGAGCGGTGTACAATCTACAAAAATAAAATTCTGAGATGGGCACAAGGCCCACGAAATTGAAAGGAAATTTACAATTCTTTGATAGGCTAGCAAGAGGAAGAGAGAGACAGGACAGGACATAGGTAAATATAGTATTGGGTGGGAGATACAGAGGCGGTCATAGGGAGGCTAATTACATAAAAGGGGAGGGAAGGTCAAAGGCCAGGGAAAAGAGGTGAGTCTTTAGGTTACGTTTAAAGGTGGGATGGTGGGGTTCCAGACGGAGGGAGGAAGGGAGGGCATTCCAAAGGGCGGGACCTGCAAAAAAGAAGGCAGAGGAACGTGTGGATTGTAGATGAGCGCTGGAGGGCGAGGGAAGGGTAAGGCGGTTGAGATGAACTGTACTGATTCATGGTGTGACTGCACCTTGAGTATTGTGTGCAGTTCAGGTTGCCCCATCCTCTGGTGAACTGCCTTTAAATCAAGCGTGCTACTGGGGGATACCCTCTTTTCGGGGCAGGAGTGGCAGATCAGCAAAGTCCCGAGGGAGAAGAAGCCTAATCCATCTTCTCAGCCATACTCTAGCACAGCCGCTGACTTCTACAGCAGGGTGAACTCTTAGACTGATCATCCCTCCAGCTTCCTCTCCTGCAAGAACACCTCCGTGCTGCACGCACTTCCTAGCTCCGCCCCCTGCATCATCGCTGACCTCTGGGGAAGTGCCTTTAAATCAAGCGTGCTACGGGCACGCAGCGGCAGTAGACTCCATCCATTAAAGCATCCATCGACCCACAAGAGCTCCATTGTAGGGGTCACCAAACCCTGTTACGGCAATCCTCTAACACCAACTTCTCACCCTGTACTCCAGCAATTAAGACTGCTCTTCAACAACTGCCTCTGCGCCATACAGCACCCATGTACAGTATGTACAAAACTAGTTTGATATCTGTTACACTTGTTCAATTGACTCAGTTTACTTCACTAGCCATATTGTATTGTAACATTGTACTTTCTTGATTGTTCCTCCCACAATGTATCTCTACACTTGATCAATACTATTTCTTCTGTAACTTGCCACAGAAAGCATTTAATTTCTCCCTTTCTATTCCTAACAGTTGAAAACCCTCAAAAGCAAAATTAATCTCCACCACTTAGCTGACATTTTCTTTACTACAATCTTACTTTCTTGCATAACCATAAGAACCATTGCTCAATTCTCATTCCCCTCTCAGCCTGAAACAATCCCGATCATCCACTTGCATCCCGTTCAACCCAAACCATATCATAGAACACTAAATAACACCCACACTCGTAGACTAATACACATTTCCCCCACCCCCATAGCTACCCCTGAGATACTGAAGGACACACAAAATACCACACAACTTTCTTGTGTATAATGTATAATCTATTGTGAGAACACCTGATAGTTCTCTTGCAAAGCTTTTACATTCATAATAGATTATACAAATACAGTCTGCCCTGATATCATTTTTATTACAGAAACCTGGCTAAGTGAGCAAGATAATGTCTTACTTAACCAACTTTGTCCACCTAAACACAAAATATTTCACACCCTCAGAGCAAGTAAGCATGGCAGTGGGGTACTAATCATAATAAAAGATTCATTTGAAACACAACTACTCCCTTCTAAAGCTATATCTGATACTGACATTCTAATAATAAAAAGCGGAAGTTTAGCCTTCTGCCTCATTTACAGACCTCCTAATGCTGACCCAGATAGCCTGACAAACATAATGGACGAAGTAATTAACATATCACCAAATATTAAGACAGTACTCCTAGGAGATTTTAATCTCCCCTCAATACATAATTCTCATTCCTCTTTCTACTCCAGTGCAATGGAAGAACTAAAACTATAAGCAAATTATCATTAACCCCACTCACAAGAAGGGAAATATTCTGGATATTTTTATTTATTTGTACATTTTTTTATTTGTACATTTTTCTATACCACCCCTTCCAGCGATCAGGGGCGGTTTACAGCGAACAGAAAGATAATAATAATAAATAGAATTATTATTATTATTTACAAAGAATGGTTTTAGGCATGTCAACTATTTACATTGAACATTAAAATATAACTTATTTACTTCATAACTAATTACATGAAACTATTTACAGGCATATATAATGACATATGGTTTAATTAGTCTTGTTTGATTTACCTGGAATGGAGTGGTGCAGGGTAATGGTGGAGAGAAGGGAATTGTGCTCGACATGGGAGAGTCTAGGTGGGGTCGACATGGGGTTGCTGATCAACAATGACCTGTGAAGACTGATCATTAGTGAGCTGAAGATTGTCAAAATGCTGTATAAAAAGGTAGGTTTTTAACTCCCTTCTAAAAGATTGCACGTCTCTAATCTCCCTTAAGTTAACAGGGAGATTGTTCCATAGCAAAGGGGCAGAGTAAGAAAACGCCGTGTTGCTAGTTTTTTGCCTCGTTCTACAAATGGATTCGGGAACTAGCAACATGTTAAGATCTGTTCTTCTCGACCTGCTTTCAGGGGAGGTTTGAATTAGAGTTGAGAGATGAGAAGGGGCTATTTTATTTATGAGCTTGAAAGTGGTGACAATTGTTTTATATTTAATTCTATTGGTAACAGGAAGCCAGTGGAGGAAGTATAGGATGGGTGAGATATGGTCAGATAATTTTGCTTTGGAAATAATCCTTGCAGTGACATTTTGTGCCATTTGCAGAATGCGAAGGTTTTTCTTGGAGGTGCCCTGCAGAATGCCGTCTTACAACTGCAAGACCACATTGACCAATATGCTCCTCTAGATAACGACCAATTTGGGTTCAGACCTTACCATAGTGTCAAGACACGGATGCTGACCCTATACAATAAAATAATTAAGGGAATAGACAACAATAACCAAGCATACATTTTATTCTTCCTAGACATAGTGGCAGCGTTTGACTCTGTCATTCATTCCCTTCTAATTCATAGATTGAAACAAATTGGTCTGAGCAATACAACCCTTCCTACCTCATGAGATCCAATTGCCACATAATAACCCACCTCTGATAACACCAGTACCCTGGTCAGACCACCATCTTATAGAATTCTTCCTTGAGACCAAGCAAATGCAAACCCACACAGAATGAATTCACCCCCAAAGGTACTCCAAATACAAACAGTTTGATAGGGAATCCTTCACTGAAGACCTCCTTAAATCTATTGAAATCAACATGAATGATCTTGATGTATTAGTACACAATTGGAACACCTCAATCACTAACTTAGCTACCAAACCACAAAACTTACAAAACATCTCCAAAAATACCTCTAAACAATGGTTCACACATGAGCTGCGTCTAATAAAAAGAGAGTTAAGAAGACTGGAACGCTCCTGGCGGGCCAAGAAAACTGCTGAAAACAGAGGAAAATACATGACCATGCTCACCAAATACCGTCTCCAGATTAACCTATCTAAAAAAGACCATCAACAACTTCTCATGAGATTCATAAATAAGCCAAGAGACCTATTCACCATAGCAAAATCACTCACAACCCAGCCAAACCCCTCCTCTATCTTCTCGGACATATCCCCTCAAACGCTTGCAGGCTATTATATGTCCAAAATAAATGTCTCAACTATTCATACCAATACATCTGTGAATAGGTTTTTACCACCAGCTGAGACCTGGAATAAGTTCCATCCATTATACCTTGAATCCTTTAAAAGGACAATTTCTGCTATGAATACTACAACGTCATCAGCAGATCCTTGCCCAGTTAAATGGATCAAGGATACAATTAATGAAACTGCCCTGTTGATACTAACTATTGTCAACAAATCTCTTACCCAAGGTTACATGCCACGTGAGCTTAAAAAAGCTATAATTCGTCCAATATTAAAAAATAAAGCCCTAGACAAAACTTCCCCTGCTTCCTACAGACCTATCTCGAGTCTCCCTTTTCTTGCCAAAATAATAGAAAAAATGTGTACTTACAACTACAAGACCACATCGAACAATATGCTCCTCTAGATAACGACCAATTTGGGTTCAGACCTTACCATAGTGTCGAGACACTGATGCTGACCCTATACAATAAAATCATTAAGGGAATAGACAACAATAACCAAGCATGCATTTTATTCTTCCTAAACATAGTGGCAGTGTTTGACTCTGTCATTCATTCCCTTCTAATTCATAGATTGAAACAAATTGGCCTGAGCAATACAACCCTTAAATGGTTTGTATCCTATCTATCTGAAAGGTTTCAACAAGTCACCATAGACCACACTTCCTCTAACTCATACTCACAAACCACAGGCTTTCCTCAAGGAACTGCGCTCTCAGCACTTTTATTTAATATATATATATATATATATCCAACCTGTTTGTCAAATCATAAAACAATTCAAGGTCGATTATGCTATTTATGCAGACGACATAATGTTGTTTATGCCTTTTAATATTACATCACCCAACTTCGACCCTATAATATCCTGCTTCAAGGAAATTGCTACCTGGCTCAAGAACTTTGGCTGACACATTAATTTAAAAAAAACAAATCTTAATAATCACCAGGAATCAAACTTACACTCCCCCACAAAACATATCATTTGATGATATTGAGCTTAAAGTCAAAGAAGAGGTTAAATACCTAGGAGTGACACTGGACAAGCACTTCTCCTTCCAGGCCCACATCAAAAATTTTACAAAAACAATATACAAGATCCATCTCCTCCGCCACTTAAAACCCCTCCTACAACCTCCTGACTTTAGAACTATAAAGCAGGCTTTAATCACTCTACACATAGACTACTGTAATAGTCGACTTTATGGTCTTCCAAAAGTATCCCTTAACCCACTAATTATGGCACAGCATTCTGCTGCACGAATTGTCCATAACTCTCGCCGAAGTGACCACATAACACCAATTCTTTATGACTTACATTGGCTGCCGATCCAAAGCCGGATCAAATATAAAATTGTCATGATCACGTTTAAGATCATTAGGAAAATGGCTCCCCCTACTCTCTTCCACCTGATCAAAGTTGTATCTAATGACAGGCAAAGAAGAAATCAAATGATCAACTTCCTTACTATTCCTTCTGATTTCCGTAATACTAAACAATGCACTAGCAATAGAGCATTCAAATACATATCTCCAACACTCTGGAACTCATTGCCAACTAGCCTTCAGAACCTGACAGACCTATCCACCTTCCGTTCCCACCTTAAAACATACCTCTTTACTGCACATTTTGGTAAGAACGTAACATCAACTATCACTGATACAACTCAATAACCACCTCTCTTTCTCAACTATCTCACCACCAGAGCCTTCCCACCATGCTCACCCCACTAAACCTACCCTTAAGTTTAATGGCGTAAACAGCTATGATTACCTGAAATAGCAGTATAAGAAACACACAAATAAATAAATAAAAGGTACAGTGGTATTAGAAAAGGTGCGGAGAATAGGTGAATAGAATAATAAATGGATGGAAAGGATGAACATGTTAGAGATCTTCAGTTTGAAGAAGAGAAGAATGAGAGGGAATATAACGGAAGTTTGTAAAATCATGAATGGGGTGGAACAGGTAGTGGTGATTTTCTGATTAAAAACAAGTGGGAAAAGGATGCAGAGCATGGCTCATGGAATTCTTTCCAGCCCCTCTGTATGGGTGTGTGCATCTTTTGCCTGTTTGTGTGCCATGTGTATAAATTTATAAATTAAATATCATTCCTAGATTGAAGCCCTTCCACTGACCACTTAGCTCCCAAGCCACTACTTTACCCATTATGCAATTAGACATCCATGTTCTGAGATGCTATTCTGGGGGCATCTATGTAGACATCTCCATAGATGTCCATCTTGGACACTTCCACATTTCTGAAATTGTGCCTGAACTTGCATCTGCCTGCTTTTGTTTTCATACGTTCTGGCTCTGATGTCCCAGATTGCACTTGGATGTCCTATTGTAAAATGTTCCTCCATGTATAAAGGGCTTAGGTTTATCTGCAAGTCCTTTAATCATGAGGCCCCACTATGTTTGTTATCAGTTCTGCAGGTGTATCAACCCCTGCACTTTGCGATCTCAAGCAACACTTTGGATGTGCCCTCATTCCGACATGTACACTCCCATGAACTTCGGGAGTGCATATTCTCCATGAAAGCCTCCAAATTGTGGAATTTGTTATTGACAAAATATGTTATTGACAAAATATGTTCCCTGTAAGTACACCTGTATATAGTTAAAGCATAATGTTCCTTGTAAATGTATACAGAAGTATACAATTGTTCTGTTTAATGTTCAATGTAAACCGCCCCTGATCTCTGGAAGGGGCGGTATAGAAAAGACTGTTAAATAAATAAATAAATAAATAAAATAAATAAATCTATATAACTGCTCATTCAACCTTTTCTGAATGAGCAGTTATATAGATTTAGTTATTGGATATATTCATTCAGAAACATTTTAGACCCATTGTACGTTGTATTGACAAAGTTATGGCACACCCGCATTTAGGAAACAATTGAAAACTTGATTGTTCAAGCAGGCATATCCAGCTGTTTTTGGGAAGTAACGCAGTATATTGTATTTTATTTTTTATTGATAACCTGATGTATTATTTGCTGGCAGCAGATGAAGTTCAAGATTAATAATCTAAATGTACTGAGGACAGATGTTAATGTCTTGTAGTTTGTGTGTTCAAAAATGTTTGTTTGTCATATATATGTGATTTTATACATGCTTTTATTGTAATCAGCCTAGAATTCTAGTGCAAATTAAAAACTCCCTTAAATAAATAATGTTTTGATTGTGGGCCCGATTCTGACCAGCGAATAGTGGGGATGTACGTCCAGGTTGGACGTCCAGCCCCGCTATTTGCCAGGACCGTATATTGCCTGCATGCACAGAGCCACTGTGCGGGAAGTGCTGGATGGGGGTGGAAGGGGGTGGGACAGAGGTATAGAGTGGGTGGGGTGGGAACATGCCGAGGTACCCGGAAGTACAGAGCAGTCACCATTAGGATGCCTAGCCTGTTCTACCTCGGAGATGGAATAAGCGCAGGGCGCCTTTGCAATCAGGCCCGGCAGCCCCCCAGACCATGGAGCCGCAGAAGGTGAGGCCCCTCCACCGAATCCCGGTGCCGGCAGATCCCGCTGAGGGTTTGGCGCCAGGAAAAGGATGTTTGTGCTTATGTCAGCCTTCGGCGCTCCTGCTGGGTGTCCCGGTGCCTTGGCGATAGGATGGCATGGCACTGGCACGCTAGCAGGAGCATAGGGAGGGCTGGCCATGCTGCAGAGAGGACGTCTCCAATGGTGGCTTCAGAGACATGCCGGGTCGTCTCAGTACCCGATCCTGCAACCGCGGGAACATCTAGCTCCTGCGGTGCACAATCAGTTATGATCTGGGTCCGTCCATTTTTTGGCCGTCCATACAGCCCGGACGTGCCCCTCATTGAATCGGACTCTGTGTGTTTTTGTGCATATTTCTGCAATTGCCCCAACACCCTGTCATCTGCCTTACTTCCAAAAACTACACCCCCACAATTGCTCCACCCCAAAATACCTTTCACAACTGTCTGAACACAGTGCCAAGTGCCCCACCCCCCCAAAACTACCCCTGCAACAGCTCCAGCCCCCAAAACTATGCCTCCTACAACTGTTCCACCACACTTCAAAGTGCCGATCTCCAAATAAACAACCTTCTGCAACTGCCTAACCACCTGGCAAACTGCCCCACCCTAGTCTAGTTTATTGTAATTCTCTATACCTTGGTTTACCTTGGTTAAGTCTATTTTACCAAAGTGTCAGCTATAGAAATTACAGTCAGTACAAAATGTACAGTAGCTGCCCATCATGTATCAAACATAAAAATTCATGACCGTGTTAAGCCAGTATTTGAAGCACTACACTGGTTACCTACCTGCCTATCAGCAAATATAATTTAAAATACTGCTTCTGACTTCCGCAGAAAAGTGCCTTCTTATTTGTGTTCAGGTATCCAGAAATATGCTCCTGTACGATCCTTGCTTTCTGCAAATAAGACCTTACGGGGAGTCACCTGTAGGTGCTAGGATAACTAGCAATGGCGACTTTTTCATATATTTCTCCAATCTAATGGAATTGCTTCTAGCTGAACATACCATAGGAAGTAGCAACTTTTCTCAAGCATTGCAAGGCCTGATTATTTTCTATTGCTTTCAGATTAATTAGATTCTGAACTATTGCATTATATGCAGTGTTATATTTTATGTTATGATCCAATGTATCTTGTTTGTATTGGGCCCGATATTCATCCCATGGCAGTCAGTGCCTGTAAAGCATTTGGTCATCATGGGCAAAAGTGAAACCAGATAGTCAGTGCTGGCGCTGGATATCCACCAGTGTTCAAAATCAAGTTTCACCATCAACCTCTATTGCCATCAGTTGCCAGCTGCTAACAGGATAGCAAAACCGCATAAAGTTAGAACAGCCACTGACCTATCCTAACTTTATGCAGATACCTATCTGGCTAGCATGCTGAAAATCAGCAGACCAGATAGGTGCGGGGACTGCCCCAGCCTTGCATACAGACCTCTCTGGCACTATCCAGATTGTGCCAAGTTGGTCTAAGCAATATTCAGTAGTACTAGCCAGTGAGCTAAGTGGGATTTATGTAGTTAGCTGGTCTTGCTAACTGCATAACCCGTTTTGAATACCAGGTCCATTCATTTTAATGTGCATTATTTCATAACCTTCATGGAAAGGTAGTATAGAATAATGAGAAATAACTAAAACAAAATAGTTTCTTATCTTTTAACCACTTACAATACCAGTCCATAACAAGACATTGTCTCCTATCTCATAAATTTTTGGTTTCCTGAGGAATCTTTCATGAGGGACTTTATCATATTCCATTTGTAATTATTGGGATCAATTTTCAATTACAATTATCTGGATAACCATGTGATATCATGAGCAAATATCACATTTTACCACAGTTTAGTTAATCACTCTCGCGGTAAATGAATAACACAACTGATTAACACAACTTCTGATCAACTGCACAAGCTGTGAGTTTTTTCCTCTTTTGGAGCATCAGGTCACTAATGTGCAGTCTGATACTTCCAGGGGCATCTTAAAGGGAATATCTCCATACACCACCTTGACACTATCTTGAGAGCACTGGGGCGGACTTTGGGTAGAGTAAAGATGGTGCCAGCTACTGTCCAGATAATAGCCTCATTATCTGGATACTGGCAATTTTCAACCAATATCTGGATAAGTTATCTGGATAACTTGGGACACCAAAACAGCTGTCCTAAGTTGCTGTCCAGATAGTGACTGAAAATCAGCACTAGAGGTGTGCAGGCCAAAAAATTATGTTTTGTTTAGTTTCCTGTATCATTTGTAGAGTTTTGTTTTTTATTTTGTTTTTATATATTTTACATTTTGTTTTGTTTTTAAAAATTTGCATTTCAGGGCAATTTTGTTAAATAAGAGGTGGCTGGGGTTTCTGCCCAAACAAAAAAATGGCTGAAAGGTTAACTAGAAGTCTCCAGACAAATAAAAAAACCACAAATTTTGTTAACAATTGTCATGAGCTAGCCTCAGACCCCTGACCTTTGGTTTGGAAGACAGTCTTCTTTCAAGAAGAGTTATTAGTTTTTCTGGTGATGCTGGTTCTAACCAGCCTGTTCTTAACTGTATTTTATAGTTCTGGTACCATTAGTTCCCATTTCCTGAGTTGTCCAAAATTTGTCTGATCTTAAGCTTCAAGGAAAACCCTTCCTGAATTTTTTGCCTTGTTAATTATCTATTGACTCCTGCTCTGGAAACTTACTCCAAAGATTTTTCTTGTGCCACGTTCTTGTGCCAGAAATTCTGTGAAACCATGTATAAGTATGCCATCAGAGACATTTACCAAGCCTATTCCAGATCCTGGTTGTCCATGATGACACTAGGGAAAAGAAAACACAATTTTGGGGGCTTTTATTTTGTTTTAGATTAAAAATAATATGAAATGACATGGGAAATGTTGATATTTCCGATGTCATTTCATATGAATGCACATCCCTAATCAGCACTATTCAGATAATGGCGGTGATTACCCAGATAGTGGCCACACAGTCCAGATAGTCAGCGGCAGCTACTGTCCAGATACTGCTGTTGAATATCTGGAGGATATTTAAATACCATGACTGACTGCTGTAATATTTAAATATCTGGTGCTCTGAAAATTGGCTCCATTGTTTCTAGTTCCTTTTAACTATGGTTCTCTATCCACTTTCATGAATTTTAGATCTGTCACATTTAAAATATTAACTTTTCTTTTAATCCAGGTTTTATTTCCTTTTCTTTTACTAATAAAATGGTTGTGATGGCATATTTCTGGGTTGTTTTTTTATTAATGTATTGGTAGAGAGATCTCAATATTTCATCACATTTCAAAACTTTACAATGTTTATTTAGGGCCTGATTTACTAACCTTTATTTCTCAGACACAGAAAGGATAATTTTATAACAGGGTGCCTATTTTAAGTCCGTTTTATAAAGACACATTGGTACTTATGTGTCTTTAGAAAATGCTTACAAAATTCTGCAGAAATAGCACCTTAAAAAAACAATGCATGCTGGGGATATATGCATGTAAGTAGCAGCTTTTCTAAAAGTACTACTTACACTTACAGGGCATTTACACATCAAATGCCATGCAAGCTCTCTAAAATGGTCTCCATAATCTGTGTCCTTTTATCCTTTCTCTAGTAATAGTAGGCAAAAGATTGTCTACCTACCTCTTTGTTTAGGGGGCAATTTTATAAATGTCCACATGGGTAAAAAATACTTGCATACTATTCTCTGTGCAGACTATGTCAGATTTTCAAAGCTAAAGTATGCACTTACCATCACTTTCAAATTAGCCTAGGAAAACTCTGTCCTTAACTTTATACTTTTTTTATTTGGGCATGCACAATTTTTCTGGGTTAAATTTCATGCATGTGCTTGAATTGTCACAATTATGCACATAAATACAAAGCCTGCCCTTGAAAGCACCTCCTCAAACAGCGGATAAACTTTCACTTATATAAGCTGTATGCTCATAAGTTCATCTGCATATTGGGTGGGCAATTTTATAACAGACCATTTCTGTGTGTAAAGCATTGCTTTATCTGCAGAAAAACCTTTGAAAATTACTTTTCTTTATTGCTAGCCTTATAACTTTTTTAAAAAATTTTTATCTGTCCCACTTACATATGAAAATCACTATCCCACTGCTGTCACAATCATTGCTACTGCACTGTTCAATGTACATAGTACTATGCAGATACACATAAGCAGGGCCCTACCCAATTTACTATTAATATGCAAAAATTTTACATTCAGTATTTTACAAAACAAGCATTTCATGGTATCAGGTCTTTATAATCTTTATTTTCATAGTCGTATACAAAAATGAAAATAAACGGTTGGCATATACAGTACTGGCAAAATACAGTATCTGTATTGAGGTGGTAATTTTGTAAACCATTTTCTGTCTGTATAGACTGCTTTATATGCAGAAAATGGTTATTCCTCATGATCCTACTAGACAGTCTAGTAACATGGGGCCCAGTATTCATTTGCCTGGATCTTCGAAGAGCTATGCGCCGATGGGCGCATAGCCCTCCCTGCTAACCCCCAAACCGGATATTCAATACTGCAGTGATGGCATTGAATATCCGGTGATTGCCACCAAAGCTAACTGTGCAGCACCAATATTGGCTGCTGCCTGAATATCAATTGGCGCCTTAAAGATAGGCTGCTACACAGCTAGCGCCATTTTCTGCCTCTGCGCCACCCCGGTATGCCCCCAACATGCCCCAGTGCTAACCGGATATTATCGAGGCACGTAGGTGACTTAGATGGGGATATTCAATGCCACTAACAGTGTAGATGCCCTGTAAGAGACCATTGCTCTGAGATGGAGACATTGATGGAAAGGGAACCAATGTCAGGTTCAGATTAGCTGCCTTTTTTGGAGCATTGGAGTTAGCAGCACAGCCACGTGAGTCTTTGGTAGCTGAGGGGGAGCACAGCTTGTTTAGTTTATTTGTTGATATACGGCCTCTCAATACTTTTTCAGGACTCAGCAAAGCAGTTTACAATGTTACAGTATTAGTACAAGGAAAAACGGATTACAATAATTTTAAGCTTACAATATTACAAGATTCAAAAAAAGAAAGAGAGGTATTACAATAGATATAGAGAGGTGAGAGGAAAGAGAATTTGTGTATTGTCTCTGGGTCCCCAGACAGCGGGCTCAGCTCATGGGTCTTCAAGGTATGTTTTCAGATTTCTTTTAAAACACATTTGATTTAGTTCTCTTAGTATAAGAGTAAACTCATTCCATTTTGACAGGTTCCTCCATTTTGGAGACAGCTGTGCCCTTTCCCCCCTGCACCTACAGCAGGGCTGGAATTCTGAGATCCCTGGTTTGGGTCTCTGAAGCAATGCCACAGGGGAACTCTTCCAGTGGAGATCTCCCCCAGAGCCAAATTTCCTCAGAATTTGCAATGATAATCCTCAAGGCCTTCTGTGCTTTGCAAAAGCTGGAGGTTCGGGGGAGGGGGGCATGGTCAGAGTGTGGGTTGGAAAGAACTAACTAGTGTGCCTACAGGAGCCCACTAGTTAGCCATGGCAAGAGCGGAGCCATATACTTCTACCACTTTTTTGGAGGACTTGGCTAATGAGGAGATTGAAAAGAAGTTGGAAGTCTTCTGGGCAGCATTTCTATGGAAGAAGGTGAGCTGTCAACACTGGAAGCAGATGAACAACCTGTAATTTGCATTTCTCACAAGAAGAAGCTAGCATAATTTATCTCGCAGGTAATTTCAGCTCTCCATATCACATATCAGGTGGAAACAGAGAACTTGGATAGGGATCCTATTCTGAAAGGCCTGTGGTGTCTGAAAAGTCCTTCTCTCGATTCACACTGCACTTCGCCATACGGTGTTGGTGGAATAGGAGATGTCAGATACAGCCTCAGGCGCACAAACGTCTTAAGCAAGCTGTAGCCATTACTGGCTGGGGACAAGGAAGTGTTGTTTCAAGTCCAGCAGGAGACGCATTGATAGTAGTGGTCACCAGACAGACAACCATTCCTTTGGAGGGCAGAAAGGTAGAAGTCGTGCTCAAGCAGATATTTGGCTCTTACAGTGTGGAAGTGTAGGTTGTCATATGTGGTGGCTGTATTGAAACATAGAAACATGGAAATATGATGACAGAAAAAGACCACATGGCCTATCTAGTCTGTCCTTCCATAACAACAACTACAACAGTCCCCTTTTTACCTTTAGAGTTCCTCCGTGTTTGTCCCATGCTTTTTTGAATTCAGTTACTGTCCTCATATCTACCACCTCCACTGGGAGACTATTCCACGGATCCACTACTCTTTCCGTAAAGAAATATTTCCGCATATCACTCCTGAATCTATCTCCCTTCACCCTCATCCCATGTCCCCTCGTAGCAGAACTTGCTTTCAATTGTAAGAGGCTCTCTCCTTGAACATTTATGCCACGGAGGTATTTAAACATCTCAATCATATCACCTCTGTCCCGCCTTTCCTCTAAGGTGTACATATTAAGATCCTTCAGTCTGTCCTCATATGCTTTATAATGAAGACCACTAATCATTTTAGTAGCCACCCTCTGCACCGACTCCATCCTGTTCACATCCTTTTGAAGGTGCGGTCTCCAGAATTGCACACTATACTCCAAATGAGGTCGCACCAAAGACTTATACAGAGGCATTATCACCTCCTTTTTTCTGCTAGCCATTCCTCTCCGTATGCACCCAAGCATCCTTCTAACTTTTGCCGTCGCCTTTTCTAACTGTTTAGCTACTTTAAGATCATCAGACACAACCACACCTAGGTCCCGCTCTTCTTTAGTGGAAAATAGTACTTCACTAGGAGTGGAGGAGTGGCCTAGTGGTTGGGGCAAGATACTTCAGGCCGGAAGGTCAGGGGTTCAAATCCCACTAGAGGACAGCAACCTTGGGCCAGAAGGACTGGGGTTTCTAGTCCCACAGGTGCTCCTTGTGGTCTTGGGCAAGCCACTTAACCCTCCATAGCCCATGTTCCCTGTAAAATAGTTATCTCCAAGTTATAATGCCCTGTTCAATGTAATTTCAGTTTGTTCAATGTAAACCGCACAGATGCAGAATAGCACGGTATATAAGAGAATATAAATAAATTCACCCCCTATACTATATTGCTCCCTTGGATTGCTGCAGCCCAAATGCATGACCTTACATTTTTTAACATTAAATCCCAGCTGCCAAATTCTAGACCATTCTTCAAGTTTAGCTAGATCCCTCCTCATGTTATCTTCACCTTCCTGGGTGTCTACTCTATTGCAGATTTTGGTATCATCCGCAAAGAGGCAAACCTTACCTGAAAGCCCTTCCGCTATATCACCAACAAAGATGTTAAAAAGAATCGGACCAAGGACAGATCCCTGGGGGCACACCACTGATAACATCCTTCTCCTCAGAGTGAGCTCCATTTACTTGTACTCTTTGTCGCCTCCCACCCAACCAATTTCTATCCCAAGCAGTAACTTTAGGGTCCATCCCTAGGGTGCTCAGTTTGTTTATAAGTCGCCTGTGAGGAACAGTGTCAAAGGCTTTACTGAAATCTAAATACACCACATCTAGGGCTCTCCCTCGGTCTAACTCCCTGGTCACCCAGTCAAAGAACTCAATCAGATTTGTCTGACAAGACCTGCCTCTGGTGAATCCATGCTGCCTCGGATCCTGTAATCCGCTGGACTCCAGAAACCTCACTATTTTCTCTTTCAGCAGCGTTTCCAATAATTTACTCACCACTGAAGTTAAACTAACCGGCCTGTAGTTTTCAACCACATCCTTACTTCCGCTTTTGTGTAAAGGCACCACATGAGCCTCTCTCCAGTCCTTTGGCACCACTCCCGACTCCAACGAGGCATTGAAAAGGTCAGTCAGTGGAGCTGCTAGAACGTCCCCAAGTTCCCTCAGTATTCTCGGGTGTATCCCATCCGGTCCCATCGCTTTGTCTACTTTAAGTTGAGATAGTTTCTCATGAACACAGTCTTTTGAAAATTGTTCAAGATGTCCTTTGCTTCTGTTCCTATTTGTGGGTGTTTTCTGAGGTCCTGCTCCTGGTTCTTCATCTGTGAACACAGAACAAAAATATTTGTTAAGCAATTATGCTTTATCCTTATCAACTTCTACATATTCCTCCCCTGCACCCTTTTGTCTGACAATACCACTTTTGTCCTTCCTCTTCTCACTAATATATCTGAAAAATGTCTTATCCCCCCATTTTATTGCATTGGCTATTTCCTCCTCCTTTTGAATTTTTGCCTTCTTGACTACTTTGCTAGCTTCTCTAAGTTTTTCCAAATACAGATTCCTGTCTTCCTCTCTCTGTGATCTCTTGTATTTCATGAAGGCCTCCCTCTTTTTCTTCATTTTATCAGCTACTTCTTTCGAAAACCTTAGCGGTCTCCTTTTCCTTTTATTGCACAGGCCCTATTGCACTTGGTGCAGTAGCTTCTGGAGTTGCCAGAAGCCACTAGGCTGGAGTCCAGAGCTACTTATCTTGCAGATGCCTTTTATGATCTTGTGCGAATTTGCTGCTTGTTGGCCTATCTGTCGTGATTGCCAAGCAGTTGCTCCAACTTCACAGTTGGGAAGCCAGTGCAGCTACTAAAACTAGGCTCAGTAAGCTATTTAAGTGACAGCTATTGTTTGGAGAACTGCTGGATAAAATTGTGAAGGCTTTGGGGGAGGTAAGCATCAATCTCTGCTCAAGGACTGGGGGTGTTCAGTATCATGAGGACAGACCATTAGGCCTCAACTCTGAGATATCAGCTGCTACAAACTAGAAAAGCAGCCTTACCCTCAGTTATCAAAGGTTTGGGGTAAGAGTCAGCCCTTTCAGGGGGCTAGAAAGCATAGAGAGAGTACAGATGACACTAATGGGGCTCCCATCCCCTGTAATGAGGATTTCCTGATCCAGTCCAGTCTGACCCTAGTGGGGGGGGGGGGCGCTGTCTACATTGGATTATCTTGAGTGGATCAAGATAACATCACAGCAGTGGGTTCTCAAGGTGGTTTGGCAAGGGTATGTGTTTGAATGCATGATTCCCATTTCCAACACTATTACGGCCTCTCCTTGTGGTTCAGCCTCTAAGAGATAAGTGGTTCAGGCCTCTCTGCAGCCCTCTTCTTCATCTTAAGGGGTGGTGCCAGTTTGTTATGTCGAGGGGGGTTGCAGCTTTTACTCCACTCATGTCATGATCCCAAAGAAAGATGGTTTGTTTTGTCCCATTCTAAATCTCAGAACAGTCAACCGGTGTTTGCAGATTCCTTACTTTTACATGTAGATGTGCTCCATTATTCTGACAATCTGAAAGGAAGTGTTTCTGTCCTCACTGTATCTATCAGAGGCTTACCTTCACAGACCAAAACTTTAAGCAACATCAGAGGTTTTGCATTTCTCGATGCTGGTTCAGCATTTTCATTTTTGCACCCTGCCGTTTGGGTTGCCCACAGCACTGAGGGCCTTTCTTCATAAGGAGAGTATGATAGTTCATCCCTACTTGGACAACTGGCTCCTCAGGACAAGTCCAAACAGGATGGCAGGCAAGTGATGGACATGGTAGGGCAGCGGCTCGAAACCCTGAGTTGGGTGATCAACTTCATGAAGAGCTCTGATCAACTATTTGGGGGGCAAAGTTCAATACCAGGCTTTCTAAGATTCTGTTCCAGGTCCAGTAATTCCAAAGGCAATAAGCTCCAAGAGTCTGGGATTACCTGCAGTTCTTGGGATTGATGGCAGTTTACTGTGCAGTCAGAGCCTTTCACTAGAATGAATGTGAGAACCCTGCAGAATTCTCTTCTGTCAAAGTGGTCCCCACAGTTGTTCAATTACAAAGTGTGGCTTCCTCTGCTCAGGTGATCAGGAAATCTTTGAATTGGTGGTCTGATCTGGAACATCTCCTGGTGGGGATGATCTTCAGCCTCCCAAGTGGATAATGATCACCTTGGACACAAGTCTGAGATATTGGGAAGCTCACTGCCAGGGCAAGGTCATTCAGGGTCACTGGAAAACCGAGGAGGCTGCATGAGTGATAACTGCCTAGAGACCCAGGTGATAAGGCTGGTCCTATTATATACACATTCTGCCACTGCTTAGAGGATTGTTGGTATGAATTCTTTCCAACAACACCACAGCACTAGCATATTTCAAAAGGCAGGAAGGTACCAGCAACCCGAGAGTATCCCTAGAGGCCAGGTTGCTGTTTTGATAGGTGGAGAAGCACTTGAGATCACTACAATGGTGTACATAGCTAGCATGGAAACTGTTCAAGCCAATTTTCTCAACAGAAATGTTCTGGGTCCAGGAGAGTGGGAATGAAGCTGGGAGGCATTTCAGATAATAATTAAGTGATGGGGCCTGCCAACATTGATCTGATGGCTATGGGATGCAGCATGAAGGCCAGCAAGTTCTTCAGTTGAAGAAGAGAATTTGGTTCAGCTTGCATAGATGTGCTGCTTCAAACCTGGTTGATAACTAATCTATATGTATTTCCTCCTGGGCCTCTGATTGCTCAGGGAATCAGGAGAATAGAGGATCATCTGGCTCTGGTGATACTTGTGGCTCTGGCTTAGCTCAGGAGGCCCTGGTATGAGGATCTGATATGGTGGTTGGTGAAAAGCCTCTCTTGCTGCCCCATGGCCATGGCCTGTTGTGTCAAAGTGCTGTCATTTGTGAAGATCTGGATCCCTTTTAGCTTATGGCTTACCCCTTGAAAAATAGAGATTGTGCAAGAAAGGTTATCCTGGGCCTGTAATTGATACATTTCTTGGATTGTGTAAGCATTCCACCTATCTGGCATATGTTTGAAAACTGGTATTCCTGTTGCAGTATTCGACCTTAGCATGTGGAGATTCCTTCCATTTTAGTGTTTTGCCAGGATGGATCGGACCAAGAGCTATCTCTGAGCTAGTTGGGAGTCCATGTGGCTGTATTTTCATGTTTCTGGAGCCAAGTGCAGAGATGCTCACTGGTGGTGTATCCAGACGTAGAGTGCTTTCTCTGGGCAGTCTGGCAGATTTATCCCACATTTAAGGCTATTATTATGTCCTTACTACATTGCTGGGTACTCTTGAGAGGTGAAGCCTTGAAGGATTTGTCTTTAAAGGTTGTTTTTCTGATTGCTATCTGCTCCGCTTAACTGTCAAGCTAACTGGGAATCAAATTCATAATGTTGGGAACCTGAAGCCAGTGGCTTATAACTTAAGCCACAGAGATTGCTCAGCCTAAAACTGCACCAGGAAAAATAATTCATAAAGGAAGTGGAAGAAGAAGGCCACCCTCAGAGGACCCACTGAACCAGCAAGAGGTGTGTCCTATCAGTGGCTATATATAAGAGAGCCAGGCATACCCTTGGTGGTTCAACAGTTTTTAGTCGTGTGTGTATTATCACTTCAGCAACCTTAAGTTTCCTAGTGGAGTGAGTTATTTGCTTCTAGGTATTTACCTGTTTCTTGTTCCTGTCCACTGTCAAGACTTCCAGCTCCTGACTCTCGTCTAGTTTCTTTCTCTGCTAATAACTCCTGGCTTCTGATCCACACTTGGTTCCTGCTCCTGTCTGGTGCCCACACTCTTCCGCCCTGGGCCTAGCTCTCCATCCATGCTCCCTCCCAGGGTAGGCCATGACATCGATGCATCTCGGAGTTGCAAGCCCCCTCCTTCTGTGAACCATATTTGATTATTTTTGTGAGTTGGTTTCCTTTCATCCAGTGCCCTCCTTCTTGCCTAAGGTGATCCATTTTCCATTTAAATTAATCAGTGCACTGCTGCTGTTCTTTAAGAAGAGGCTTCAGGCTTTGGATGAGGATCCCCACCTTCATAGGTGTGTTCTCAGGTTCTGAAAGAGACTAATTCCTTTCACAAGATGGATAGGCTCTTTATCTTATTCAACGGTCCTTGGAAAGGAGAAGCAACATTCAAGACCACTTTATCATGGTGGATTAAACAGGCGATCCTTCCGCTTATTTGCCCAAGGGTCATCGTGCACTGGAGGATATTCAGGCGCACTTAACTAGAGCCTAGGTAGCTTTGTAGGCTAGCTGAGGACAGCACAGTTTCACATGTGAGAGCAAGGGAAGACGCTGGCTTTGGGACAGCAGGCCTTAAGGTGGCCTAGTCTTCCTCCTGCCTGGTCTGAAAAAGTTTGTGTAAAGATTCCTTCAGGATCCTCACCATTCCAGCATGCTAGTGTACAGGACCATATTATCTTGGCATGCCATCTTTTGTAATGTCCCGCTTGTGGGATGGCTGTTTTAGTTCTGCCTGCTCATATATACCCCTTAGGAACAGAATATGAGGTGTGATTTGTCTGCGGCATTTGTGAGGATTTAGATTTCTGTGCTGTTACACAGCAGTTACTGATAAGTCTTTGGCTTTCCCTATTTCCCCTATTTTTTAAATAAAAATAACTATATCATGTTGAATGTCATTGTTCTGAATGTGACTGGCCAAAATTTCATGATTGTAACTCATATACTTTTGTTTCTGTAGGTCTGAGGCCAAAATGTCACAAAACAACAGAGATTTCACGACAAAAGAGTGCCGAGCAGTGATGAAATACCTTTTCTTAAAAGGGAACTTGGCCAAACAAATCTACGATGATATGTTGGTTACATTGGGTGATGTGTCCTTCCTACTGTATAGCCAAGAACTGGGTTGCTAAGTTTAGGACAGGACATTTCGGCACTGAAGTCGAAGAAAGTCCTGTGAGACCAAGTGAAGTAACAATTCCAGAAAACATGGATGTCGTTTATTCCATGATGCTGGAGGATCGAAAAATATTAGCTAAAAAGATAGCAGAAACACTGAAGATATCCCGAGAACGTCTGGGCTATATCATTCATGACATTTTAGACATGAGGAAACTCTCAGACAAATGGGTTCCCAAACGCCTCAATGCTGACCAGAAGCGTAATCAAGTGGTTACTTCACATGCCATTTTGGATCAATTTCATAGGAATGCTGTGGTATTTTTGGATCATCTGGTCACTATGAATGAAACTTGGATTCATATGTGTATGATCCAGAGACCAAAGAACAATCCAAGGAATAGAGACACAGTGGTTCCCCATGCCCTCAGAAGTTCATGATTCAGAAATCAACAAGCAAGGTGATGGCATCTGTCTTCTGGGACAAAGATGGAATTTTACTTGTTGATTACCTGGAAAAGGGTGCAACCATCACGGCAAACTACTATATTTCACTTCTGGACAAACTGAAGTGGGAACTGGTCTCCAAACATAAGGCAAACTTTCAAAAGGCATCTTGTTTCTGCAGGACAATACCTCTCCTTTGTGATAAGGAAGCTTGTAGTGAGCCTATGGAAATAGGAGAAACTAATGATTTTGCTTTTAAGAAAAGTGACATCCCTGCAGTGCACAGGTTTCAGCTTTGGCATAAAGAAAGCAAACAGAGAGAAACTGAACCTAGGCTGCCACACCCAAGCTCTGCTGACGTAGTTGCAGGCTTGAAAGATAATTGCAAGCACCTGTCCAGAGAGGGAGAGACACTGCCTGGGAAGCAGGGATATAAACCTTGGCTAGAGAGAAAGCAGGGGAGAGACCCCGGGAGATGAGAGCCCGGAGAGGGAGAGCACTGGAGGAGAGAGCCCAGAGAGAGAGAGCACGGGAAGAGAGAGACCGGAAGGAGAGAGCAGAGAAGGCTTCAAGCCCCATTTCCTGATCAGAGGGTTCAGAGAGATCAGAGGTGGGAGCCCAGGACTCAGCACAGGAGTCAAAGGAGCCAAGCCTGGAACAGGGAGCCGTGGCAGAGATCCAGGAAGGAACTCAGGGAAGTGAACCAGGGACTGTTTCCCAGAAGCTGGAGGGAGACTGGTGAACACAGCCAGGGAGAAGTGTCCACAGCTTCAGGTACAATTTATCCTTACCGGGTGGAGCTGTGCTCAAGAGAGACACAGGGATCCTCAGAGAGAGTATACCCTGAGACATACGTTAAAAGCTCAGAGCAGGGCACTGCATTACCGGAGCCAGAGGAAATACAGGTTGAGCCTATTGAGCAGGATTTATTGCCTCCAGAAGTACTCATGGACTGTACTCTATGTCAAGCTGTTAGCATTGAGTCCCTTTGCTAAAGAATAGCTGAAAAGATAAAGTCTCCTGAAAAGTAGAGTATTGAAACCTAGCCTGAACTGAAGGTAGGAATTTGCTCTTTTAATGGGAAGATACCTGTTGCATGTACATTTGAATGCTTAATGAAGACAAAGGTAAAAAGAAGATATTTTTACTTTGTTGAATGAAGAAGCTGTGTTTCCTTTATCCGTTATATTGTTAAGCAGCTGCATATAATTAATGACTGTGAAGCTCATCCAGCCTAAGTTGTAAATAACCTTGAGCGAATGAATGGAGAAGTATCCTGTTACAGTCTACATGGACTTTGTTTGCGTTTGGGGAATAAATTTTGTCATTTGCCTTTACTTTCGGTTTCATGACTACACTTCATCTTAGAAGGCCAAAACTACAACTCCCAGCAGGCATCACTGGGAAAAATAGTTTATTCAACCTTTTATAAGAGAAGGTATTTGGCAACCCTACCCCTCTAAGCCTTAGGCAGAGGGCTGGGTCATGACACCTTACACTGCAGCCATCATGCAGCAGAAATTGCCTAATCTATGCTTTGAAGTGCTGAAATACCCAGCATACTCACCTGACCTGGCCCCTTCTGACTATTACTTGTTCCGTAACCTCAAAAAACACTTGAAGGGAAGAAAGATTTCAAGCACTGAGGAGGCTGCATCAGCTGCTGATGAGTGGTTTGCAGAGTAATCACCTGAGTTTTATTTGATGGGCTTGAAGAAGTTGGAGCAACAAAGTAATAAGTGTGTGGAGCTCAAGGGGGAATATCTTGAGTAAATAAATATTTTCAAGCCGGTAGCTTTTTGGTTTTTTACAAAGTCAAAGACTTATCAGCACCCTCTCTTACAGAAGCCCAGCTTTGGGTCCCCTGTTTTTGCTTGTGTCCAGTATAGAACCATCTCTTGATTTTTGATCTTGTCTACACGTGAAGAATGAAAGCCGTAAACATTGGTGTAGTTTGCCTGCTTACTTTGGAGGTATCAAAGGGTAAGAAAGTCATTGGAGGTGGGAGTAGGGAACTAATTCAGCATTAGTTCTCAAATATTTGGGGGGGGCATCGTCCCCCATGCCCACCCCATACTACTCCTATGGAAGCAGCCAGAGGTTTCTACCCACTGCTCTGTCTGAATGTGAAAGAGACCAGTTAATACAAAACAACATCTTTATGATTTGAGATGATTAATAATATATCTATATGTCTTAAGATTATGCTGTTGGACTATTTTTTAGTCTTGATAATTCTAATGAATGGTTAAAGAAGCAAGCTCAGAACTCAGAAGACCTTCAAGTAGTTAAATAACTTTAGAAAAAACATAGGAACAAAAGATTTACCATATTGAGTTAAACAAAAGTCCATCTAGTCCAGTATCCAGAGTTAATAGCCAATCCAGGCCACAGGTATCTGGCAGGATTCCAGAAGATAGCAAGGTTCTGTGCTACTTGCCCCAGGGATAAGCAGTGGCTTTCACCCAGTCTACCTTAATAACAATATATGGACTCTTTCCTCCATGAATATGTCCAAAATTTTTAAACCCTGTTAAGCTAACTACTTTTACTACATTGTCCAGCAACAAGTTCCAGAGCTTACCTATAAGCTAAGTGAAAAAATATTTTCTCCAGTTTGTTTTATGTGTACTATTTATTTTATTTTATTTATTTATTTGCCAATATTTCTAAAGCACCTTTCTCCAGGTCAAAGTGGTTTACAAGAAACAGTAACAGTTTTACATAAAACTTGAAATTGAATAGGCCAAAACTGAGCTTCTTAATTTCCCACTAAATCTTCCTCTTCCCTTCCTCCTTTCTCAGACTCTGTGGATAACTCTCTGCTTCTCCCTGTCTCAGCTCGCAACCTTGAGGCCGTCTTTGACTTCTCTCTCTTCTTCTCCACACACATAGCTAAAACCTGCTATTTCCTTCTCTACAACATCAACAAAATTCGCCCATTCTTTTCTAAACACACAACTAAGACACTCTTTAGTCACCTCCCGTCTAGACTATTGTAAACTACTCCTTGCTGGTCTCCCTCTGAATCATATCTCTCCCCTTCAATCTGTTCAACACTCTGCTGTGCAGCTAATCTTCCGCCAGCCTAGTTATGCTCATATTACCCCTCTTTCAAGTCACTTCATTGGGTCCCTATCTGTTTGTGCATCTAGTCCAAATTTCTCCTGCTGACCTATAAGTGCATTCACTCTGCAGCTCCTCACTACCTTTCCTCTCTTATCTCTCCCTACACCCCTCTTTGGGAATACTGCACTTCTGGCAAATCGCTTCTATCTGTGCCCTTCTCTTCTATTGCTAACTCAAGACTTCACTCCTTTCACCTTGCTGCTCCCTTATACCTGGAACAAACTACCTGAGTCTGTACATCAGGCGCCTTCTCTGACCTTTTTCAAATCCAGGCTGAAAACTCACTTCTTTGCTGCTGCTGCTTTCAGATCTTGACTCACCCGAATTCCTTTGAGTTTCCTTGCCATTCCCCCTAGCTGTATCCCATGTCTGCAGCTACTGTGTTGTCTTGACTAGATTGTAAGCTCTGATGAGCAGGGTCCATCTTTTACATGTGTCTGTGCAGTGCTGCGTACGTCTTGTAGTGTTATACAAATGTTCAGTAGTAGTAATAAAACAAGGAACTGAAAACATGCTAACATAGGATGTACAAGTTATTCATTTTCTTCAACTGGAAAGAGGTAGGGGAAAACATTACTGGATTACAAACTTCTTAACAATAGAGGTTTGAGCATTGCTAACTGCTGGTGGGGTGTGAGTTTTATGCTATTATGTCTCCAAAGTGCTCCATGAATAGATGGGTTTTTAGTGCCTTGCGGAACGCTGTAAGTTCAGATATGTTTCTGATCTTAGTAACTAACATATGTGGTGAATTATTCAAAGTCCTTAGCCAGCCAGCCAGTCAATGGAGGGCAGGCTGACTAAGAGATAGACCGTGACATTCAGTGGCAATCCAGATAGTGCTACTACCACTCCTTGTGGCCCTTGAGCAAGTCACGTAACCCTCAGTTGCCTCAGAAAAAATCCAAGTTATAATGTCCCTGTTTAATGTACATTACCAAGTTTAAGTTATAATGTAAATCGCTTTGAATAAAATGATAAAGCAGTATGAAAATACCTGTTAAATAAAATAAATAAATATCTCCACAGACAAGCCTCAGCACTATCAAGTCAGTACGGGGGGGGCAGTACTAGCACTAACCAGGTAAGTGCCAGCACTGATCCAGTTAGCACAATGTTCAGCTACTGCTGCTGAATATCCTGCCAGTATTTAAGTGACACAGCTGACCACCATGGCATTTGAATATCAGCTGTTTTGAAAATTGGACCCTTCATGGCACGTCCTCTAGTCTTCATACTTTCTGAAACAGCAAACAATCGATTCGCGTTTACGTATTCCACTTTACTTAGCATTTTATAGACCTCTATCATATCTCCTCTCGGCCATCTCTTCTCCAAGCTGAAGAGTCCTAACCTCTTTAGCCTTTCCTCACAGGAGAGTCATTCCATCCCCTTTATCATTTTGATCTCCCTTCTCTGTACCTTTTCTAATTCTACTATATCTTCTTTGAAATGCAGCAACCTGAGTTGCATACAATATTCAAAATGTGGTCACATCATGTAGCGATACAGAGGCATTATGATATTCTTCGTTTTATCTCTGTTCAGAATTATCAAGAAAGGAATATTCTGTTTGGCTGCTGCCACAAAGTAAATAGATTTCCAAGTATTGTCCACAATGCCACCTAGATCTTTTCCTGTGTGGTGACTCCTAATGTGAAATCTAGCATTGTGTAGCTATAATTTTGGGATATTCATTGCCACGTGCATCACTTTGCACTCGTCCACATAAAATTTCACCTGCCATTTGGATGCCCAGTCTTCCAGTCTCCCAAGGTCCTTCTGCAATTTCTCACAATCCGCATGCAATTTAACAACTTTGAAAAATGTTGCATCAATTACAAATGTGATTACTTCACTTGTTGTTCCCATTTCCAGATCATTTATAAATATGTTGAAAAGCACTGATCCTAGTTCTGATCCCTGTGGTACTCAACTGTTAATCTTCCTCCTTTGAGAAATTTGTCCACTTAATCCTACTCTTTGTTTTTTATCTTTTAACCAATTCCCCACTTCCTAAGAGGACATTGCTTCCTATCAGAAGTCTGTCATGAGGGACTTCATCAAAGGTTTTCTGAAAATTCAGATGCACTATAACTGGCTTCCTTCAAAAAACATAGCAGATTGCTGAGGCATGATATCCCTTGGCTAAATCCATGTTGACTCTGTCACATTAAACCATTTCTATTTATGTGTACCATAGTTTTGTTTTTCATTATAGATTCAACCATGTTGCTTTACATTTACATCAGGCTCACTGATCTGTAGTTTTCCAGATCACGCCTGGAACCCTTTCAAAAATTGGCATTACATTGACCACTTTCCAATCTTCAGGTAGGTACCTTAGTTGATTTTAATGATAGGTTATAGATCTCTAATAGTAGATCTGCAGCCTTATTTTGAGGCCTTTCAGTATTCTGGGGTGTATACCATCTTTTTCAGGTGATTTGCTATTCTTTAGCTTATCAATATGGCCTATTACATCTTCCAGGTTCACTGAGATTTGTTTCAGTTCTTCAAAATCATCACTATTAAATGTCATTTCTAGTTTGGGTAGCTCCTATATACCTTCCTCAGTAAAGAATTAAGTTAGTCTTTCTGCTATGGCCTTGTCCTCTCTGAATGCCCCTTTTACCACTTGATGATTTAATTGTCCAACTGATTCCCTCACAGGATTCCTGCTTGCAATGTACCTGAAAAAGTTTGTTACGAATTTTTGCCTCTACTGCAAGCTTCTTTTCAAATTCTCTTTTTGCCTTCCTTATCAACATTTTGCATCTAAATTGCCTATGCTTATGCTGTTTCCTGTTTTCTTCATTCAAATCATTTATTTATTTTGTGAAAGAAGATCTTTTGGCTATAATAGTCTTTCATCTCTTTTTAACCATGCTGGCTGTCATTTGGCTTTCATTCCAGCTTTTTTAATACATGGAATATATATGATCTGGGCTTCTAGGATGGAATTTTTAAACAGTGTTCATACCTGATTTAAACTCTTAGGGCCCAATAGTCTAAGTTAGGCTCTTAAATTTATGCCCTTTTTTTCAGCTACACCTTTTAGGAGTCTATGTTTTCAGCAAAATTCATCCTAATTTAGGAGCTTAAAATTTATGCTCCTAAATGAAGGCCTGCCATTCATTTGCCTAGATTTATGAGCCTAATTTATGTGCCTAATGCTAAAAATCATTGCTAAGCTCCTAACTTTTTCCCCCACTCCACATCTATCCCTATTACCATCCACTTTTTATACTAATAAATTTAGGAGTTTAGTGAAATTTTAAGAAAATATTTAGGCATTCAGCCCTCATAAATTTCAAAGAGGCCAATTTAAGAGTATAACTTTCAATGTCAGGAGCCCTTAACCTTTGCAGCTGCTTCTTTTAGCTTATTTTTTACTGTTGTCCTTATTTTATCGTAGTTGCCTTTTCAGAAAGTTAAATGCTAATGTAGCAGATTTTTTTAGTGTCTTCACTCCAGTTATTAACTCAAATTTGATCATGTTATGTTCACTATTGCATTCCACTAAGGAATAAATTTCACAGGGTTTTTATACTGCTTTATCATTTTAGTCAAAGTGGTTTACATTGTAACTTAAACTTGGTAAAGTACATTAAACAGGGACATTGATTACTTGGATTCTTCTGAGGTAATGGAGGGTTAGGTGACTTGCCCAAGGCCACAAGGAGCTCTAGTGGGAATTGAACCATGGTTTTTTGGTTCCTAACCCAATGCTGTAACCATTAGGCTACTCCTCCACTTTAAAATAGCTAAAATAGCTCTTCTCTTTACCCTAGCACTTCCTGATATGTTTTAGTAATTCTGAAAGCTTGCATATTTAACCATTCATTAGCCTCATAAATATTATCTCTCCTAAACTGCTTTCTTGGTTATCTTTGAACCAGCTTTTCATTAAGGGTCTACATATGACCTAGATTGGCCACTGTTGGAAACAGAATACTGGGCTTGATGGACCTTGGTCTGACCCAGTATGGCATATCTTATGTTCTTATGTTCTTATGTCTGATTCATCCAAGGTTTCCTTCCAATCTGCACCTTTGGAAAAAAAAGATTGAATAAATCAGGCCTTGGATTTCATCACAATCAGCTGTATTGCTTCAGAAAACCTTCCTTGCTCATATCATTATTCCAATATAATGTTGGGAAACCTTCCACGCACCTGAATTGGGAGGTCAGCTTGAAGGGGAGCTCAACTGCAGATGAGGCGTGCAAATGTCACTCAGCAAAGCTGAGTAAGATCTAGTTGATTGTTTTTCTTCTTTACAACAGATTACTTGGTATCCCAGCAACTAGATGACATCACAACCGTAGGTTTAATAATGGTGTTTCCTTTACTGAACTTTACTCTTCAAGCCGAGCTATCATAATGGAACAAGCCATTGTACAGATGACATCATAGTCATATATATTGATTCTACAATCCTTCTCATGCAGTCAGACCGGGTATGATGCTAAAACGGTTTATTCCGTTCTCGGTAACTAAGCTGAGGTATTATAGATTTCTTATTAACCGAAATTAAATATCATTCTAGAGCCTGTTATGGGTAAGTAGCTATATATTTTTATTTAAAAATGAAAGCATAATAGCTTTCCTTTAATGAACTTTGTGACAATGCAAGAATGTGCAAACATCAAAAACCGAAGCTTTACTTTCTTATGCTACAACCACAAGCTTTAAATACATCATATATGTTATCCCAAGCATAAAGATTTTGATACCAAAATTAAAAATCTCAATTATTATTCAACTGCAGAGCTGAAATAAAAATTAATGTTTTAAATCATGAGAATGATTGGTGATTCATCAGACATTAGAAAAGAAAAACATGTTGTTATGGGTTGCTGCTGTTTGTGGATATCACTGCAGGAGTCCAGTCAGAGAAGAATAAGAAGTCACAGAGGTTAATCTCTCCAGTTTGTTTAGCAATTACTCCTTAGACCCCTTATCCCCACCACTCCAGGGAGAGAGCTCTGTCAGGTCAGTGCATAACAAACCTAACCATCTGCTTTCCTATGGAATATATAAATTCCATCTGTTAACATCACTTACCCTCAGTATTTTTTACATTATTGGTGCACAAATTCACTAGCTTATGGACCTGATTTGCTAAGGACCTAGTCTACTGCTGCTGCATTATTCGGGGCCTCAGCTTCATGCAGGTGTTCCTTTTCAAGCTAGTCTACTTACTGCCCCATCACAGAGGTACCATTCCTGCCAATATGTAGCTTTTCTGGCTGAAACTGGTGAAGAGCTGCAAAACACTAATTATTTGAAATGTATCTTAGAGTCCTTCAGTCTGATAGCTAAGTCAGTCTGTTACACTGCTGTCGGCCATGTTAGCAGGTAGTGCAGTTTAGTAAGCATGTGCCATCTTTTTTAAAACACCATAGCCGGCATTTTAAGAAAAACAGCTAACTACAGAGTTTAAATATCAACTCCAGTGCTATTTTGTGGAACTATCATTTTTCAGGCATTTAAAATAGATATTTTTTAGTTTCAGATTGATCAGCCCATGCAGTGAATGAGCACTATGGCATTAATTGCATAGACTTATTTTGGAAGATCCTTCCTTCAAATACAGGAGTCTGATGGCTTTATCTGTGCTTCCTTCATTGTGATTGATAATAACTGTCTATCATTTCAGAGTTTTATTTATTTGGCTGGATTTTTATACCACTTTTCACAGGGGCAAAATGGTGTACATGTCAACAACAGCTTGTGCAGAGAACAAAAAGACTTATGTACATATATAATTTGAATAATAACTGCAACAGTAACTTATTACATGGAACAGAGGAACTTATTTACATAGAGGTGTGTTGTTGTATCTTCAGGTTGTATGTATGAACAAGTTATTTGTGTTCTGCCGAGGGGAGGAGGGGGAAAGAGGGAAGGGAAGGGAGAGAGAGATGGGGGGTGGATTATGTAATGGAGCCAAAATATTCATTGAATAGGTAGGTTTTGAGAAGTTTTCTGAATGTGGAGAGTTCATTAGTAGCTTGGAAAGTTCCTGGTAGAGAGTTCCAGATTGTTGAAGCATATAATTCAAATGCCCTATTGCAGGCGTACTAGGTGTTTTTGATTTTCTCATGTGGTATATTTAGCATGTTTATTGTATATTGTCTTTTTGTCTTGCTTGTACTGGAGGAATTTATTAGTGATTGGAGTAGTGTGATGATTGGTTCTTGATGATTTTGAAGGTGAGGAGTAGGATTTTATAGTGTACACGGCTGAGTAATGGGAGCCAGTGGAGTTGTATTAGAATAGGTATTATATGATCATACTTTGATGCTCCTTGAATCATGCGTGCCACAATGTACAATGCCATTTGGAGGGGAAGTAGTGTAGCTTTAGGGAATCCTTGATAAATAGAATTGCAATAGTCAAAATGCGGTGTTATGATTGCTTGAAAGGTAGTGCGGAAGTTGTATGGGTCTAGTAAGGGGTGGAGATGTCGGAGAGTACAGACTTTGTGGTATATTAGTTTTGCAGCATTTATGTATGGTTTCAAGGTGAGTTGTTGATCGATGATAATGCCCAGGTGCTTGACCTTTTGTTGTACATTCACGTTTTTATCATTTAACACTATTGAGGTTGGCACTTTGAACCTGGAATCCTTGGTTATGAATAATATTTTGGTTTTCTTGGAATTAATTTGTAGGAAGTTGTTTAACAACCATAGTGATATGTCTGAGTTATCTGATAATAGTGTTCTAGCTACATTATGTATGTCAGACAATCCTAGTATATCACCCATAGCAATAAAAAAAAAAAAATTCAATTCAGAAACAGGCATAGATAATAACCAGTTAATTACAATAAGGATAATTATTGAAAAATGTACTCATTTCTTTTATGCAACAAACTTTCTTTTCCATATGGTTGAGAATGCATACTTGATTGATATTTTTCAGTAACCTCAACTAGGATATTGTCCTTCTAGCGGAGCAGACATGACAGACAAATTTTAGGATAAAGTACATAAGACAGAAACTGAGAAGTGTGCAAATAATCTAGAGGGGAAAGTTGTGAACCTGAGTCTTGATTGGTTAAGCAATATCCACAAGAAACCAATCACAAGTGCATGTTTATCAACAGAAGGGAGCATCTTCCTCTCTGAAAAGATACATCAGGAAATACACACACTGATGAATACTTAACAGAAGTATCAGTAAAAGCCATAACATTGAACAATTTCAAATACCTAGTATGTAGCTTTATCATAGATAAAGTTGAACGAAATTGTGCCCAATATGAGAAAATTTAGAAGAGTCTTTGAAAAAAAGCCCCAAACTATTAACTTACTATTGCAGTGTTCTTTTTTCAGAATGCTTCAGCACTCCAGAAGTAAAGGCTAATGCTGAAATTCTAAAATACTTATGCAGACCCGCTTTGCAGCAAACGAATCTAGTTTGATAAGCACTGTTCTAGTTAACGTTAAAAAAAAAGATATGTTCTTTGTAATTACACTTGTATATAGTTAAAAAACATAATGTTCCTTGTAAATGTATACAGATGTATACAAATGTTCTGTTCACTGTTTTAATGTAAACCGCCCCTGATCTCTGGAAGGGGCGGTATAGAAGAAACTGTTAAATAAAATAAATAAATAAAAATCTGAAAAAAGCAGGAGGTGCCAAATTCACCCTTCCTCCCAGAAGGCACCCAGTGGAACTCATTAGTGAACTTTATTATGCACGTATTTTATAAAATACACACATACTGTATGCAGCAATTTCTACCAAAAACCACATACACAGTTACATCTGTCTCAGAGCAGGTGTGTCTTTGTGCAGGAGCTTTCAGGTAGGCTATTATATAAAGTCTCAGGCAAATATGTTGCCATTATCAAACAGACACTACATATGTGCTTATGTGCCTTCATATCCTAGGCATCTTGTTAAATTATTTTCATGAGGAATACTTTTAGAAAGTTTTTTACATGTGTAAATCTGGTTTTACATCCAGAAAAGTATGTTTATAAAATTGTGACTGCATATGTGCACACAAAGTAAGCACATGGAAAGTCTGCACCTACTTTTATATAATATAGAAACATGATGACAGAAAAAGACCACATGGCCTCTCTAGTCTGTCCTTCCATATCAGCAACTTGTGATAAGGAAGCTTATCATAGCTCAGGAAGGAGCTATAGAAAAGGTGAAGTGACTCTGAACAAGCAACCTGTCAGTTCTGGTAGAAATAAGAAAACAGAATTTTGCCATAAAAGACTACCAGTCCCAGAATGCACCAGGTTTCCAACAGCCATGAGAGGAGCTGAAGTGAGAAAACGTGTGTTCAATCAAAAGGGCTATGAGGTAAACCCCAAGCACTCATTGCAAGGGGCAGGGCTTGATTCAGCACAGCTGCGCTGTGCTAGGATGGAACACTCATCTCAAAGGGCAAGGCCTGATTCAGCACAGCTGCCCTGTGTTAGGGAGGAGCACTCATCTAGGCAGAATAGGAGTAGAGTTTATTCTACAGATGACCATCTTCATGATCACCTTGGATATCCAGAGAATGATCATCAGTTTCATCTGAAGGATCATCAGAAGCAGAAGCCAAACTGGACGGACTGAGAGGGAAAGAGACCCTTTGGAAGAAGGAAGAGAAAAGCCTTTGAGAGGTCTAGAAGAGTCCAAAGCAGTACGTATACTGGGAGGTATTCCAAGGGCCAGCATAGACCATTGGACTGGGGAAAGCCAGAGGAATGGTGCTGCAGAGCTAGGAATCACCAGAGGCTACCTGTGAGGGAGACGGCTGCACGTGGAAAGGACCCTAAGACCTGTGCCAGAAGGTATGTGAAGAGAGATCCAGTGTCCAGGGATCTGGATTGGAAGGCTGGACATAAGAACTGGACTACATACTGGCCAGGCTATATAGAGAGGAACTCTAGCAGCAATGGAAGCTCAGGTATGAACACTGATCTATGCCCTAGCTATAACCTTGAAAGACAGCAGGGAAACAAGTATTCTCCTGAAAATGCTCCATTGAGAGATTCATCTGTGCCAATCCATGATATTGAACCCATGCTTGTTGAACAAGGGGGAATAATAGCAGATGAGGATCCTGTTTATATGGACTGCTCTCTATCTAAACTCCGTTGGTAACTTTCTGTTATAAAGTACAGCAACCATCACAAAGAAATACAAAATTTGTTCTTTAATCTACCCAGAAAAGCTCCTGAAGCAGGATTTGACCCACACAGTAGAAAGCAAGCCAGCTAAGGGGTTTCAGCTGGATAACTGCTAGCAATTAAGCCTTACCTAATTGCTTGTGAGCTAGCAGAGAATCACTTCTGTATCTATGTGGGAAGTAATCAGAAGTTAATCTGAAAAGAACAGTTTGTTTCTTGCTTTGTGGCTTTTCATTTGTTGTTTTCCTGATTTTGACTTTGTTTTTCCAAGTTAACACTGAAAGCAAGTTACCTAATTTATGTGCTACCAAGCATATCTGTGTTGGGAGAAATAACCCCATAAATAAATATCTTATTGGCTTTACCCAAGAGCACAACTAAATTATTGTCAGCAGCTGTGTCTGGTGTGAATGAACTACATTGCCCACAATACCTTGCAAATCATATAGATAAATGCACTTGCCAAGAGTGTGAAGATTCTCACCCAGGCAGCCGTCTGACAAACTACAACAGTCCACTTTTTACCTTTAGAGATCCTCTGTGTTGGTCCCATGCTTTTTTGAATTCAGTTACTGTCCTCATCTCTATCACCTCCACTGGGAGACTATTCCACGGATCCACTACTCTTTCCATAAAGAAATATTTCCGCATATCACTCCTGAATCTATCTCCCATTAACCCTCATCCCATGTCCCCTCGTAGCAGAACTTGCTTTCAATTGAAAGAGGCTCTCTCCCTGAACATTTATGCCACGGAGGTATTTAAACATCTCAATCATATCACCTCTATCCTGCCTTTCCTCCAAGGTGTACATATTAAGATCCTTAAGTCTGTCCTCATATGCTTTATAATGAAGCCCACTAATCATTTTAGTAGCCACCCTCTGCACCGACTCCATTCTGTTCACATCCTTTTGAAGGTGCGGTCTCCAGAATTGCACACTATACTCCAAATGAGGTCACACCAAAGACTTATACAGAGGCATTATCACCTCCTTTTTTCTGCTAGCCATTCCTCTCCGTATGCACCCAAGCATCCTTCTAGCTTTTGCCGTCACCTTTTCTACCTGTTTAGCTACTTTAAGATCATCAGACACAACCACGCCTAGGTCCCGCTCTTCTTTAGTGGACAAAAGTACTTCACCTCCTATACTGTATTGCTCCCTTGGATTGCTGCAGCCCAAGTGCATGACCTTACATTTTTTAACATTAAATCCTAGCTGCCAAATTCTAGACCATTCTTCAAGCTTAGCTAGATCCCTCCTCATGTTATCTACACCTTCCTGGGTGTCTACTCTATTGCAGATTTTGGTATCATCAGCAAAGAGGCAAACCTTACCCGACAGCCCTTCCTCTATATCACTAACAAAGATGTTAAAAAGAATCGGACCAAGGACAGATCCCTGGGGCACACCACTGGTAACACTGGTAATATGGGTAGAAGAGAAGCAGAGTTGCAATGTACATTTTATTTTATTTTATTTAACAGACACTTATATATCACACTTTCCCATGAATCAGGTGCGGTTTACAAAGAACAATGGAATGAACCGGCGAAACAGTAATAAGTGCCTGTTCATCTTACATATAACATCTGTGAAAATTATACAAAGAACATAAGCTTTAATACAAAGAACTAGAACTTGTTACATGTATTCTATAAAGACACATGGGTACACATATAGAGCACACACACACATTTACACTTTTTTTGAAGCAGGTATTAATTTGTGCACTGTTGAGGCTGGATCTGGGAGCCTGTTTTATAAAGGCACATAGGTGACTATATTGTCTTTATAAAATAGGTTTAAATTTCTCCAATGGTACATTTACCCTCCATGCTATTTAGTGAGCATGCATGAACAGGACATTGTTTATTCTCCGGGAACAAGCAGGAAGTCAGTCCTCACATATGGGTGATGATGATGCCGACGGAGCCCGCACGGAGCAAATCCCCAGCTTTCAAAGAAAGCTTTTGGGAATTGCTACCATGCATGCTTGGTCCCATTCCCACCCAAGGGTGCCATCTTGCTCAGTCTCCTTTTTTCCGCGGAGCCCATCCGACGTAGACTGCAGTGTCCCGGGAAAAGTTGATTTTTTTTTGTGTGTGTTTTTCGACTTCTACTGGTTCAACACCGGTACCCTTCCCGCCTCAGTATTTCGGTATTGGGTCGATTCCTCTAGTTTTGATTTTCCTTCTTGGGGCGTTTCACGCTCATTTTTCCCTCACTGGCAGCCCGAAGGGTCTTCGACCTTACTGGGGTCCTTTTTCCCCTCATGGCTACCAGCGGTTTCAAAAAGTGCGACAGGTTCGGGAAAATTATGTCCCTCACTGATACGCATGAGTGCTGCCTCCGGTGCCTAGTCCCGGACCACGACCCAGCGGTCTGTGGTCTGTGTAAAAAGATGTCATCGTAAGTCTTGAGGAGCCGCCAGCAGCAGCATGATAAGATTTTTCCTGACTCCCCCATGCCTCCAAGAGCCAGGACTTCGTCTGAGGCCTCCACGACTCGGGAGGAGCACTCCGAACCCGAGTGTTGTCGGGGGTCCTCGGAGAGGGGGTCTCCCTCGAGGGAACAGAAGAGAAGGAAAAAAACCCCTAAGGTGGCGTCTCTGGACGATTCCGAGCGGCCTGTCTCCTCTCAGGGCTGGTCACAGAGCCCCGAGCGCCTGCCTGGCGGTGAAGAAGCACCCAGCCAGGTTTCCTCGCAGGGACACGGACGTGGATCAGCCTAGGCAAGTACATATTGTCCTAGTCGAGGACTCCATCTGGGGGAACCGGCTTCGGGCCCAAAAGTGTCGGCGCCCGAGCTGGAGGCTTCGGAGCCTCCGGGACTGGTGTCCAGGATGGCGGCCTTGGAGCGCAGTTTTACTGCATTCATGGAACAGCAGCAGGCGCTGATGTTCAGCATGTCCGGTTCATCCGCCCCGACCACCAGGGTCTCGACATTGAAGTCGACCCCAGAGGCCGAGCCGATCCTCGAGACCTTCCGGGCTCGAGTTGATCCTCGGCCGAGGTCGCACTTGGCCTCCAGCTTGTCGGGACCGAGGTCGTCATTGCCGAACCTGCAGGCATTGGGGCGGATGGTGCCGGGCCCCTCGATGCCCGAGGAGCCCCATGAGTCTTCCTCGGAGGCCTCGGTTGGGAGACCGAGGACGAAGAGTCCCCGGACATTCGGCACCATTGGGATGTCCCCTCTGATTCCTCGGTATCTGAACATCAGAGAAGGTCCCCACCGGAGGTTATGGTTTTTTTGGACTTTGCGTGGGATATGTCCAAGGCTTTGGCTTTCCTGACCGAGTCCGAGGAGGATCCTCGAGCTGATGAGCTTGAGATCCTCCAGTACGAGGTTCTCTCTCGAGAAGCCCTCATGGTGCCTATTCCTCCTAATCTGGAATGACTAATGCTCCGCATGTGGGAGACGCTGGCAACGACGCCGGTAATCAGCAAGCGGCTCGACTCGATGTATCGAGTCTGCCGGAGTCCTGGGTTCCAAAAATCACAACTGCCGCACAACTCCATGGTTGTGGAGTCGGCTATGTGTCGACTGAAGAGTCAGAAGACGCACTCCTTGGCGCTCCTGGTAGGGAGGCCCGCACCTTGGTTGCCCTCGGCAGAAGTGTTTGCAGGGCGCAATGCTGAATTGTCGGATCCAGGCTTACCAGCTGTATATGGGCATGTACTGTGATGCTGCAGACCCTCTGAGAAGAAAAGAAAATGTTTTAAACGCAGGAAAAGTCAAGCACAAGCTGCAATATTACGAGGAACCTGATAGGGGGAGCAAGAGGGACCTCCGAGGAACTGAGGAACCACACCTCCTAGGTCATGAGGTAATGCCAGCCAGCTTCCAATCAAGGAAGAGAGGAGTACCTCTTAAAGAGAGTCTGGAAGACTGGAGGGCAGAACAGGCAGGACGGCCAGGGGAAGGAGGACTGCCAGGAGAACCAGCAGAACCAGCAGGATGGGCGGACATCCGAATGAATGGGCAGGATATCCAGAAGAAGCAGTAACCCCTGGACAAGGGTTTCGCAGGAGGCAGCAGCAGCCGCAGTGGCTTGAGGAAAGAAGCAACCCTGGAGAAGGTGGGATAGCTCCATTCAGAGTGGGTGCTTTTCATACAGAGAGACAAAGGCGTGGCTGTGACTGCAGTCTAAAGCCAACAGAAGGACGGTTGGAGAACTTAAGGCCTATTGCTCAGGCCAGGCTGGATCCCAGCCGGAGCAGGCCTCAAACCTCACCGGGAGTAGACAAGCCAAGGAGAAAAGGTAACCCATGTTTAACTGAAAGCAGGTTGCAGACTGCTGGTGTATGGGGAGGACAGGGAGCAGAGGAATACTGTCCTTGTGAAACTGCCTATGAGATAAGGTGCAAGAAACACGTACCGAATAAGAGACTTGTTAATGAGAAAGTTTTGCAGGAAGCTAAGGTAAAACACTTGCAAAAGGAAGACAGTTCCCAGTATATGAGGGCGCAGGACCGACGCCCTACATTCAACCCTGAGCATTGGGAGGTTGTACAGAGGATATATAAAAAGCCTGATTACAATTTGCCAGCAAGTACTGACTTGGTTTCAGAGGCTTCAGAAGGGGAACCGATGCAGGTGGAATTTGCTTCAGATACCGAGATGGACTGTAGCTATTGTAAGACAGGAAGCCTGGAGTCCCTGCTTAGCACATAAGCTCTATCTTGGGGAATAGAGACTGTTTGTTTTGATACACCATTTATTGTGAGGATAACAGCTTTGCTTTAACGTCATGTTTTACTTTTTCTTTAACCTGAAGTAAGGAACTTGTGATTGATGTTTTTGTCCAAGCATCTGAACCTTTTTGCAAGAAAGGGAAATAAATGCCTTTGTTTCCCTCCACTCGGACCTTTGTATTCTTTGGGATTTTGGTAACAAAGGAAGCTACCAGGGCAGCAAGTCCCTGGGCCCTGTAAGACACTAGCCAAACCCAACCTCATATGTTTTTATGTCCAACCTACCTCAGTCCATTAGGCTGCCAAGGTAGGCCCTGTGACAGTACCTGAGAGACCTGGTGAAGGAAAATCGCTGGTCTCTCCAAGGAGCCTTTGCAGTGCTTCAAGGGCCTGTCCAAAGCTTTCCATGAATGCTTCAAGTTCATGTCTCGGGTGGCCTATGACGGGATTGAGTCGGCGGCACGAGTACCCGCGGCTGGCATTGCTGCATGCCCCCAAACTTGGCTGCAGTCGTCCAACCTCGAGCAATGGGTTCAGGACAAATTGGTCGATGTCCCATTCCAAGGGGAGAACCTGTTCGGAAAGCCCATGACCGACAAGGCCGCAGAGCTGGAAACCGAGTTTATAACGAGGACACGGCTCTCTAAGAAGACCTCTGCCCCTTCTCGTAAGAAGGGCTTGGGTAAAAAGCCCTTTTACCTGAGGAAGTCCACTGCTTACCGAAACTACCCCCCTTACCAGGCCTCCCCAGCTCCCCAACAGGGGCAGCAGATCAAGGGACAGGGGAATGGCCCGCATAAACAGAAGACCCCCAAACCCCAGGCTCCGGCTCCAGCCCAGCCTGGTGGGGGTTTTTGACTCCTGCAGCATGGCCCTTCTCCCAGCTGGAGCTGGGCAGCCCACAGGAGCTCGGCTCGCCTTGTATGCCCACAGGTGGGGAACCATCACCACCGATTCATGGGCATTACAAGTGGTCAGGGAGGGATACCTCCTCCATCTAACCCAAGTGTCTCCACACTACTTCCCAGGAAAGCCTATCTGGGACCTTCTTCTGAAGGAGCTGGCAGATCTTCTCGAGGATCAGGCAGTGGAATTGGTGCCCCACAACCTCAAGGGCAAGGGGTTCTACTCCAGGTACTTCCTTATGCCAAAGAGGACAGGGGGGCCTAAGGCCCATCCTCGACCTGCGCAAACTCAACAAATTCCTGGTGAGGAAGAAATTCAAGATGCTCTCCCTTGGAATATTACTGCCTTACCTCCGCCAGGGAGACTGGCTGTGCTCCTTGGACTTAAAGGATGCTACACACACATCCTAATCTACCCAAGCCACTGGCAACATCTGCTCTTTGTGGTAGGGGGCAATCATTACCAATACAGATTGCTCCCCTTTGGCCTTGCCTCGGCCCCCAGGGTATTCACAAAGTGCCTGGCAGTGGTCGCTGCCTTCCTCAGGCTTCAGGGGAAGACAAAATCCCCTATCTCGATGACTAGCTCATCAGGGGTGCTACAGCTCCCAAGGTGCAGCGGGCCACAACCCGCACCACCCAGGTCCTGCAGCACTTGGGATTTGTGATCAACTACCCCAAGTCCAGCCTTTGCCCGACACAGGAGCTGGAATTCATTGGGGCAAGGATCAACACTATTCAGTCGAAAGCCTTCCTGCCTGCAGACAGGGCAAGAAGGCTCATGGCCCTAGCCAAGGACATAAAGCACCATCACTCAGTGCCAGCACGGCATCTACTGCGCCTCCTCGGGCACATGGACTCCACGGTCCATGTCACTCCAGATGCCCGCCTCCACATGCGAACTGCGCAGTGGTGCCTCAGGGACCAGTGGTCCCAGGCCAAGGGACATCTCCAGGACAGGGTCAGGGTGACCGGGCGCCTGGTGCTGTCCCTGACCCGGTGGCTCCGGTGGCTCTCTCCCCATCACCTGGTCCTCACCACAGATGCCTCCCTGCTGGGCTGGGGAGCCCATTGCCAGGGATACCGCACACAGGGAGTTTGGTCCTCAGACGAGAGTGCCCAACAGATCAATCTGTTGGAATTGCATGCAGTCCATCTTGCCCTGAAGGCTTTCAGTCAGTACCTGGGCCGCATGTCTGTTCTGGTACAAACGGACAACCTGTTGCCATGTTCTGTGTGAACAAACAGGGGGGCACGGGGTCCCGTGCCCTTTGTCAGGAAGCCCTAGATCTGTGCTCTTATGCAGTCCAGCAGGGAATTCTCTTCAAAGCCGTATACCTGCTGGGCCAGGACAACTGGCTGGGCCAGGACAACTGGCTGGCCGACAGACTCAGCAGGATGCTACAGCCGCACGAGTGGTAGCTGGACCGGGAAATAGCCAACAGGCTTTTCCAGATCTGGAGGGAACCAGTGATGGACCTGTTTGCAAGCCCGGACAATCACCAGTTACCCCGCTTCTGCTCAAGGCAGCCCCACCGCGCCAGGGTGGCAGCCGACACCTTTTTAGTCTCATGGTCGGTGGGTCTTCTGTATGCTTTCGCCCCAACACCTCTGATCACCAAGACTCTGTTCAAGATCCTTTGCAACAGAGCATTAGTCATCCTGATAGCCCCATGGTGGCCCAGGCGACCGTGTTTATGTTTATTGTTTATTAAAAGATTTATTATACCGCCCAAGACCAAAGGTATCTGAGCGGTTTACAATAAAATTAAAGTGGGTTAAAAACCTTAAAAATAGACTGCTAAGGAGGAAAGGAACGCCATTAAAAATAGGAAAGACTAGAGAAAAGGCAGAGAGAAGCAACAAAACACTTCTCTCTGGTTTACACTTCTCCCACAACTAGCGGTGGAGACCCCCATTCCTTTGCGGTCAACTCTATGGCCCCTTTCCCAGGATGGGGGCTCTCTGTTGCATCCCAACCTCAGCTCCCTTTCGCTGATGGCGTGGCTGCTGAGAGGGTAGCTGTGGCCCCGCTCCTCCTTCCGAAGGAGATGGAGGAGGTGGTGCTGGCTCCGCGCAGAGCATCTACCAGATGGGTGTATGCCTTCAAGTGGTGCAGATTTGCGCTTTAATGCACTAAGCAAGGGGTAGACCCCTTCTCTTGTCCAGTGGTTGTGGTATTGCAATACCTTCTCCACCTCTCTGGGACGGGGCTTAAGTTCAACTCTGTCAGAGTGCATCTCAGTGCCCTAGCAGCGAACCACTATCACGTGGATGGAAACCCTCTCTCAGTTCATCCACTGGTGTCCCATTTCTAAAGTGTCTACTCCTGTCGAAGCCCTCGGTCCGCCCCCTGGCGACTGAGTGGGATCTCAGTGTAGTGTTGGGGAAGCTCACCCGGCCGCCCTTTGAGCCATTGGCCACATGCCATCTCCGTTATCTCTCCTGGAAGGTGTTTTTTTTGGTTGTGTTCACTTCTGCCCGGAGGGTGAGCGAGCTCCCGGCACTCGTGGCAGAGAGGCCTTATACCAGTTTCTACAAGAATAGGGTGGTGCTTCGCATGCACTCCAAGTTCCTTCCAAAGGTGGTCTCCTCGTTCCACCTTAACCAGGAGGTTTCCACCTTAACCAGGAGGTGGTTCTTCCTACCTTTTTTCCCAGGCCGCATGCCAGCCGGGCAGAGGTGGTCCTCCATACCCTCGACTGTAAGATAGCTCTGTCTTTCTACATTCAACGTACTCAGGGTCACCAGAAAGCCTCCCAGCTTTGCGTTTCCTATGACTCCAGTTAGCTGGGGGAGGCAGTGGCCAAACGTATGCTGTCCACATGGGTGGCGGACTGTATTGCCCGGGCTTATGAGGAAGCGAGGCTTCTGCTGGAGGGCTGTGTTACGGCTCATAGGGTCAGGGCCATGGCGGCATCAGTGGCTCACTTATGCTCTGTTTCTCTGGCAGACATCTGCCAGGCTGCCACCTGGTCTTTGGTTCATACCTTCACAGCTCATTACTGCCTGTACTCTGTAACCTTTTCAGGGTCTAGGCAACTTCTACCCTCTGACCCTTCTGTGTTCAGGCTACTGGAGTGCTACTTTCCTCGGACCCAAGTCCTTTTTTTCCCTGATTAAGGATTTCATTGTGGTTGCTTGCAGCTCTCAATGAGGGAGCCTTTTTTGGCTATAGGTTCATGGTAGCCTGTAGCAGGGGAGTCCCATATGTGAGGACTGACTTCCTGCTTGTTCCCGGAGAAAGTGTAGTTACTCACCTGTAACTGGTGTTCTCCAGGGACAGCAGGAATCAGTCCTCACAACCCTCCCTCCTCCCCTTGGTGTTGCAGTCCTGTTATTTTTCATTTCTTTTGCTGTCTTTTTAGCTATGTCATTTGGCTGAGCAAGATGGCACCCTTGGGGGGGAAGCGGACCACGCATGCGTGGTAGCAATTCCCAAAGGCTTTCTTTGAAAGCTGGGGATTTGCTCCGCGCGGGCTCCGTCGGCGTCGACATCACCCATATGTGAGAACTGATTCCTGCTGTCCCCGGAGAACACCTATTACAGGTGAGTAACTATGCTATATCTTCTAGGATCATGGTGTAAACTTACTAACAAACATAGTAACATAAGAACAGTTGATAAAGACCAGTATGGTTCATCAAGTCTATACAGTAAGGTGGCTAGAGTGGTTATAACTGCAGCTCTGTGCAGGTCACCCCCCTCTATGCCTGTTTTGAGTTGTACCTGCTGCTCCATGTAGATCAAGCCTAAAAAGAGTAATATACACAAGCTTTATGTCCAAAACTTTCCTGAATTTTCAAAGAATTGTTGTTTGGCAATAATGATCCCACCACTTTTTCCTTAAGATTCTGTCCTCTCTTGTATGCTATCATTGGTCTTTCTAAGAGTTGATATATAAAGCCTATACCTGCTAATGCTGATAAATAGATTGTGTCAAATATTTCAATTTGTCTATCAGAGAACACAAACTGTCCTATCTTTCTGAATCTGTGATTTATAGCCCAATAGAAAGGTGTGATCTACAAAAAGAGCTCTTTTGTTATGCTTTTTCACTGTATGTAAAGGGTAACCACTGTCTAGAAATATTTGGCTAAATTGACTGAACATAAGAACATAAGATATGCCATACTGGGTCAGACCAAGGTCCATCAAGCCCAGTATCCTATTTCCAACAGAAGCCAATCTAGGTCATAAGTACCTAGCAGTTTCCCCAAAAGATACAGGTTCCTCAATGCTTGTATTAGGTCAAGCAGTGATATCCCGTGTCCCTTTTAATAATGGTTTATGGACCTTTCCTCCAGGAACTTGTACAAACCTTTATTAAACCCAGCTACACTAACAGCTTTTACTACATCCTCCAGTAACAAATTCCAGAGTTTGATTACACGTTGAGTGGAAAAAATATTTTCTCTTATTAGTCTTAAAAAGGTTACCCTGTAGCTTCATTGCATGTCCCCTAGTCTTTTTATATTCTGATGATGTAAACAATTCTTTATTCTTTATTTGAAAATTTTGATATACCGCCCATGGCAAGCCGTCAGGGCGGTGTACAATAAAACAATAGAACTGGCCACGAGGACATAGAAAAGAAAGGAACACCAATATAAGACAGGAAAGAAAAGAGAGAGAGAAGGAGCAGTGGTGAGATGGGAAAGAGAGTGTGCCAGGAATGAAGGTGGCTAAGTGACAGATGGAGGGGGGTCAGATGAGGGGAGACCAGAGCCACCAGAGGGGGGAGGGAGGTGAAAACCTGGCAGAATAGGTGCGTCTTGAGAAGAGCTTTAAAGCGGGGGAAAGAGAGTCCAGTACGGAGGGAGCGAGTTCCATAAAGCAGGGGCAAGAAAGAAAAAGGCAGAGTGTTGGGTGCTTTCAAGGTGGGCCTGGGAGGGGGAGGGGAGGAAAAGACGGTTACCATGGGCGGAACGGAGGAGACGAGGGGCAGGTTGGAGGTGGATAGAATCGGCTAAGTATTGTGGGGTGCTGATGAAGAGGACCTTGTGAGTGACAGTGAGGAGCTTATAGATAAACCGGACCTTAACTGGAAGCCAATGAAGAGAAAAAAGAGTGGGAGTAATGTGAGTGGAACCAGGGGAGTAGGTGATTAGGCGGGCAGCGGTGTTCTGAACGAATTGGAGACGACGCAACTGGTGACAGGGGAGACCGACAAAGATAGAGTTGCAATAATCCAAGCGAGTAATTACAAGGGACATAACAAGGGTAGTGACGGCGGAGGATGAAAGGAAGGGACGGATTGATCTAATTCGGCGGAGATGAAAGAAACAGGAGCATACCACAGAAGAAATATGCTGATGAAAGGAGAGAGAGGAGTCCAAAGTAATGCCTAAATAGTGGAGGGAAGAGACCAAGGGGATGGGGTGGGAGGACATAATGGGAGACAGGTCGGGGGGGGGCTACGAAAGGAGAACCAGATGGCAGAGGACTTGGATGGGTTGACATGCAGGAAGTTACGAGTGAACCATGAAGCAGTGAGGTCAAGGCAGTTGTTAAGCGGGGCGAGGTCAAGTGCTGAGGGGGAGACATGGTAGACCAGTAGGATATCATCAGCATAGATATAGGAAGAAATACCGGTTTGATGGATAAGCAGGGCGAGAGGGGCAAGAAAAACGTTGAAAAGAAGGGGGGCAAGGATAGAGCCCTGGGGAACCCCACATTGTATCGGGAGGGAAGGGGAGATGTCGGAGCCCATGTGAACAGTGAAGGAACGGGAGGAAAGGAAGGATCGGAACCATCGCAGAACAGTGCCGTAGATACCCAGGTCAGCCAAACGTGACAAAAGTGTGTGGTGGTCAACAACATCAAAGGCAGTGGAAAGGTCCAAGGAAACAAAAAGGGAGAGGTCACCACGGTTGTGAGAGCGGTGTATCTCAGAAAGAAGTACCAGGAGGATAGTCTCGGTGCTCTGTCCGGCGCGAAACCCTGATTGACGAGGGTGAAGAGAAAAAGTGGTGTCAAGGTGGGTAGAAAGCTGGGAGAAAACCAATTTCTCAAGAATCTTAGAAAGAAAAGAAAGGTTGGCAACTGGACGCCAGTTACCAGGGACAGTCGGGTCTAAGGTGGGTTTTTTAAGAAGGGGGCGAACGATAGCGTGTTGCCACTTAGAAGGAAAGCATCCAGAAGTGAGACTAGCGTTAAGAATGTTGAGAAAGTAGGGAATAAAGTGTAGTGACGGATTAAGAAGCCAAGAGGAGGGGAATGGGTCAAGTGGGCAGGTGGTTTGGTGGGAGGAAGAGATAGCCTTAATTAATTGATCTACGTTTACCTGTTCCACTCTATTCATTAATTTATAGACCTCTATCATATCTCCCCCCAGCCGTCTCTTTTCCGTCTGCTAGGTACATATGACCTAGATTGGCCACTGTTGGAAACAGAATACTGGGCTTGATGGACCTTGGTCTGACCCAGTATGGCATATCTTATGTTCTTATGTTATGTTCCAGGTTGAAGAGCCCTAACCTTTTTAGCCTCTCTTCATAGGAGTATCCTTCCATCCCCTTTACCATTTTGGTGGCTCTTCTCTGTACCTTTTCTAATAACGCTATATCTTTTTAAAGATACGGCGACCAGAATTGTACACGATATTCAAGGTGCGGTCACACCATGGAATGATATAGAGCCATTATAATATCCTCTGTTTTATTTTCCATTCCTTTCCTTATGATACCTAGCATTCTATTTGCTCTCTTGGCTGCCACCGCACACTGGGCAGAGGGTTTTAACATGTTATCCACGATGACGCCTAAATATTTTTCCTGGGTGGTGGTTCCCATAGTGGAACCTTGCATCGTGTAACCATAGTTTGGGTTATTCTTTCCTAGGTGCAGAACTTTGCACTTGTCCACATTCAATTTCATCTGCCACTTGGATGCCCAGTCTTTCAATTTATATAGATCCTCTTGCAATTTTCCACAATCCTCTTGGGTTTTAACAACTTTAAATAGTTTTGTGTCATCTGCAAATTTGATAACCTTACTTGTTATTCCCTTTTCCAGGTCATTTATGAATATGTTAAAAAGCAGCGGACCCAGCTCAGATCCCTGGGGTACTCCACTATTCACTTTTTCCATTGGGAAAATTGGCCATTTAACCCTATTCTCTGCTTTCTATCTTGTAACCAGTTCCTGATCCACAATAGTATATCACCTCCTATCCCATGACTTTTTAGTTTTGCCAAACGTCTCTGATGAGGGACCTTGTCAAAGGCTTTCTGAATGTCCAGATACACTAAGTTACACACACTTGTTTCTATAAAAACAGATTTTTGGGCAAACTAAGATCTCTATTTATTAATGTACATTAACCAGTAAACTTGCCTTAATGCACATTAATTTGAGTTAAGTGCATAGTTAATCTTGAATAGCCCCATTCAGAATAATAGGACTTCCCTGTCCTCTACTGCTAACAGGTGGAGACAGACATGAGCAAACTTTCAATTATTTCATCACTCAATATATCCTCTGGTACAACACTGAGAAAAGCAAGTATTGTCTGCATCCAGCATGTGACAAAGGATATTTTAGTACCTCTGTATCACTCCATGGTGCTACTGCATCTTGAATATTGTGTGCAGTTCTGGTCACCATATCTTAAAAAAGATATAGCAGAATTGGAAAAGGTACAGAGAACAGCAACCAAAATGGGAAAGGGGATGGGAGGATACCCCTATGAGGAAAGGCTTAAAAGGTTAGGTCTCTTCAACCTGCAAAAGAGACAGCTGAGGGGAGATGTGATAGGGATGTCTAAAATAATGAATGGAGTGAAATGGGTAAATGTAGATCGGTTGTTTACTTCTTCAAAAATTAGAAAGGCTAGGGGACATGCAATGAAGCTACAATGTGGCACATTTAAGACTAATTTTAGAAAGAAAATTTTCACTCAGCGCGTAAACAAACTCTGAAATTCATTTTTATTTATTTATTTTATTTAAATGGATTTGTATCCCGCCTTATCCTAAAATCCAGGCGGTTTTCACATCAAATGATTCAAATTTGTGATGGAGTGGGGGTGTTGGCATGCAGTGATTAGATAGAAGTGTTTTTGAGCAGGTAGAACCTGTGAAGATTAATTAATAGATGCAATATATACAGTGTGCGCTATTTACAATGTACTATATATACTATATATCAATATAGGAGGAAGTAGTAATAGCTGTTAGTGTACCTGGATTCAAAACAGGTTTGGACAAGTTCCTGCAGGCAAAGTCCATTAACCATTGCACAGGTCTGCAAAAAAATTTTTTTCGAGAGCTGTTTTGGTTATTCCACGTAATCTCTGTTTTTTGGTGCGCTGAATCCGAAAATGACCTCCATTTTGTCATAGGACATCACGTTTCCTGACAGTTTAGGTAACTATGTTAAATAAGGCAATACCTTAAAATAAATGGAAATAGATTTATAAAATTAAAGTTGTATTATAATATTTTCATGAAAATCCTTTTTTGAACTGAAATGAGCTCACCTACACACACTAAACTCGATTCTTCTTCCTTGTGAGGCTCCTCTTGGTGCATTTACGCTTGTGAGTAGCATCTGGAATGTCTCTCTGAAGCATCCAACAGCCATCATTGTAATGCTCCATTTTCCCTGGTATCTCCTTTCCATCTTTTTAATGTCTTGGTGGAATTGTTCACCTTGTTTCTCACTCACAGCTCCCAATTTTTCAGGAAAGTAGTCAAGGTGGGACTGAGGAAATGCACTTTCAAACTCATCAGGCAACCTAAAGCTTGAAATGCTTTCAGCATTCGTCCGACAATCTTTTTGTAGTGAGGATCTTTGTTATTGCCTAAAAATTTCTGTATGACTTCTTTAAATGCAATCCACCCTTCTTTTTGAGGATCCATCATGGTATTGACAAACTCTTGATCAACTATAAGCCTTCTAATGTCTGGTCCGACGAACACACCTTCCTTCAATTTTGCCTCTGACAGGCCTGTAAACTTGGTGACAAAATATTTGAAGCATCCTCCATCTCTTGGAAGTGATTTTACAAATTGCTTCATCAATCCCAATTTTATGTGGAGAGGTGGTAGAAGAACTTTATGGGAAGGAACCAGAGTTTCTCGGAGGACATTTTTTCACCGACTGTTAGTACCCTCGGCTGCCAACTCTTCTTGGTCCAGTGATTTTGTCGGTCTCGACTGTCCCATAGACACAGAAAACAAGGATATTTGGTATACCCAGCTTGTTGCCCGAGCAGCATGCACAAGACCTTCAAGTCCCCACACACTTGCCAACCATGGTCTTCATATTTAAGTTTACGAAGAACCAATTCCAAGTTCTCATAGGTTTCCTTCAAGTGTACGGAATGACCTACAGGTATGGAAGCGTAAAAACCATTGTGGAGTGAAACTGCTTTGAGACTTCTTTTTGAAGAATCTATAAAAAGACGCCATTGCTCTGAATCATATTGAATTTTAAATTGACCCATCAGACCTTCGACATCGATGCAATAAACCAACTTGTCTTCCTGGGTGAAGTAAGGAACGAACTCCTTTTCACGATGTCTGAACCATGAAGATGACACTCCTGGCAACAATAAATTCCTGCTTTTCAGCCTTGATCCGAGTAACTCAGCGGCATCTTTGGGAAGATTCAAGTCTCTTACCAAATCATTCATCTCCTCCTGAGAAAACAATTTTGGTCTTGTATCATCTTCAAAGTCAGAACTTGATTCGTCATCTGCTTCAGGTATGACTTCACCTTCATCGGAGCTAGGTATCTCTTCCAAGGTAGCAGGGGGCTTGGGTACTGGTATATCTGTGCCATGGGGGATGGGACGAATTGCCGAGTGAAGATTGGGGTATGAAATGGAATGCTTCCATTTGGAATTAAACCTTTTCACATCGCATGAACAAAAGTAACAGTCGTCACTATGGTTCTTTTGCTCTCGCCATACCATAGGAATCCCATAATGGAAAGATTTTTTCTTACCCTTGAACCAGTTTCGGAGGTCCTCAACACACCATTTGCACACTTTATGAGGCGCCCAGACTTTATCTTGATCTGCAATTTTTAGTCCAAAGTATGCAAAGTATACCTTTTTTAAAAAGTCTGTAATATTTTGCTGTTGCTTCAACACTGTATATTCACCACAGATGAAACAGAAACTGTCTGGCGAATTAATACACTTTCGCGGAGCCATAACATAATGGTTGAAGAATGACGAGCTAACACGAATTGCGATGAAAAAGTGTGAACAGCCTAGAACCAAGAACCTGATGATGATTCGTGCACAAGTGTGGCATGGAGGAGAGAGCAGCTCTGTGTCTGTACACGAGACGTCACAGTGCTGGCCATGCCCCCTTGCACTGGCCGGAGCTGCTGCTATCTGCCCTGTGTCTCCCTCCCACTGGATTCTTCAGGAAAGATTAACCCTTTCTACCATTAGAAGCACGGACTTAAAACTTGCTTAGCTTATTTATATATTGCTGACCATCAGATTTACAGTGCTATATTTTTTTTTACATAACTCGGACAACCCCTTTAAGTTTTTTTTGGCATTTTATATCTTAAATGCATTTATGTGAATTAATTAATAGTAATTTGAATTAATTAATAGTAATTTGAAAAAATTTGATAAATTTTAAGACAATTTTGCATGTTGTGGCAAATCATGACGTCTAGGAGTTTTTTCAATATTTTATTGTTTTCAGCACACCAAAATACATGGAAATTAGATGAAAATAATCAAACAGCTTTTTAGTCGCAGACCTGTGTAAAGAGAACTGGGGAAATCCACTACTTACCCCTGGGACAAGCATTATGGAATATGTATACCTTTGGGAACCCGGTGGGTACTTCATACCTGGAATGGCCACTGTTGGAAACAGGATACTGGGATTAATGGACCCTTGGTCTGATCCAGTATGGCATAGCTTATGTTTTTATGTACTATTCCTAGATCCTGGCTTAATTTGTGCCAGAATGGGATGGAGTGATGTTCCGGCACTTCTTGAGGAGGTGGAAGTAATTCAGATTCCATCATCCCAACTTCTCTTCCTGCTCTGTGCAACCGTGGCCGTATTAACACTTAACATAGTAACATAGTAAATGACGGCAGATAAAGAGCAGCATGGTCCATCTAGTCTGCCCAGCACGATGGCAAGAGTAGGTGCACCTGCCACTCCGTGCAGGCCATCCCTCCCCACGTCCCTGTTTAGGGGTGAACCCACCACTCCATGCAGGACACCCCTATTTGTTGAGAAATTAGATGGATCAGTTTATTTTGATTTTATCCTGTTGCTGTAAAGGGATATAGTAGGAGCATTTTTGTTTGCTGTTGTTGCTGTGCTGTACTGAATCGGCCTAGCCGCAGAACCTTTAGTAAGGAAGGGTTTGTTTTGTTTTACTAAAAATGCCGTGAACATGCTGTTTCAGTACAGCACAGCTGTGGGAGTAAACCAAAATGCTCCTGCAGCTGTGTTAACTGAAGCATGAAAAAGGCAGGGAGAGGTAGAAAGGAGGTAGCTGGCTGGGAGTGATGTGGGGGTGGAGATGGCTGTTGGACAGATCTGATGGGGTGGAAGGCTGGGACTAGGGGGCTGAATTAGAATGAGGAGAGAAGGACTGGGGCACTGGAAATGAGCTGATGGTGGCAGAGAGGGCTGGGACTGGAAGAGAGCCAGTGGTAGGAGGGGGCTGTGACTGGAAATGGGCTGTTACTGGGGGCTCGGGGGCAACTGTAACTGGAAATAGAGTAAAATGAGCCTGGGAGAATGGAGCTAGGGAGACTGAGACTGGGCATGGGCTCATACTGGGGCTGAGGGGGTAGGATTGAGAATGTATATGGTCTGATACTGCACTGTGTGGGGGGAACTGGGACTGGAAATGGTCTGATAATTGTGCTGCATGGGGAACAGGGACTGGGCATGGGCTGATACTGATTCAACATAAATTCAACATAAAGTACTATATCTATGCGGATGACATCATGTTGTCCAGCCCCATAGATGCGAATAACCCTTTCTTTAAAAACCGACTACATTAATGAAACCGAATTATGGCTCAATGCAAACAGCCTTGATATTAATTTAAAAAAGATGGAAGCCATGTACATCATAAAAACCCCAAACCACACCGCCCTGCAAAACATCACACTAAATTCCGCTACCCTCCCAATCAAGAATGAGGTCAAATACCTCGGTATAACCCTTGATCAAACACTCAGCATGCTCCCCCATCTGAAACAAACAGTGAAAACAGTGTTTTACAAGTTAAAAACAATTCAACACATATGGTCATTCCTAGAAGAAAACTACTACAGATCAGTAATCCCAAGCGATTGTCACACCCCACTTCGACTACTGCAACAGCCTGTTGCAGGGTCTACCCGCCAAAAGCCTACACATCCTCCAAAGAGCACAAAACATCACTGCGAGAATCATCTGTAAAACCTCACTAACTGACAGCATCACCCCCATCTTATATGACCTACACTGGCTCCCAATAGCAAGTCGAATAACGTTCAAAACACTCACCACTACTTTCAAACTACTGAATAATATAGCCCCATCCATTCACTCTACACTCATCCAGATCCCCACAAAGAACCACAAGACAAAATGCATCGCACTCACTTGAGATCCCAAACACATTCAGGAAAACGAAGCAAGCCACAAGCTCCAGGGCATTCACTTTCACCGCCCCCTTTCTCTGGAACTCCTTACCCCTATCAATCCGCTCAATCAAGGATCTCCAGCAGTTTAAAAAATCACTCAAAACATATCTCTTCACTGTACACTACGGAATACAAAACACAACACAAAACAACTCCAAGAACTCACAGGCACACTAACCGGATACCCCAACCCAAAGAACAGGCAACATTCGCCTATAAACAGCATGTACATAGTTCTAAATAATATGTTAAGTTGTTAAATATTGCAACTTTTTATGTAAATAGGTCTAAAAACAACTGTTCTATGTAAAATGTTAGTTATATGTAAACCGCCCCTGATCTCTGGAAGGGGTGGTATAGAAAAATGTAACAAATAAATAAATAAATATTGAGGCTGCGAAGGAGGGGACCAGGATTAGACATGGGCTGATAGTGGGGCTGTAGGGTGGATTGAGACTGGAAATGGACTGATACTGGGGCTGGGGGAGCAGGACTGGGACTGAAAATGGGCTTATACTGGGGCTGGGAATATAAATGGGCTTATGCTGGAGGGGGACTGGGACTGGAAGGGAACTGGTGCAGGGAGGGGGCTAAGTTTAGGGCTTGGGTCCTGATACTGAAAGGGAATTAGTGCTGACAAATTTTGGGATCAGGGTAGGAAAAAGAAGGCAATGCTGGGGAGTGAGAAGGGAAAGGAGGACAGATATTGTGGAGGCTGGGGAAGAAGTAAAGTCATAACCAGGGAAAGGGTGAGAGGATGGGTTATAAGATGAGATGCTGGGGTAAGGAGGAGGAAAGGAATGGTTAATAATTATTGGAGAAGGAGGTAGATGGGTGGGCACTGGGGACATGGGGCTGTGGGAGAGCAGGGACGTGGTCTTAGTTGGAGAATCTGGTTGAGAAAACAGAAGAAAGACTAACATAGGCTGGGTAATGGTCATGTAAGTGGGGATTAAGAGCTTGGGTGGAATTGTGAATGAGGACTCAGAGACTGGGTAGGGTGTAAAAGTGGGGACTTAAGGTTGCATGAGGGGATTATGGAAACTAAGAAATTAACTAGAGATTAGGAGGACAGTAGGGACAAGCTGATTGGGTGAGAGATATGAGTAGGACTGTGAGACCAAGTGCAGAAATTGAGGAGGGGCGAAGGTTTGAAAGGCCCTGGAGGATGTGGGGAAGGATTGGGGGTGGTTGAAAAGGACAGAGTGCTATGGAGTGGGTGGGAGCCACAGGAAGGGACAGGTCTTCCTTGAAGGAGGTGGGAGAAGGTAGAAATGGGGTAGGTGAAAGTGGAAATGGAAACCTGGATAAGGGGTAATACATAAGAAAGGGCCTGGAGGTAGAGAGAGGATGAGCTGGGGCTGATAAGGGGATAAGAACATAAGAAATGCTATACTGGGTCAGACCAAGGTCCATCAAGCCCAGTATCCTGTTTCCAACAGTGACCAATCCAGGTCACAAATACCTAGAGGTTTCCCAAAAAGACACACAGGTTCCATAATGCTTTTATTGGGGTAAGTAGTGGATTACCTGGGTACTCTTTAATAATGGTATATGGACCTTTCCTCCAGGAACGTGTCCAAACCGTTTTTTAAACCCAGGTATAACAGCTTTTATACTGTCTTTACTACATCCTCCGGTAACGAATTTCAGCGTTTGATTACATGTTGAGTGATAAAATATTTTCTCTTATTAGTCTTAAATGGGTTAAGGCAGAAGGAGGAAGATGAGGCTGGGGAGGGGATGCATACAGAAGGAGGAAATGGGAGACTAAAAAGTGGGTGATAGATGGGTATATAGGAGGTTGGGAATGGAATGAGACAGGTGGGAAATTGAAGGACTAGGGAACTAAAGTTAGGAAATAGAAAGCTTGTAAAAAGGTGAAAGGGGAAACGAGGAAGGTTGAAGATTGAAGGAAGAAGAGGGAGGAATGGAATGAATCTATAGTTAGGTAAAAGGCAGATGAGAGAACTAGAGAAAAAAAAGATGAAACAGAAGGATCCATGTCAGAGAGAGATGTAGAGAAGGAAAGGATGAAGACAGAGAGTGTGAAGAAACATAAAATGGAAATGAGATCCTGTAAAAGGACTTAGAAAAAAAACCATCAAGAGAAAGTGGAAAAGAGAGACCAGGACCCAGGGGTGGCCCAAAGGTTCTTGCCGCCCTAGGCAGACATGATGTGCCATCACCACTGGACCTCCCCCACTGATGCATGCTGTTGCTGTGCCGCCCCGACATCCAATCTCTCATCTGGAGTTCATGGGTGGCATGGCGATCATTTCTTTGAAGTCTCGGCAGGCCTTAAATTGCATGCATGCACTCATGGGCTGCCGCTCCTACCCCCTCTGACTTCCTGTCAGAGGGGGCAGGAACAACAGGATGCAAGTGCACACGTGTGCACATTAAAGACTGCTGCAGCTTCAAAGAGGTGATCGTCGTGCTGCCCAGCAACACTCAGTGAGAGGGTGGATGTCAATAGCACAGTGTATTGGGACTGTCTGGGGCTAAGATGCCCACTGGGGTCTGCAGCCTTAGGCGACTGCCTAGTTCGCTTAGTGGACAGGCTGGCCCTGCCAGGATGTGCATTTCTTAGAGTTCAGTAGAGGAGGAAATGCATTTCTGTTTCTTTTTCTTTCGAACTCCACATTTCTCACGACCGTGGTGTGATATCTCTTTAGCTGTCTCACTGGATCTCTCTGCTGCCTTTGACTTGGTCGATCACTGCACTCTTCTGGCATGTCTCCAGGAAACTGGTATCCATGGCTTGGTCCTCCACTGATTCCTGTTCCTTTTCTGTCACCATGGATACTAACTCTTTGGCTCCCACTTCTCTCCCCTGTGGTATCTCCCAGGATTCTGTACTGGTTCCACTCCTTTTCAATGTCTTTTTGGCTCCTCTCACCATGTTGATTCAACAATCCGAGCTGTCAGCGTATTACTATGCCGATGACATCATCCTCCTCCACCACACCAGCTCTTCTGCCCCTGATCTGTCCCCACTTGATGTCTGCCTCTTCTGTATCATACATTGGCTATCGTCCAACTTCCTTCATCTTAACTCAGCTAAAACGTCAGCTATTTGGTTTACCTTTGGTGGCTCTTGTCCTTCCCTGCCCCCTTGCCTCTCTGGTTCCCCTAGTCTCCTCCTTCCGCTATCTTGGCATTACACTTGTCCCTCCACGATCACCTCTCATTGTTCATCCGCCGCTCCTTCTGTTCCCTCAGGCAAATCCACACAATCCGTCCCTTTCTGATTACCTCCTCACTGACCACTCTCCCCTGTCTCTTATTATGTCGTGTTTGGACTATTGTAATGTTGTCCTTTCAGGCCTTCCCCAATTTATTTATTTAACAATATTTTATACTGTCTTTCTCCAAGTCAAGACAATTTACATACAACATTGTGCCAAATAACAATGAAAAACCAACTGTTCGCATTACATATAACATCATATAATGTATAATAATGGGAGGGATGGTGAATAATTGAGGGAGTTAGGTTTTAACTATGTACAGACATTGTAGTGTGGGTATTTTGGTGTTAGGATAGCATATTGATGAGGGTCCACTCAATAATATCAAGGAAGAAGAACTGCCCCGCACTCAGCCTCTCTTATCATCCTGAGTAAGCAGTGAGATGATGAAGCCTTACCCTCACTCATACTCCTCCTCCTTCTGAATAAGCATAGGGGTGCCCAAGGTGCCCCATCATGTCCTTAATGAAAGGTATCAATATCTGCCCCGGGTTCCAAAAGGCACAACTACCGCACCATTCCATAGTGGTGGAATCGGCCATGCGTCGACTCAAGAGTCAGAAGATGCACTCCTCGGTGCCTCCCGGCCGGGAGGCCCGGAACCTGGATGCCCTCGGTAGGAAGTGCTTCCAGGGCTCTATGCTTGCTTGTCGAGTCCAGACCTACCAGCTCTACATGGGCATGTATCTCCAAGACCTGGCAAAGGAAATTGCCGGGTTCTCTGCTGGTCTCTCCGAGGAACCTTTGCAGAGGTTCCAGGCCTTGTCCATTGGTATTCGGGAGTGCTCGAAGTTTATCTCTCGAGCAGCCTACGATGGCTTCGAAGCATCGGCTCGAGTAGCCGGAGCCGGCATCGGTGCCCGCCGACAGGCTTGGCTTCAGTCATCCGACCTCGAGCCATGGGTACAGGACAAGTTGGTCAATGTCCCCTGCAGAGGTGAAAACCTCTTTGGCAAGCCCATGGCTGAAAAGGCTGCACAGATCGAGACCGAGACTCTGACCAGGACTCGGCTGTCCATAAAGACCTCTGCCCCTTCTCAGAAGAAGAAGGGCTCGGGGAAAAAGCCCTTTTACCCGAGGAAGGTGGCTGCCTATAAACACTACCCTCATTATCAGGCCTCAGCAGCTCCCCAACAGGGTCAGCAGGCCAAGGGAAGGGGTAATGGGTCCTGTAGGCAGCAGGCCCCCAAGCCCACAACACCGGCCCCTGCTCAGCAGGGTGCGTTTTTTTGACTCCGTCAGCATAGCCTCTTCCCCTCCGCTGGTTTCTCTCAGCACAGGAGGCCGGCTGGTCCACTTTGCCCACAGGTGGTCAGCCATCACATCAGATACCTGGGTGCTTCATATAGTTCAGAAAGGCTATCTTCTACACTTTCACCAGGTACCTCCCTCCTACTTTCCAGGGGAGCCTCCAAGACTCCCTCTGCACAGGGACTTACTCCTTCAGGGGTTAGCAAGTCTTCTTCAGGAACAGGCTGTGGAACCGGTGCCCCACCACCTGAGAGGTCACGGCTTTTATTCCAGGTACTTTCTGATACCAAAAAGAACAGGAGGCCTCAGACCCATCCTGGACTTGCGAAACCTCAACAAGTTCCTGGCAAGGGAAAAGTTCAAGATGCTTACCCTTGGAATCCTGCTGCCCTACCTCCAGCAGGGAGACTGGCTATGCTCCTTAGATCTAAAGGATGCCTATACTCACATCCTTATTCATCCAGACCACAGACAATATCTCAGGTTTGTTGTGGGAGGAAATCATTACCAGTACAGAGTGCTGCCCTTTGGCCTATCCTCCGCCCCCAGGGTGCTCACCAAATGCCTAGCAGTGGTGGCGGCCTATCTAAGACTTCAAGGCCTTTTTGTATTTCCATACCTGGACGACTGGCTCATCAGAGCCCAGTCTTCCCAAGAGGCCACTCATCGCACTGTGACTCTGTTCCAGCACTTGGGATTTGTCATAAACTTCGCAAAGTCCACTTTGCTCCCCTCTCAAAATCTCGAATTCATAGGCGCAAGGTTGAACACACTTCAGGCGCGGGCCTTCCTGCCTCTAGACAGGGCACACAGGCTCATGGATCTCGCCAGCCACTTTCACAGCAATTCCCTGGTCTCTGCCAGGCAATTTCTGAGACTGCTCGGCCATATGGCTTCCACGGTTCATGTGACCCCCAATGCCCGCCTAAACATGCGACCTGCTCAGTGGTGCCTTCGCACTCAATGGCATCAAGCCTCGGGGAGCCTGGCGGACTCAGTACAGGTATCCAACCTGCTGGTCTCTTCTCTGCGGTGGTGGCTTCATCTCCCTAACCTGGTGCTGGGAGTGGATTTTCAATCTCCTCCGCCTTCTCAGGTGCTGACGACCAATGCTTCTCTCCTGGGTTGGGGAGCACATTGCCAAGGGACATGTACTCAAGGCCTCTGGACTCATTGGGAGTCTGCTCAGCAGATAAACTTCCTGGAGCTCAGAGCCATCCGCCTAGCTCTGCGAGCCTTCTCCCACCTCACTTCTCACCAGTCTGTGCTGGTCCAGACGGACAATCAAGTTGCAATGTTCTACGTGAACAAACAAGGAGGCACAGGCTCCTCCCTTCTCTGTCAGGAGGCACAAAAACTGTGCTCTTGGGCCGTCCTTCACGGCATCCTCCCTCAAAGCTGTCTATCTCCCAGGTCAAGAAAATTACCTGGCGGACAAGCTGAGCAGGATCCTCCAACCACACGAGTGGAGATTGGATCCGTTGGTGGTTCAGCAGATCTTTCTCAAGTGGGGCCTCCCCACCATGGATCTATTTGCCAGTCCCCTGAACCGGCAGCTTCCCAGATTCTGCTCTCGACAACCGCATCCTCTCAGAGTAGCGGCAGATGCTTTTCTGATTCCATGGTCCACAGGCCTCTTGTATGCCTTTCCTCCCATGCCACTAGTGTCTCGAACGCTCTTCAAAGTTCTCAGAGACAGAGCCTCGATGATCCTAGTGGCTCCCCGGTGGCCGAGACAACCCTGGTTCCCGCTTCTAATGCAGCTGGCGGTGGACACTCCTCTTCCTCTGGGGTTTCAACCCGATCTCCTGACACAGGATCAGGGGACTCTCTTACACCCCAACCTCCGGTCCCTTCATCTGATGGCCTGGCTGCTGAAAGGGTAGTCCTTGCTCCCCTCCTGCTGCCTCGGGAGGTGGAAGAGGTCGTCTTGGCCTCCAGGAGGCCCTCCACCCGGAAGTCCTACGCTCTTAAGTGGCGTCGGTTCTCCGTGTGGTGTGCTCAGCAGTCTGAGAATCCCGTCTCCTGCTTGGTGGCGGTGGTCTTGCAATATTTGCTTTACCTCTCCAATCTGGGCCTTAAGTCCAATTCTGTCAGGGTCCACCTCAGTGCTCTCTCTGCGCATCATGCACTGGTGGATGGCAGGCCTCTTTCCAACCACCCTTTGGTGGCTCGTTTTCTACGAGGCCTCCTTCTCCTTAAGCCTCCTTTGCGCCCACCAGCCCCTGAATGGGATCTGAATGTGGTCTTGCAGCGGATTACCTGTCCGCCCTTTGAACCTATGGCTACCTGCCCTCTTCGTTTTCTTTCCTGGAAAACCTTGTTCTTGGTAGCCCTTACCTCTGCTAGGCGCGTTAGTGAACTGCAGGCCCTAGTGTCTGATCCTCCTTACACTAGGTTCTACAGGAATAGGGTAGTCTTACGGACTCACCCTAAGTTTCTTCCAAAAGTGGTTTCTCCTTTTCATCTCAACCAGGAGGTGGTTCTTCCGACCTTCTTTCCCAGGCCGCACACCAGCCGGACTGAAATGGTCCTGCATACCCTGGACTGTAGGAGGGCCTTGTCCTTCTACCTTGACCGTACGCGGGAGCATTGGAGGGCTGTTCAGCTCTTCATTTCTTTTGACCCCAATAAGTTGGGGCTGCCTGTCTCCAAGCGTACTTTGTCCATATGGTTTGCTGACTGTATCACTTGGGCTTATGGGGCGGCCGGCCTCTCGTTGGAGGGTCGAGTTACTGCTCATCGTGTCAGGGCAAAGGCTGCATCAGTGGCTCATCTCCGCTCTGTTCCGTTGGCAGACATCTGCCGGGCCGCTACTTGGTCTTCAAGCCAGACTTTTGCGGCCCATTACTGCCTGGAGAGGGAGTCCCGCAGGGACAGTGCTTTCGGACAGGCAGTCCTCCATAATCTCTTTGAGGTTTAGGCAACTCCTACCCTCCGGCCCTGGTGTTGGGCTACCGGTCGGGGGCGTTTTCAGAGAAGATTCCTTCCTTCTGTGCTGCTGAGCTAGAGGGAGCTCCTTTTTGTGCTTGAGGTCTCCGGTAGCCTTAAGCTTGGGAGTCCCACATGTGAGGACTGACTTCCTGCTTGGTCCTGGAGAAAGAGTAGTTACTCACCTGTAACAGGTGTTCTCCAGGAGCAGCAGGAATCAGTCCTCACAACCCTCCCTCCTCCCCTTGGAGTTGCAGTCCTATCATTTCGTTTTTGCTAATTTTTTTGCTGTCTTTTAGCTATGTCATCAGACTGAGCAAGATGGCACCCTTGGGCAGGAAGGGGACTGCGCATGCGCGCTGCAATTCCCAAAGGCTTTCTTTGAAAGCTGGGGAAATTGCTCCGCGAGGGCTCCATCGGCGCCGACGTCACCCGTATGTGAGGACTGATTCCTGCTGTTCCTGGAGAACACCTGTTACAGGTGAGTAACTACTCTTTCTGCATTCATTGCTTCCCAGCAGGCGCTCACGGCCAGCTTCGCTGACTTGCACCCGGAGACCGCGGGTCCCTCACGTGGGCCACCCAAATCCGCCCAGGAAATCCCCGAGAGCTACAGGCCTCGTGAGGGTCCTCGATGTCTGTCTCGCTCACTCTCCCATTCTTCGGGAGTGAGATCGTCCAGGGCCTCCGACTCCAGGCTGCCGGCCATCGGACAGGGCGAACCGCCTGGCTTGGATCCCTCTACCGACTTCTTGGACTTTGAATCTGATGGGGACACATCCCCGGAGATCCGCACCCACCGGGATCTTCCATCGGACTCCTCGCCACCTGGTCTCCAACGGCATTCACCCCCCGAGGACACATCCTTTTTGGTGTTTATTCGGGACATGGCTCGGGCCCTCAACCTGGTTACCCAGACTGAGGAAGACCCTCGTGCTGAAGAAGATATTCTTCAGTATGAGGCCCCGCCCAGGGAATCCCTCACCATGCCAGTGCCACCGATTCTCTCCCGGCTGTTGTTCCGCATGTGGGAGGCCCCAGCCTCGGTTTCCATTGTGAGCAAACGCCTTGACACAATGTACAAGGTGCAGCGAGGGCCAGGCTTCCAGAAGAGCCAATTTCCACACACCTCGATGGTGGTGGAATCGGCCATGAGGAAGCAGAAAAGCCCGAAGTCCCACTCATCAGTCCCGCCAGGCTGAGAATCGAGAGCCCTTGATGTCCTGGGCTGCAAGGCCTATCAAGATTCCATGCTCTCCTGTCGCATCCAGGTATACCAATTGTATATCGGTATGTTCCTCCGCGACTTGGCAAAATAATTTGGAAGTTTCTCTGCGGGTCTCGAGGGCGAGCCTCTCAATAGGTTCCGCACCTTGTTAAAATCTGTGGCTGATTGCTCCAAATATATCTCCCGAGCCTTCTATGATGGCTTCGAGACATCGGCTCAGGTGGCGGCCGCAGGCATCGGTGCCCACCGCCAGGCTTGGCTCCAATCTTCGGATTTGGAGCAGTGGGTGCAGGAGAAGCTCCTGCACGTGCCCTGCCTCGGCGAACAACTTTTTGGTAAGCCGATGGAGGAGAAGGCTGCAGAGATTGAGACGGAGTATGTTACTAGAACTCGTCTCTCCTGCAAGACCTCTAAGCAGCCTCAGAAGAAGCAGCCTGCCAAGAAGTCCTTCTTCCCCAGGAAAAGCCTTCAGTACCGCGGCTACCCGCCGTACCCGGCTACTCCCTCACCAACCACTCCTGTGCAGGGGAAGCCCGGCCAAAGTCATCATAAACCAAAGGGCCTGAAGGCCCAGATGCCGGCTCCCCCACAATCCCCTAAGGGGTTTTGATGCCAGCGGCATAACCCCTCGCCCTCCGGCGACACAGCAGCCAGTGGGGCAGGGGGGCGCCTGTCCTGTTTCGCCTCACTGTGGGCACTTATCACCTCGGACACCTGGGTCCTCCAGATCATCCGAGAGGGCTATCGCCTCCGCTTTGACAGGCTTCCACCCCCTTTCTCCCCGGCGGCACCTCCTCGACTCCCCGCACACTAGCTTTTGCTGCAGCGGGAATTACACTCTCTCCTTGCCCAACGAGCAGTCGAGAAGGTCCCTCCCCACCTTCGAGGTCAGGGCTTTAATTCCACACTTCCTCGTTCCGAAAATGACGGGAGGGGGTCTGTGGCCCATCCTCGACCTCCACAAGCTAAACAAGTTCCTAGTGCTGGAGAAATTCAAGATATTATCTCTTGGCATGCTGCTGCCCTTCCTCCAGCAGGGTGACTGGCTATGCTCCTTGGATCTAAAGGACGCCTATGCCCATATCTTGATCCACCCCCAACACAGGCAGTACCTGTGTCTCAGGGTGCAGGGAGAGCACTTCCAGTACAGAGTGCTCCCCTTCGACTTTGCATCCGCTCCTCGGGTCTTCACGAAGTGCCTCGTCCTGGCTGCCACTCATCTTCGGCGCCGGGGCGTGACGGTGTTTCCCTTCCTTGACAACTGGCTCGTTACGGGCTCCTCCATCGAAGAGGCCCGGCTAGCGATGTCGCGCACTGTCCTCCTCTTGGAGAGCTTGGGGTTCTTGGTCAACTACCCAAAGTCTCACCTCAAGCTGGCACAGGCTCTCGAATTCATCGGGTCGCGCCTCAATACTCAGCAGGCCATGTCCTTCTTGCAGGTGGTTTGTTCCACTCGCCTCCGAGCTCTGGTGACTCCACCCACCAGGTCACTGCTCGGTCCATGCTACATCTCTTGGGCCACATAGTAACATAATAAATGACAGCAGATAAAGACCAGCATGGTCCATCTAGTCTGCCCAGCACGATGGCAAGAGTAGGTGCACCTGCCGCTCCGTGCAGGCCACCCCTCCCCACGTCCCTGTTTAGGGGTGAACCCACCACTCTATGCAGGACACCCCTATTTGTTGAGAAATTAGATGGTTCCGTTTATTTTTATTTTATCCTGTTGCTGTAAAGCGATCCACTGTGTCTGTCCCATGCCATTTTGAATTCCGTCACATGGCCTCGACCGTGCATGTGGTTCCTCACTCCCGCCTGCACATGCAGACGGCCCAGTGGTGTCTCAATTCCCAATAGAGTCAATCCCTTGGACACCTCAGGGACACTGTCAAGGTTCCCCCTGACCTTCGTTTGTCCCTGAAGTGGTGGAAAAATCCCCACAACCTCCTGCGGGGATCACCCTTCCAGGCCGGTCAGCACAATGTGGTGTTGACCACAGACGCTTCCCTGTTAGGGTGGGGAGCCCATTGCGGGTCTCTTTGCACGCAAGGGCAGTGGTCGCCTGTGGAGGCTCAGCAGCAGATAAACCTGCTCGAACTCCGGGCCATTCGGTGGCCCTGAGGGCCTTCGAGAATATCCTCAGTGGGGAGGTGCAGACTGACAACCGGGTAGTGATGTTCTACATCAACAAAGAGGGTGGCACCGGGTCATGCTCCCTCTGCAGGGAAGCAGTCCTCATCTGCTCTTTTGCCGACTGGTGGAGGATGTCCCTCAAGGCGACGTACCTCCTGGGTCAGGAGAATGGCCTGGCGGACAGGCTCAGCAGAATCATTCACCCCCATGAGTGGCGCCTGGATCCCAGAGTGGTGGGATGGCTGTTCCTACGCTGGGGCACTCCAGCGATAGGCCTCTTCGCCAGCCCCCAGAACACACAACTCCCTCGCTTCTGCGGCCCGGTGCTGCACTCGGGCAGGGAGGGCCGTGATGCATTTCTCCTGGACTGGTCCTCCAGTCTCCTCTATGCATTCCCTCCTTTCCCCCTCATTGCGAGGACTCTGTTCAAGGCTCAGCGGGACAGGGCATCGCTGATTCTCGTGGTCCCCTCAGCCTTGGTTCCCACTACTGCTCCAGCTGTCGTCGGAGCCTCCGATTCCCCTGAGCTCTGCCAGGGACTTGCTGACGCAGGAGGGAGGTCAGATACTGCACCCGAACCTGTCCTCCCTATCCCTCATAGCCTGGCAGCTGAATGGGTCTCTAGCCTCTCTGGCCCTTCCGGAGGAGGTCAAGGAAATCCTCCTTGCCTCGAGGAAGGACTCCACAAGGCGGGCTTACGCCTTTAAGTGAAAACGCTTCTCAATCTGGTGCTCGGAGCTCCAGATGGACCCCTTCTCATGCTCGGTTCGTTGGGTTCTCCAATACCTTCTCCACCTCTCGAGGGTAGGGCTGAAGTCAAATTCTGTGAGGGTTCATTTTAGCGCCATATCAGCTAATCATCTCCCTGTCGAGGGAAAGCCTCTCTCGGGGCAACCACTAGTCTCCCGCTTTATGCGGGGCCTTCTGTTATCCAAGCCGCCCATCTGTCCCCCACCGGTGGAGTGGGACTTGAATGTGGGGCTCACGCAGCTCACTCGTCCACCCTTCGAGCCGATGGTGACGTGCTTGCTACGGCATTTGTCCTGGAAGGTGGTCTTTGTGGTGGCGCTGACCTCGGCTCATGGCTGGCGCCCCTTACACTATGTTTTATCGGAACAGGGTGGTCCTCCAGACGCATCCTAAGTTCTTACCCAAGGTCGTGTCGGCCTTTCATCTCAATCAAGAGATAGTGCTCCCAACCTTCTTCCCGAGGCCCAATGCCAATCAGTCGGCGGAGGCACTCCACACCCTCGACTGCAAGCGGGCCCTCGCCTTCTACTTGCAGCGTACTCAGGCGTACAAGTCTGACCGTCTCTTCATGACCTACGATCCCAATAGGCAGGGGCAAGCAGTCACCAAGTGCACCCTCTCGGTTTGGCTGGCGGACTGCATCGCATTCACCTATGCAAAGGCGGGCGTCCCCCTGGATCATTGAGTCACTGCACATGGGGTCCGAACCAAAGCAGCCTCGGTGGCCTTTCTGCGCTCTATGCCCATGATGGACATCTGCCAGGTGGCAACCTGGTCTTCTACGAATACCTTCGCTGCCCACTACTGCCTGGAGTCCCGCCGAGACAGCACCTTCAGCCAGGCTGTACTCCGTAATCTGTGTGGGGTATAAGCAACTCCTGCCCCCGACCCTTCTTCATGGCTACCGAGGGCTTCGCCCCGAGGACCCGAGGGCTCGGATTCCTTTGGACTTCGGCTTCTGCTTACAGCGTCTCAGAGGCATATTTTTCCTTTTGGTTACAGGTTCGGTAGCCTGTAGTTAGGGAGTCCCTTAAGTGAGGACTGACTTCCTGCTTGTTCCTTGAGAAAGCGTAGTTACTCATCTGTAACAGGTGTTCTCCAGGGACAGCAGGAATCAGTCCTCACTACCCTCCCGCCTCCCCTGATGAGTTGCTGAATTTTTGTCCTTCCCTTGCCATCTGCTGGTAGGGCGCGAGCTAAGGGACCTGACTGAGCAAGATGGCACCCTTGGGCGGGAAGAGGACCACGCATGCGTGGTAGCAATTCCAAAGGCTTTCTTTGAAAGCTGTGGAATTGCTCCGTGCGGGCTCCGTCGGTGTCGACGTAACCCATAAGTGAAGGCTGATTCCTGCTGTCCTTGGAGAACATCTGTTATAGGTGAGTAATTACTCTTTCTGGTCTTTGATGAGTTCTGCTCAGCACCCAACCTGTCCTTTTCCATTTCAGAGCAGACCTGCAACCCAACAGGTTTATACTCTGCCTTGGAAAGAAGACATTTATTTTTACTGAAATTGAATTTGCAGAAAAAAATCTTTGCCTTCAAGAACCAAACAAGAGGAGACAAAGAGAGTCAGATGAAAGAGCAGACAGCAGGGAGAGTAAGCAGAGAGCTGAGAACCAGGGCAGCAAGGGTTTAGATCTCACTTGTGACCTGACGTGTGAGAAATCACCTAACCCTCTAATGCTTCAGGTACAAATTAAGCAGAAGCTCTCTGAGCACAGGGGAACACCCAAAACACCCGAATGTAACTCACCTTGAGCTGTTACTGAAAAGGAATGAGTCAAATCAAACTGAATTAATAATAAATTACACTGAGAGGTTGAGCAGACCGTGCCTCAGAATATAAACTGTGGACTCAATATTTAAATTTCAACTCTGCCATTTACAGTTGCTCCAGAACACTGCAGCCAGGATCATTTCACATGCCACATGCTCTGACCACATCACTCCTCTGCTTATCAATCTCTACTGGCTCCCCATCAAATATATCCACTAAAAAATACTCTGGTACACAGATCCATTTACATACACACTCCACAATACCTCTCAGACTCTCTCCACTTTCACACCCCATCTTGCAGCCTCCGCTCTGTTCACATAAATCAATTGCACCTTCCCCTCACTTCACGTGCCCACCTTGAATCAACCCGCCATTCTGCATTTATTTTCCTAGGCCCCTCCCTCTGGAACTCCTTATCTACTGCTTTGCGCTTAGAACCCTCATTTCAGAAATTCAAATCGCTCTTCAAAACCCATCTCTTCCAAACTGCCTTTGACCTCCTCCTTTCTGGCTCCTGACACCTTCTCCACCCCCACCCTTCTTTCCTCCTCTCCTTTCTTCTCCCTGGTATGAGTGCCCTCTCTGTCCTATCAATTTGATGTAGTTCCTTTCTTTTTTCTGGCCTTACTTTATTATTGCAAACCACCCTGATGTTTGAAGAAGTGTATCTTAAGTATTGCAATAAAGACAGAGATAAAATAAAGATAAAAGTGTTCTACAGCTCAATGTCTGTTTTGGGGGGGGTTCAATTTCCATTTTTGTTTGAATATTTTTTTCTAATTTGTAGTTTCTTATTCTTTACTAGGTAATGGTCTGAGTTTCCCAATGGCGGTAGTAGAGAGACAAAGACTGAATTTGAATTCAAGAAAGTATAGAACAAACATAGAAGATCTCTTCATAGGTAGGGTTGAGTTCTTGGATTTCATGCTGTTGTTGAGTGTCCATTTGCGGGGTTTTGTGGTATGATGCACCATGTTTGGCAGTGGAGGGAATTGGTGGTGGTTATTTATTTTATTTATTTATTTAGTCAGTTTTGTATACCACCTTATCCTTCAATCAAAGTTGTTAGGGATATAACGAGGAGTCTACATTCAACATAGGTGACAAGACATACATATATTTCTGGGGGTTGAGTCCCAGGTCTGAGATGTCAGTGTTTGTTGGCTGTATCGGCATGGCTGTGTGGATTGGGAGTTAAGGTTCATATGAGGCCATGAACAGGTGGGTTTTGAGGGATTTGCGGAAATCCTTGAGGTCCTTTTGTGCTCTTAGTTCCTCAAGAAGCGAGTTCCATAGGTCCAGTGCCGAGAGTGAGATGGCTCTTCTGGAAGTTGATTGCTTCGTTTTGTGGTATCCGGCTGGGGTGTGGAGTCTTTTTGCTGCCTTGGGTTTGCCTGGGTCTGCTGCTTGTGTCTTTGCTTATTGTGGTCTGTAGAATTTCTGCTGAGCAGTGGTGTATGGTCTTGAAGATGACTAGTGTTGCATTGAATTTTGCCCGTGCCATTATGGGTAGCCAGTGCAGCTGTTGGAGTACTGGTGTTATGTGTTCGTATTTGGACGTTCCAGTGATTATGTGTGCTGCAGTGTTTTAAACCAGTTGAAGTGGGTGTACAGAGTGTTTGGGTAACCCCTGCTATAGTGAATTTCCGTAGTCCAGTATGGGGGTAATGACTGCCTGGCATACTGTGCGGAAATGTTCTTGGCTGAGGATTGACTTGAGTCGTCTGATGATCTTTAAACGGTGGTACACTTTTGCTGCAGTCTTGTTAATGTGGGAATGGAGATTCAGATTCTTGTCTATGATGACACTGAGATACTTTACTTCATCCTTTATTGTGATTGTCCTGTGTAGTATGTTGATTTCTTGGGGTGGGTTGAATGTTGTGCTCCTGGAAATTAACTTTGCTTCAGTCTTATCAAAGTTTACTTTGAGGATATTGTCGGCGAGCCAGGTGTTCATATGTTCGAGGCGCTTGGTCATTGAGGTTATGTCAGGGGTGCTCAGGTCGATTGGGGTGTATACCATTATATCGTCTGCGTACAGGTGATATTGTATGTTGTGTTGTCTGATGATGCTGCATATGGGCTGGATATAGATGTTGAATACTATTGATGACAGGGCCGATCCCTGTGGTATTCCTTGCATGGTGGTAAATTGAGCTGATTTCTTTTCCCCGCATTTTACTTGCTGTGTGCGGTTGTTTAGGTAGGAGGTGAACCATTTTCAGGGTGTTGTTGCGTAATCTCATTTCTTGGAGGAGCTGTAGGAGTATGGGGTGTGAATACCATATCAAAGACAGCTGAGATGTCGTTGAAAATTAGTAAGAAACCGTTCTTTATGTTGTCTATCCCTTTCAGTAGGTTGTCAAAGAGGGAGGTGAGCAGAGTCTCTACGTTGTGATGTGGTTTTGAAGCCATGTTGGTGCAAGTCCAGTGGAGCATGAAGGTCCACGTGATCCTGTAGTTGTCTTTGTACTACTTTTCTCGATGATTTTGGAGGATAAATGGCAAGCTTGAGATCGGACGGTAAGATTTCGGGTCAGAGGTATTTAGCGAGTTGCCTTTAAGAATTGGTCATATGGTAGCTTGCTTTAGAATCTGTGGGAAGTGCCCTTGCTGGAGGGACTGCTGTACGATTTTGTGTAGGTGGTGACTTAGATGGTTCTTGGAAGCCTTGATCCACTCCACTGGGCATGGGTCCGCTGGTGCGGTTGTCGTATTAAGGGAGCCCACAATGTTTTCTATTTGCTGTGTTGTCGGTATAGAGAAATCATTCCAGGTTTGGTGAGATTCTTTGCAGGGCTGGTTGTGTGTCACTGATGAGAGACCAGAATTTGAATGGAAACTTTTTTTGTATGTTGAGTGGTAAAATGAAAAACCTTACTTCTGATCTGCATCCATCGTTGGGAAAATTTTATTGGTGAATCTGGGAGTGTTCTATATGAATGAATAATTATGCCCTATCAGACAAATGAAGAATTATGCCCCATTCAAAGACAATTATGTGTTTGCTGGCAAATGCACAATTAACCTACTTATTTTCAAAAAATATATAGATACTATTGGTTTATTTAAATTGCTAAATGGCGAGATATTATCTGTATAGTTGTGGGCCATGTTAGGAGAGGAGTAAGTAAGGGTAGGCCAGAAAATTGTCCAGATAGTGGCAATATTCAGTCACTATTCAGGTAAGTTGCATGTTTAGTTTAAGCCTGCCAAATAGCAGGCCTAGTCTAAGCAGATAGTTTGTTCACCAATGCTGTAAACAAAATATGCAAACAATTCCAGCCCTGGCCCTACCCCCACAGATCACTTCTGGCCTTGGCCCCGCCCACAGTTCCACTCCTTTTTTTTTTCTACAGATTAAGCCCTGCCTAGATCCTTTAGGCATCTTCAAGAATGAGGCCCTACACTGGCACCAAAGGGGCTTGCCCATGACTGTGACACAGCAGTAGTGAAATCTTCTCCAGATTATGAGCAAACAGAAAGATACAGGTGAAGAAGAATGATTAGTTCACACACTAATACTAGTTTTTTGGTATTGACTTGACTGAAATTGCCTGTTTTAAAAAGTATGACTAAAAAGCCAAAAAAGGGAATGTAAAATATACCAATAACTGACAAATAATACCCCAAAAATTGCAAACATGAATACATGAAAGACTTTCAGACTTCTGAAACAGCAATGAAAATTCCAGTTGAAAAGAAGTAAAAAGACCTTAGGACTTGTGTTCTATTTTTATCTGGCTTCTTAGTACCACATCAGTGGTCTTATAAATCTTTCCCATTTATTAATTTTTATGATTCACTTTTTCTATTAGCTGTAAGGTAAGAGTGCCATGACAAAAGCCAGAAGAATGATCTTATCTTTATGCAGTAATGTTTCACTGATTTTATCATATTTTTATGCAGTGTACTTCACTCCTGCAGTGTGCGTCTCTCCAACAATGGCAGCATTTTGCCAGGTGCTGCTTCAGGGAGTTTATCTTTAGGTATCTTCAAGAATTAGGCCCTACTTATGGACTAATGCTATTGTTTGATACAACTGCAGTCTACAAGTATTTGTATAAAGAACCCCAAACAAGGAAAAAGCCCTGGCCCAGATGGAGTGACCAATTTTTGGATCAAACAGTTTTAATACCTTCACCATGTTCTGACAAACTGCAAAAATTAATTAACCAGGCAGCCCGATTTAATACCACAATGGCCAATAATAGGAAAAACTATTTCCAAAAGGAGACTCAACTAACATTCCCAAAAATTATAGACCAAGAAACTTGTCTGCCTACAATCTACAAGCTATTTACTGCAATCGATGACCACAAGAATATATGACCATATTGATTCCAATAATATCATGGCAGTAGAACAGAAGGTAACAAAAGAAGAATGTCGTAGTGTGGTGTGCGATGGGAAGAGGTTTTCTGTACAACACAGGCCAGACAGCAGGTCAGGCAAAACAAAAGCATTTTTACTTCTCAGCTTGTTAAACCTCCACAAAGCAAACTCAGGACAGCAGTTCAGGGAAACAAAAGCAGCTTTACTTCTGTCCCAGCTTGTTAAACCTCCAAAAGCTGGTTCTCCCGGTCCTTCCTCCAGCTCCAATTAAAGTTTCTACCTCAGAACTCCTCAGCAGGGAAGGACTTCTGGCTCCACGGGCCTCTCTCCTTCCTGCAGCCTTCTGGGTTCATAACCTCACCCTGTGAGCCATGTTCTCCCAGCCCTGAATTCTGGGCTACAGACTCTCTTTATATTTAAATCATCTTTATTGAAACCACAAGAAAATACAAATGTCCATCCTTGGCCCGTGGGGACACTGACACAGTGCCAGGGGAAGAAACTATCAAGAACAACAAAAACAGATTTCTCTTTTCTTTCCCCATAGGAAACTATAAACCATAAACCCCCTCCCTCCCCCTCCCCTGCAGGAGTTCAATCCGAATACTAACAAGTTTTAACAAAGTTCTGGATGTCCATATCTCATCCCCAAACTGGAGACTGCATATGCCCTATCCCCCTCAACCGGGTTGTGACTAAAAGGTTGCTGAAAGGTGCTGGGAGTATTAAATAAAGGCACAGTTCAGAGCCATGCTGCAACCTCTAGGCAACAAGGACTGAATGTAGGATCCCAAGATCACCATGAATTTCACATGTCATGGCCCTAAGCCGCAATGTTTTCTATTTGCATAAGCTCATATAATCTGTTTCTCCAGGCCCAAAGGGCCAGTGGTTCCAGATCCAGCCATGTCTGCAAAATACTCTGGAGTCCCAGTAAGCAGGCTTTGCGCACATCGGCCCTTCACGTCACAGGCCCCCACCTGGAGTCCCCGCCCCAATACTCCACCCTCCACCCCCAACGATATAAACTTGCCCAAGCACAATATTCCAAACTAACCCTTAATCCTATACCCAAACTGCCTGCAAGCGGCAAGTGCACAGCCAAAAACCTGTGGGCCAAGTGTGTTCTGAACGCTGCCCGACACTTATGACAGCGCCCACCATAGGGGGCAATCAACCTCGCTGCCCATGCCTCCTGATGGGGCACAAAAAGGCTCGAAAAAATTCACTTTATGAAACATTTCTTGAAGCAGTTATCCTCTTCAGTAAGGTTGGGGCACTTCTTTCAACGATTTCAGGCAAATTTCCCTCCCCTTGCAATGAATGTGCTTAACTCCTCATTCCAGCATCCTGCATCATGCTTCTGAGTCATATCCTCCGCCTCTTCTCATAACATAAAGCATTTCCATTCTACTACAATTAACTACTTTTTAAACAAAAAAAGGATGCCAGTTTATCAATGAATCCCTGCCCAAGATCCGAGCGGTACAGTGACACAATCTAGTGATGCACCTGCGATAAATGCGTAAATGCCTCTGGGGGCCATCTGGAACTCCCTCACTAGGATCCCACAAAAAGGGCTTGAATTGACCTTCTAAATGTCAAAACTTGGGACAAAACTGATCCAAGCCCTTGCTTGTCCCCAGAGCCTAAACTCCCAAAAACTATCTCCCGCCAGTGACTCCAGATTACCCTTCAAGGTAGGGACCAACCCGCGGTGTTCAGGGTTTCTGCTGGAGCAACTGCGTCACAAAAACCGCCAAGCCACGTTCCCCCCCCCCCCCCGCATAGAGTATACCATGGCACTGATCCACAGGGAACGGTGTGAATTGATTCCCACGTCATGCCAAAAAACAACAACACCAGGTGTAGTGTACCCCACCCATCTCCCGACTCCAGCTCTGCAGTGGGTTACATGTAGAAGTCTGATAGAGGCAATCCACGAAACATCTCGCGATATGCAACTGACATTGTAAGCATTCCAGGTCCGGCACACCACAGCATCCCCTGATCAGCACACCCCCCTCTCTGCAGACAAGGCAAAGGAGGATATGTGGACATTGCCCCCTCCACAGAAACCGGTACCCAGCTTGCCTTTGGCCTCATCTTCCAGTCCCGTTTAAGCATGCGCAGGGGTAAAGACCGCAGAATGTTAAGAGCCCCCCAAAACGCAAGAGACATGTCAATTTTTTATAGAGCGCCAACCCAACTCTCCAAACAGAGGAAAGCGGCAAATTCTCCCAGCAGTGCCGCAGTTGCTCCTCATTCTCCAGGACCACAAGCCTGAAGGGGGTCATTCCCTCACTTATGGGTGACGTCGGCGGCCGACTGAGCCCTCGCGGCCCACCGAGCAATTTCCCCAGCTTTCGAAAGAAAGCCTTTGGGATTGCCAGCTGCGCCATGTGCGGTCCTCGTTCCACCGCCCAAGGACATTGCCCTCTTGCTCAGTCTATCTTTTTTCCGCGTAGCCCTAACAGCACCATATTTTTGTTACCACCGCCTGAAAAAAAGTTTGATTATTTCTTTGTTTTTTTCTCAGTGCGTCAGTGTCCTTTTTCCTGCACTGGTACTCGATTCTTTTCCTTATCGAGGTTCCGTTCACCATTTCTTTTTTTGTTTTCAGTTTTTAACTGGCCTTCCCGCCACTGGTATTTTCCACCTCTGGGACGTCCGGTCCTTTCCGACCGTCGCTGGGGCCCTTTTTCCCCCTAGTGTCTGCCAGGCGAGGTTCAAAAAATGTGATCATGGTTCTAAATTAATGTCCTCTTACAGACCTGCATAATTGTGTCTGCCTCCATTTGCCTCGGACTTAACCATGACTCTGGTGATCTGGTGGTCCGTCTCTGTGGCAAGATGTCCTCCAAGTCGTTGAGGAGTCGGCAATCGCAAAAATGCAAGAATCTTCTCTAACCACCGACGTCTGGGTCCGGGCCCGAGACCTCGTCGGAGGCTTCGATCGTCGCATTGACTCCGGCCATGGAGCTCCGTCGGATTTCCTCTGGACGGCGGTCCCTGGACGGGCCATCGGCTGGCCAGGCAGAGTAATAACTCGCGCGAGCTGGCCGTCGGAGGGACGCACCTAGGTTCCCCCTTCACGTCCTGTTCGCGGAATGTAGCCCCGCCAGCCCGGCAGGCTAACATACGCGGCTTTAGCCTGTTCGAACCTTCCCTGCATCCGAGTCCTACGTGAAAAACACAACACGGATACAGCGACCTTCTAAACCTTTCCTCCGACTCGCGGTGGTCCGCACTTGAGTACTATTGTCCTCCTTTACCTCCCCTAATGGAACCGTCGTCGGGCCCGACACCGTCGGGCCCCGAGTCGGTTGCTGCCGGGTCTTCTGGGCTTGACCTCAGATTGACATCCTTGGAGCGCAGTATCTCTGCCTTCTGGACCAGCAGCGGGTCCTGGATGACCGGCATCCCCAGTGCCCCGCCCAGACCACCGGGACGTCGACGCCCAATTCGAGACCCCGGCGGCCGAGTCCGATCCTCGAGTCGATGCCTCTCCTCGAGTCGATCCTCCTCGGTCGAAGGTGCCCTCGTCCTCTCGTTCGGGACCGAGGGTCGTCGACGCCGGCGTCAACCCTCGCCCCTACGGAGCCCATCGATTCCTCCACGGAGGCGTCGGACCCCCCCCCTGGGACACGGAAAGGGGACGAGTCCGCCCGGCTTTTTTCTCAGACCCCGGTGCGTCCCCTCCGACTTGCCCGAGTCTGAGCCCATCGAAGGCGATCCCCTCCAGAGGATACGCCCCTTCTCTTATTTTGTGCGGGATATGGCCACATGCTTTGGCTTTCCCCCGCGTATCCAGAGGAGGACCGTCGCGCGAACTCTCTCGAGGCACTCCAGTACAACTCCTCCCCCGAAGGAGGGCCGTGACCGTGCCGGCCACTCCGCTGCTGGAGCGTCTGCTCTTTTCCACATGTGGGAAAGCCCGGCCTCAACACCGGTGTTAAGGCAAGCGGATCGCTTCGATTTATCGAGTCCGCAAGAGCCCCGGGTTCCAGCAAGGCGCAACTTGCCACACACCACTCCATGTGTTGTGAAATCGGCTAGGCCATCGGCCTTAAGAGTCCAAAAGATGCACTCCTCGGTGCCCTGTCCCCGGGTAATGAGGCCCGTACCCTGGATGCCCCCGGTAGGAAGTGCTTCCAGGGGTTTCCATGCTGGCCTGCCGGGTCCCGACATACCAGCTGTATATGGGCATGTTTCCCCCTCCCCAGACTTGGCGAAGGAGCTCGCCGGGTTCTCGGCTGGTATCTCTGACGAACCTTTGGCAGAGGTTCCGTGCCCTTGTTCCATAGTATTCGAGAGTGCTCGAAGTTCTTTCTCTCGGGCGGCCTACGACGGCGTCGCCGGCGTCGGCCCGAAGTAGCTGGAGCTGGCAATCGGTGCCCGGCTACATGCCTGGCTCCCAGTCATCCGACCTCGAGCCGTGGGTACAGGACAAGTTAGATCGATGTCCCTTGCTGATGACACCCTTTTCGGCAAGCCCATGTCCGATCAGGCTGCGGAACCTCGAGTCCGAGACTTTCACTCAGACTCGACTGTCCCGAAAGACCTCCGCTTCTCGCAGAAGAGGAAGGGTTCCGTGGAGAAGCCTTGTTAATACCGAGGAAGGGTGCTTGCCTATAGCAATCCCCCCCACCTTCAATACCCAGTACCGGGCGGCTTCCACTCAGTGCCCACAGACTAAGTAATGGTCCTGGGAATGGCCCCCGCAGGCCGCGGGCCCGCACCCAATCCCGCTGCACAGCCCCCTGCCACGCAGGGTTGTGGTTTTTTGACTATGCCATCATAGCCTCTCCCCCCTCCGCACCCGTCGCTCAGCACGTGGGGCAGGCTGATCACCCTTCGCTCACGAGGTGGCCAGCCATTCATCCGATTCCTGGTGCGTGCAGGTGGTTTCAAAGGGGCTACCTCTTGCATTTTCACCAGGCTCCTCCCCCCTACTTTCCGGGGGAGCCTCCCGCCCCCTCTTCACAGAGACTTACCCCTTCAGGAACTGCAGGGTCTACTGGAGGCGCCAGCCTGTGGAGGCATTGCCCCAACCTCAGTGGGGTCAGGGTGTTCTACGCCATATACTTCCCTGGTCCCAAAGAGGCCGGGATGCCTCAGACCCATTCTGTACCTTGCGCAACCTCAACATGTTTCCTGCAGCGCGGAAAAGTTCAGGATGCTTACTCTTTGAATCTTGCTGCCCTCCACCTCCACAGGGAGATTGGCCTATGCTCCTTGGATCTAAAGCTGCCTATACTCACCTCCGGATTCCTCCCGGACCACCGACGATATCTCAGCTTTGTAGTTCCGGTAACAACTATCATTAAAAACACCCAGCGTGCTGCCTTTCTTCTTGTGCTCCGCCCCCCAGGGTTGTTCTAACAAAATGCCTGGCGGTGGTCGCGGCCTTCCTGAGGCTTCAGGGCTCTGTTCGTTTTTTCCTTACCTGGACGACTGGCTCGTACGGGCGCAGTCGGCCACAAGAGTTCGCCACAGGCCACGCCGCGTACGGTGGGCTCTGCTTCAGGCACTTGGGCTTCGTCATAAACGTCGGGAAGTTTCGCCGTTGCGCCCCTCTCCGGATCTCGAGTTCATAGGAGCTCGGCTCGACACTCTGCAAGCTCGGGCCTTCTTGCCTCGAGAGCGAGCCCGACCAGGCTCATGGCTTTGGCCGGCAGATTCCACAGTTGGCGTCTCCGGTTCCTTCGGCCCGGAGGTTCCTAGCAGCTGCTCGTTGGGTTCATATATGCCTCCACGGTCCATGTCACGCCGAATGCCCGACTGCATATGATGCCTGTCCAGTGGTGTCTTCCGCACTCAATAGGCATCAGGCCACGGGAGGTCTGGCGGACCTTCTACAGATCTCCGACTGCCTGGTCTCCTCTCTGCATTGGTGGCTCCACCTGCCCAACCTGGTACGGGGTCTGTCCCTTTCAGTCTCCCGCACCCTCCCCTGTTGATGATGACCGATGCTTCTCTCTTGGGATGGGGAGCGCAGTGCCATGGAGCGCGCACTCAAGGCCTTTGGACGCTCCTTGGGATGTGGCTCAACAAATCAACTTCCTGGAGCTGCGGGCGATCCGCCTATGCTCTGCGGACCTTCTCTCACCTCACCTCTCTCCAGTCCGTACTGGTGCAGACGGACACTCAGGTGGCCATTGTTCCTACGTGAACAAACAAGGGGGCATGGGCTCCCTCCTGCTCTGTCAGGAGGCCCGGCGACTGTGCGACTGGGCTGTCGACCACAAAACATCCTCCTCAAGCGCTGTTTACCTGCCCGGGCAGGATAATTGCCTGGCCGACAGGCTGAGCCGTGTCTTGCAGCCCCACGAGTTGTAGGTTGAACCCCGGCGTTGCCTAGCAAATCTTCCGCCGGTGGTGGCCCCCCCACCGTGGACCTCTTTTGCCAGTCCCCTGAACCCGCAGCTTCCCCGGTTCTGCTCTCTGGCATCCGCACTGTTTTCCCCTCCAGAGATGGCCCCGGCAACTGACTTTCCCTCATTGTCGTTGGATCCAGCAGGCCTACTGTAATGCACTTTCCTACACCACGCTCCGCTGGCTTTACCTCGGTCGGACGCTCTTCAATGGTCTGCCGCGGGACGGTGACCTAATCGTCGATCCGTGCAATAGTTGGCTCACCGAATTGGACCGCAGACGGCAACCCTCCGGTTTTTCCTATGACTTCCTGCAGTTAGACCGGTGGAACCACCCATCTCCCTCTGGGGTTTCAGCCCCGATCACTCTATCTGACCAAATATCACTTTTGCGGGTACTCTTCTGCAACACCCCAACCTCACAGGGCCCCTTCACGCCCTAGATGAGGAGATGGCCTGGACTCGCTCACCGAGCCCCACCCCGGGGGTAGTTCCTGGCCCCGCTCCTACGCATCACTCCCGGAGGGACGGAAGCTAGATCGTCACCTACGGGCGTCTCGGCGACCTTCTAACCCGGAAGTCTTACGCCCCACCCTACACCATCGGCGTCGCTTCTACCGCCTGGTCGTTCTACAGCGTTCTGACGGACCCCATTCGCCATGCCCTAGTGGTCGGGGGTACTGACTAAATACTTGACTGCCACCTCTCCGATCTAGGCCTCAAAGTCCCACTCACCGGTGTACCAGACGTCCACCCTCAGCTAGCTCTTCCTCGAGCACATCATTCGCACCCGGTGGGGAGTGGCCCGCCAGCCCCTTTCCTCCGCATCCCATTGGTGGCGCGGCACTTTCCTCCTCAGGGGCCTCGCTTCTCTTTCTGCTAAGCCCGCCGTTGCGCACCTCACACGCGGCCTGCCCGGAGCTGGGACCTCCTACAATGTGGTTTTAACAAAGGCTCATGACCTTGCCCGCCTTTCGCAACACCATGGCTACCGACGCGCTGGGGCCCATCCGCTTGATCTCTCATGGAAAAGCTCTCGTCTCTTCTAGTGCGTAGCCCCCTCACCTCCTAGCTAGGCGTTCGTTAGTGCGGGCAAACATACCAAGGCCCTACGTGTACCGGACGCCCCCACGTACACTAGGGTTCATACAGGAACTAGGCGTTGTCTTACGGACTCACCCTAGAGTTTCTTCCATAAGGTGGTTTCCTACTTTTACCACATCAAATCACACGCATGTGCTGGTTCTTCCGACCTTCTTTTCTTCCCAGGCACCACATAACCAGCAGGCAGCGCTGAGGACTGTTCTGCCACTTACCCTGGACTGTCGAAAGAGCCTTGTTCCTTCTAACCTTGACCGATACTCGTGGGCATAGGAAAGCTGCCTCAGCTTTTACGTTTCCTGTTGAACACCCAATCGGTGGGATTGGAGAGCAGGTTAGTCTGTGTTCGAAGTCGTTAACTCTGTCCTATCTGGGATAACGGGCTGACTAGCATACGCCTTTGTGCCGGGGGGTCTTTGGCCGTAATATCGCGGGGCCAGACGACGTCCTCTCGTTGTGGAGAGAGAGGACAGAGGAAGGCAAATCAGGGGCGCACCGTGTCCCCCTGGTCGAAGTTGGCGTCACTGTCTGCACCACCTTCCAGACGTCCCTTTGGTTTCCGTGTTGGCAGGTACATCTGCCGGGGCCGCTACTTAGGCGTCTTTCTAGCCGAAGACAACATGTTATGTGCTGGCTACATATACTGCCTGGACGAAGGGCTACAAAGTCCCCGCAGGAGGATTAATAGTGCTTTGCGGACGAGAGACAGTCCTGCCACAATCTCTTTGAGGTTTAGGCCAAACTCCTACCCGCCAAGGCCCCGGATGGTTTGGCTAACCGGCGTGCGGATTCTGTATTCAGATGAGATTTCCGATGGTCCTTCTGTGCAGGTTTGAGCTGGAGGGAGCTTCACTCTTTTCCAGCTTGAGCGTCTCCGAGTAGCCTTTAAGATAGGGGAAGTCCCATAAGTGAGAGCGGACCTGACTTCCTCGCTATGCCCGGTCCTGGAGACTGATAGACGTAGGCCTACTCACCTGTAACCATCAGGTGTTGCTCCAGGAGCAAACAAAGCCAACCCGATACTCAGTCCTCACTTACCCTCCTCCTCCCCTGGAGATTGCAGTCCATGTCTTTACTGGTTCGCCCTGGTCACAGTTACCGCTATGGTCATTTGCGACCCCTGAGCAAGATGGCATCCTTGGCGCGCCGGGAAGAGGACTGCCGAGACCCCATGTCGCGCTGCAATCCCAACAGGCCTTTCTTCGAAAGCTGGGGACACATTGCTCTCCGCGAGGGCTTCCGTCCGGGCGCCGAACCGTCAGCAACACCACATAACGTGGAGGCGACTGAGCTTCCTGGCTAGATCCTACCTGCGAGAAACAACATCGTTACAGGTGACGTAAACTACTCTCTTCACATGCTCGCAGTAAGAGTGGGGCATTCAAGCAATACAACTGGGGACAGCATGCTTGGCAAGCACGACTGAACTCTCTTCCAATACTTTAAAGGACACCCCAAATGTCATCTTTAAAGGGAAGGACGGGCACCACCTCAAATAGCCCCAGGCAAGCTTGGCATCAAGGCGTTAACGGCCCTCAGACTCTGGTCCATACACAATTCAGTTTCACAACCCCAGAAAACATGTCCCCACAACTGTTTGAACAAAAAGCATACCACACTTAGATAGCCTAAAGACATTCCTGGCTTCCAAACGATGCTACCAGGATATCATCCATATAGGCAACAATTTTCGCCCCAGGGAACCGCCCAACCTGCACCCCCTCTATCTATGTGGGTTGAACCTGCACTGAGCGCACTCTAAGAAAAACAACCACACGCACAGGAAACCAGTGCAGGAGGATGGCCCTCGGCGCAACCCTGACCCCGGGTACCGACGCCCGGCGGCAAGAAGCAAAATTCCCTCTGAAACTGTGCCAACACTTTTTTACCACCACAGCGCTGCCTCGGGGAGAACGACGTGGTAAAGTGCACGTCGCGCACACGAGAGCCTGCCCAGAAAAGCATACCACCATCAAACCCCAAGCACTCACCAGCAACTCCCCACAACAAGACCAATGCACACCCAGGCTTTCAATTAAATCAACACTGACCCTTTTTATGCACCCACTAATCTGACAAACCTGGGACCAGCAGAGCTCGTTCCTGCTGGACACAACACTGCGCCCCTCACTTCCACAGACGGGGGCCCACCGCACACCGAGAGAGATTACAGCGCACACGGATGTCGATCCCTCAGTCGAACCTCACATCTGACCGTCCTGAATCAGTGGCTGGCATAATCATAACAAGGACAATTGCCCATAGCCAAAATTTTCCGCCAATAGATTTGACCCTGTCACAATTTACCCCGAGAGGAACAAGCAACAGGATGCACTAAAAGCGCTATAGAGTAAGCAATCCCAACCCCGGTTGATAGGCTAACACAACCACATGTCGTGAGCTGACATATTACTATGCAACAAGGGAACGAATTCAGCAAGCCCTCTGTCCTATAAGGGTGCCTCCCATCCCCCCCCCCCCGCTGCTGTGACAGACAGCATGCCTTATTCAGATGGGCTTGTTCACACCATGCTCCAATCCTGCGCCCAGCATCCGATGAGGACACCAGTCATTCCAAAAGCACTGTCAGGCTCCAGGGGTCTTATAAGGAATCTGGGGGCACTGCGCCTAGACATGGCCCTCTCTACTCTCTGCCATCCCTCCTCCGCTTGGGGATCTTCTATCTTCCCAACCCTCCTCTGTAACCAGGGGTGGTTTTAGGACTCCTTCTGTTCACACCCATTACAGAGAAGGACAAGGCCTAGCACCTATTCCAAAAAATCTATATCCATATCAAGCCACCTGGAATAATCTCCTGGCACCAAATACACGTAACAAACTTTGGTGAAAGCGACCCACCAAAAACGCACGCACCCGAAAATTTGCACATTCATCTGAAAACACCACGGTTCCCAGCCTCTTCGGTAGCCTGGCAACGGGTGCGAGAGTTCCAACAAGGGATCCTAGGCGTCCTCTGAGCATGTGACAGGACAAATGCACGGGGAGACACGAACCACACCAACTTGATCTGTTAAGGGTCACCCTGTTGAATGTGTAATTTAAAAATTGATTAAGTACTTCACTCAACTTTACTCATGTTCTGCCGTGAGTGTATCAAGCCCATTATTCAGCTCCGTATGTGTTGCAGCGCTATATAAGCTCTTCCTCTCCCGTCAACCAAAAGACGTTAACTGCCGACCAAGGTGCTGGACCACGACGGGTTCTCCCGAGGATCCATCTGCCAGGCAAGCTTTCAAAAATCTGGGTGTCTCAATACGTTTACGGCAGCTGAAAGTCAATAATTCATGAGTGTCTGCCCGCATGATTGCCCTTGCTGTCTCCATAGAAAAGGGGGCAGATTTTCCTTGTGGCACTCATTGTTAAGTCCTCATATGCGTTCCACTGTTTTCCTGAAGGACAGCGCACTATGAAAAAAAAAAACGCAGAGTCCTGATATAAAATGAACTGGGAAGCACCACCTGGGATTCTGTCGGCAGCCCCCTGGACAGGTCAAAGTTGCCATGCCAAACTGGTGCGTGTGTCTGATCATCGCAATAGTTTCAATGCACTCCCGAGAACCCACACCCTCCCCAACAAACGTTAGGGATCTCGAGGGTATCAAAAACGTAATCAAGACATGATAGAGTTTCCATGCAGCCTAGCGACAAGTGGGGTGGAAAAATCCTTATCTCGTCAGGATTGGAAGGTTTCCAACCATCAAATACATCACACAAGTTGGTCTGCCACTCCTTCTTCTAGAACCTGTCAGGTTCCATTCTGCAGGGTGCGCTCCTATCCATGGCATGGATCCAGAACACAAGTTTATTAATCCCTTCCCCGAAAATTGAGGATTTGTTAGGGGAGGATGGAAATCCCTCTCTGACATCTAATCTTGCCCAGACCTATGAAAAAAGGCACTATCCGGGGTGTTGGACCATAAATATTACAGGAAAGTGAGAGGGACAATCATATGTATCTAAACCCACCAGGCGCCCTTCCACAATCAGATTAATCGCCTCCCTGTGTGTCTGTCCACTTGGGTCTCCAACACAAAATCGAGCGCTTTTGCGGATCAGGATGGCCTAACTCCCGCCCTCTGGGAGTCAGCCAGTGGCCCCATAGGTACTAACCATCCTACCACCTCTGTAACTTATCATGTTCCTTTGGACTCTAGATGGGTCCTCTTGCAACATAGCCACATCAGTTTGTCAAATCACTCAGATGTGTCAGCACTTTATACCATTTTACAGGGGAGCCAAAACCACAGATGTTTCCATGATAAGCACTCGTTTAGTAGGGGCCACCCATTTCCCTTCCACAGACGAAACCACCCCCTCTCTCAACCCCCCAAATCCATGACAGCCTGCACACCCTATCCTCTCACCACCACGAACACCAACACTAACAATCCCATATATAACAGGTATAGCTCAACACCCACACACCCTTTCAATTGTTCAAAAGGCCACAAGTTCCCATTTCCAAGCATTTAAACTTGTGGCATGATCAGGCCCATCAGGATCGCTGCCATGATGGTTTTTGACACCGCACAAGTAATAGTGGCCCAGTAATTCAGCCACGAGTCTCGGTTCCAGAACATGTTGGCTCCTACATTCCTGCAGAGTCTGCCCCTCTATGGCTGGGCCCGAGTGCACAAGTCTCTCCAATTTCATGCAAGGGGGGTAGAGAGATGCAGCAAGCTGACTGATTAGTTGGTGCCGGGCATAGCCACACGTCTTCACAAACGAGAAGGTCGCTCGTCACTAGATCGAGCCTTTTCACAGCAAAATCCTCCGATAATTCAGGAGGTCTTCCCGGTGTCATCCCTTGACCACAAGCTTCCACCGATCCCGCCGCATATCCCAGCTCTGATGCGCCAACAGTTATACACACTTCTGGGGAGGGGTAGTGGTATGAGCAATCAGCCTTCTAAGTCCCTCCTAGTAAAGGTGAGCCGCCCCCTCGCATCTCACACAGTCCTGGCCCCTCAGGCTGGTAAAAGAGCCTCACAAATCTCCATGGCCCTCTGCGGAAGCTAGAGAGTACCGCGTGCTGGTTTTGGATGGATGATGTGGAGTGAGGTCAGAGTGGAGGAGTAGCCTATGTGTTAGAGCATGGCTTGATAACCAAGGCAACCAGGGTTTTGGAGTTCCCACTAGCATCTCCTTCGTGGCCTTGGGCAAGTCACTTAACCCTCCATTGCCTCAGAAGAAGAGGCCTGGCAATCTACTTCCGGTGATACTGTCAAGAACACCCAGGAGTCAGGACTGACGTGCGAAGGCACACTTGGCTTTGGTTTTTGTGGATGTGAAGGCACGGAGCAAAGAAGGGCAAACAAATTCCTGTGACTCACCAAATGTTTTGCAGGCTTCCAAGAACTTCCTTCCGTTTCTTACTCACCGACGCGCCGATTAGGTATGTTCTGGAAAATCATAATTTTTCCGCACTCCTTGCCTCCTTACTTCTGGTGGTCCTCAGTCATACAGAGGTCTTTATAACTGTATTAATAATAATGGAACCTTGCGGCTTCAAAAAGGTGTTTTTTTAGCCTGGATTTGATTAAGGTGTAGAGAAGGAGCCCAACACACAGACTCAGAGGTAGTTTGGTTCCAGGCATATGGAGGCAGCCAAGATGGAATGAACGAAGTGTGGGAGTTGCTAGTGGCAGCGAGAGGCACCAGATTCAAGGGATCTGCCAGAGGAGTGGAGTTCCTGAGGAGGGTTGTAAAGTGAGATAAGCGGAGGTAAGGTAGTGAGGAGTGGAAGAATAAATGCACTTGTAGGTCCGTAGGAGAAGTTTGAACTGGAATGCGGGAGGAGGAAACTGATAGTGCGCCAGTGAAGTGAATTGAGAAGCAGGATTACATGCACATAGCAACCACTAGTGGAAGATAAGACCGGCAGCTGAGTTGAAACAGATTGACGGGGAGAGAGATGATTCAGATGGAAGACCAGCGAGGAGCAGGTTACAATAGTCAAGGCTGGAGGGGCCTGATATGGAGTTGCGATGGCTATGCACCTCTAAGTTGCCGCTGAAGTTTGTTAACCCCAGATATTCAATTCAGGGCCATACTTTGGCCACTGGAATTGAATATCTGGGGTCTGCTGCAATGCGGCCACATAATGCGAAGAAACTAACTGGGCCAGTGGGCAGGAGATAATGCCCAGAGCTCCCACAGCTAAAGATAGTTGCAGCTTTTCCCATGCGTAGTCTTTATCCTCGAGTACACTAACCATAAATGACATTGGTTAAGGGGCACTAACCGGATTCATTGTAAAATTTTTTAACGGGTTTATACAAACTCTTAACAAGTTGGTTCCGTAATATCTTTCGTTGTTATTAAATTCCACTAATGACTTGGTAAATCTAAGCATTTACAATCTATGAGCACCTTTTGTATTTCTATCTTGTAGGGGTGTTTATTTACAATTATGTTTTAGGAACACCAGTCCTTATTTGGCATTACAGTATTGGTCTGGGGAAGGCCCATATATTTGAAACTGTATCTATTCTTTTCCTCCAATTTTGGTAAAAGATTGAAAACATGTTTGTTTAATCACAATTAATGGTGTATTATATCGGAAGTTTTTTGCTTTGCTGTAAACCATGCAGAACCACTATTTAGTGTAGTATCATTGTGTATATAAAATTGTATTAGATTAGATTAGACCTAACCAGGCAGCAGTTCAATATGGCCGCTGACAGGTTAGCAAAGGGTTGTCCACCGACGCTCTTGGCCCTGGAACGCCCATGACACCCATAGATGCTACAAGGCTAGCATTAGGGCATGTAGCAGCCGGAACCCAGGTGGATATTCATCGGCTTACTGCCAATGACTATCAGTCTCTATAGCAATATTTACACAGTTTACAGGAATTTAAACTATGTAAATGCCTTTGAATATCAG
>CM066036.1:855212451-855310374 GCA_033557465.1 Ichthyophis bannanicus
GCAGATAAAGACCAGCATGGTCAAATCTAGTATGACCCAGCTACGATGGCAAAGAGTAGGTTGCACCTGAGCATGCACCGTTGCAGGCCACCACCTCACCACGATCCCTGTTTAGGGGTGTGTGTGGGATACCCACAACTCTTATGCAGGGAACACCCCTATTGGTTTGAGAGAGAAATAAGATGGACAGTTCGTTGTTATTTTGATTTATCCGTGTTGCTGTAAAGTCGAGTCACTGTGATCGGTCCCATGACATTGTGAAGTCGTCCACATGGGCCCCAGTCGACACCCCGTGCATGGGGTTCCTCACTCGCCGCGTGCAAATGACCAGGACGGCCCAGTGGTTGTCGTCACTTTCCCCAATAGAGTTCAATCCATCCTGGGACACTCCAGAGGACATCTGTCTAAGGTTCCCCATGACCTTGGTGTGTCCCTGCAAGTGAGCTGCTCGAAAATATCCCAAAAAACCTCCTGCCCGGGGACTCACCACTTCCAGGCCGGGTCAAGCCCTACGATGTGGTGTTGTACACAGACGCTTCCCTGTTAGGGTGGGGAATCCATTAGAGGGTCTCGTTTGCACGCAAGGCGCCAGATGGGTGGTCGCCTGATGGAGGCCCTCAGCAGCAGATAAACCTAGCTCGAATCTCCGGGCCATTCGGTGGACCTGAGGGCCTTCGAGAATATCCTCAGTGGCGAAGGTGCAGCAAGATGACAGTAACCGCCGTGCGGGTAGTGATGTTCTACATCAACAAAGAGGAGTGTGGCACAGGGTTATGCTCCCTCTGCCAGGGAGAGCAGTCCTCATCTGCTCTTTTTGCCGACCTGGTGATTAGAGGAGGTCCCTCAAGGCAGAGACGTATCCCTCCTCCCGCGTCCGGGACGAATGAGCCTGGAGGACCAGGTCTCAGCAGAAACATTCACCCCCATGTCGTATGGCCGCCGCTGGAATCACAGTTAGTGCACGGATACGGCTGCTTCCTACGGCGGGGCACTCCAGCGATTAGGCCTCTTCGCCAGACCCAGAAAACAAAACTCCCTCGCTTCTGCCGGCCCCGTGTGCTGCCATCGGGCAGGGAGGGCCGTGATGCATTTCTCCTGGACTGACAGTCCTCCAGTCTCGATCCTATGCATCTCCCTCCTTGCCCCGACTCAGTGCAGAGGACTCTGCCTCAAGGCTCAGAGGGACAGGGCATCTGCTGATTCTCGATGGTCCCTGCTAAGCCTTGTTACCAACTACTGGCTCCAGCTGTCGTCGGAGCCTCCAATTCCCCTGAGGCTCTAAGCCAGGGGAATTAGCCTGACGCAGGAGGGAGGTCGGAGATACTGCGACCCGACCACCTGTCCTCCCTATCCCTCATTGCCTGACAGCTGAATGAGCCGTCTCGCCTCTCTGCTCCTTCGGGAGGCAGGTCACAGGAAATCCTCCTTGCCGCGAGGAAGGACTCTCACAATGGCGGGCCTTAACGCCTTTAAGTGAACAAAACGCTTATCAATCTGCTGCACTCGGCGCTCCAGCTGGACCCTCTTCTCATGCTCGGTTGCCGATTGGGTGATCGTTGCCAATACCTTCTCCACCATCTGCGAGGTTAGGGGGAAGTCAAATTCTGTGAGAGCTCATTTTAGCGACCATATCAGACACTAATCATCTCCCCGTCGTCGATGGAAAGCCCTCTATCGGGCAACCTATAGTCTCCCGACTTTATGCGTGGGGCTCTCTCGTTATCCAAGCCAGCCCATACTGTCCCCAACGAGTGGAGTGGACGGACTTGAATGTGGGGCTCACGCAGCTCACTCGTCCACCCTTCGAGCTCGTGATGGATGTCGTGCTTGCTACGGCATTTGTCCTGGATAGGTTGTCTTTGGTGGTGAGCAGCATGAGCCTCGGCTCATGGCTGACGCGCCCTTTACACTATTTGTATATCGGAACAGGGATGGTCCTCCAGACGCCATCCCGAAGTGTCATACCCATAGGGTTTCGTGTCGGCCTTTCATCTCAACCAAGAGATAGTGCTCAAAACCTTCTTCCCGAGGCCCAATGCCAATCAGTCGGCGGAGGCACTCCACACCTCGACTGCAAGCGGGCCCGCGACCGCTACTTGCCCCACAGCGTACCTAGGCGTACAAGTTCTGACCCGTCTACTTCAGTGACCGTACGGATCCCAATAGGCGAGGGGCCAAGTCAGGTCAACAAGTGCCACCCTCTCGGGATGGGCGGCTGTGGCGGACTTGGTGCTATGAGATGTTTCATACTATGCCAAAGGCCGGGCGTCCCCCTGGATCATTGAGAGTCACGGGCACATGGGGTCTCCGAACAAAAGCAGCCTCAGGGCGCCTTTCTGCGCCTCTGCTGCCCATGATGGAAATACTGCCAGTGATGGCCCAACCGCGTTCTTCTACGATATAACTTCGCATGCCCACATACTGCCTGGAGTCCCGCCGAGACAGCACCTTCAAGCAGGCTGTACTCGTTAATCTGTGCTGGGGTATAAGCAACTCCTGGCCCTCTCCGACCCATCTGCATGCGCTTACCGAGCGGTATTCGACACAGGCGGAAAAGCAGAGGCTAGGGTCCTTTGAGGCTTAGCGCACATTCTGCTAATACAAGCGTTACTCAGAGGGCATATTTTTCCTTCTGGTTACAGGTTCCGGTAGCCTGCTAAGTTAGGGAGTAGTCCCTTAAGTGAGGAAGTTGTGGCGTCGAGGCGCTGGCCTAATCGGCTGACTTCAGGCCCGGTTCCTTGATGAAAGCGTCGGACTCATCTGTAACCAGGGGTTTCTCCAGCGAAGACAGCCAGGCAATCAGTCCGCACTTACCTCCCGCCTCCCCTGATGAGTTGCTGAATTTTTGTCCTTCCCTTGACCATCTGCTGGTAGGCGCCGCAGGAGCTAAGGGACCTGAGTCTGAGCATAAGGATTGGGCACCCCTTAGGCGGGAAGAGGATCCAAGCCTGGAGTCGTGGCGGGGTATCAATTCCAAAGGCTTTCTGTTGAAAGCTGCTGGAATTGCTCCGTTTGCGGGCTAGTCGGTGGTCGACGCTAACCCATAAGTGAAGGCTGATTCCTGCTGTCCTTGGAGATACAGCTGTGTATAGGTGAGTAGTAATACTACTTTCTGGTCTTTGAATGAGTTCTGCCCTCAGCACACCCAACCTGTACGTCTTCCATTTCAGAAGAACAGACCTGCAACCCAACAGGTTTATACGCTGCCTTGCGAAAGAGGACATTATTTTTACTGAAATTGGAATTTGCCCGAAAAAAATCTTTGCCTTTTCAAGGAACAAACCAAGAGCCGAGACACAAGCGAGTCAGATGAAAGAGACAGACAGCAGATGAGCAGTAAGCAGAGAGCTGAGCAACAGCCGGCAGCAAGGGTTTAGCATCTCACTGTGTGACCGGACCGTGTGAGAAATCACCTAACCCTATAATGCTTCAGGATACAAATTAAGCAGAAGCTCTACTGAGCCATCAGCCGGGCGGAACACCCAAAACACCCGAATCGTAACTCACCTTGAGCTGCTACTGAAAAGCGAATGAGGCAAGATCAAACCGAATTAATAAGAAATTTACACTGACCGAGGTTGAGACAGACCGTGCCTCGAGAATATAAACTGCGGACTCAATATTTAAATTTCCAACTCCTGCCCGATTACAGTTGCTCCAGAACACTGCACATAGTCAGAGATCATTTCACATGCCACATGCTATGACCACATCAGCGCCTCTGCTTATCAAGCTACTACTGGCTCCCCATCAAAATATATCCACTAATAAAAATACTCTAAGGTACCAGATCCTCCATTTACATACACACTCAACAATACCTCTCAGAACTCTCTCCACTTTCCACACCCCATCTTGCAGCCTCCGCCCCGTATCTGCGCACATAAATCAATTGCACCTTCCCCTAACTTCACTGATGCCCCATCCTTTGACCTCAACCCGACATTTCTGCCATGTACTTGTCCGAGGCCCCTCCATCTGGAACTCCTTATTCCTACTGAATTTTGCCCCGCTTTAGAACCATCATTTCAGAGAAATTCAAATCGATCTTCAAACCCCATCTCTTCCAAACTGCCTGTTGACCTCCTTCCTTTCTGGCTCCTGATCACCTTCTCCACCCCCACCCTTCTATGTCGCCTCTCCTTTGTATTCTCCCTGCGTATGAGTGCCCTCTCTGTCCTATCAATTTGATGTATGGTTCCGTTCTTTTTTCTAGGCATTGACTTTATTATTGCCCCCAAACCACCCTGATGTCGTTGAAGAAGTGTATCTTAAGTATTGCCAATAAAGACAGAGATAAAATAAGAATAAAGCTGCTTCTACAGCTCAATGTCTGTTTTGGGGGGTAGGGGGGGTTCAATTTCCATTTTGCTTTTTTTGAATATTTTTTGTTCTAATTTGTTGTTTGCTATTCTTTACTAAGTACTGGTCTGAGTTTACCAAGGGCCGGTAGTAGAGAACAAAGACTGAATTTGAATTCAAGAAAGGATATACGCACAAAAAACATAGAAGATCTCTTCATTAGTAGGGTTGAGTTCTTGGATTTCATGCTGTTGTTGAGTTGTCCATTTGCGGGGGGGTTTTGTGGTATGATGCAAACTCATGTTGGCCAGTGAGGGGAATTGGTGGTTGGTTATTTATTCTATTTATTTATTTTAGTCAGTTTTGTATACGCACCTTATCCTTCAATCAAAGTTGTTAGAGGATATAACGAGGAGCTCTACATTCAACATAAGCGACTGACAAGACCCTAACATATATTTCTGGGGGTTGAGTCCCGAGGTCTGAGATGTCAGTGTTTGTTAGGCTGCTCTCGGCATGGCTGTGGGGCATTGCGGAGTGTCAAGGTTCATTATGACGGCTTTGACGATGAAACCAGGTGGGTTTTGAGGGATTTGCGGAAATAATTGACAGGTCCTTTGGTGCTCCTAATTCCTCAATGAAGCCGAGTTCCATAGGTCCAGTGCCGCAGAGTGAGAGGCCTCTTCTGGAAGTTGATTGCTCCGTTTTGTGCGTATCCCGGCTGGGGTTGTGGAGTCCTTTTGGTCTGACTTGCGGTTTGAAAGCTGGGTCTGCTGTGCCTGTGTGTCTTTGACTTATTGTGGTCTGCCCTAGAATTTTCTGACTGCAGACCGAAGTGTGTGTATGGTCCTTGAAGATGACTAGGTGTTGCATTGAAATTGGCCCCGTGCCATGTATGGGTAGCCTAGTGCAGCTGTTGGAGTACTGGTTGTTATGGGTGCGTATTTGGACGTTCCAGTCTGATTATGTAGTGCTGCAGTGTTTTAAACTCAGGATGAATGTGGGTGTACAGAGTGTTTTAGGGTAACCCATGCCCTATAGCGAATTTCCGTAGTAGTCCAGTATTATGGGGGGTAATGACTGCCTGGCATAAATGTGCCGGCAAATGTTATTGGTCTGAAGGATTGAAAGTGTAGTCGTTCTGATGATCTTTAAACGGTGGTACACTTTTGCCGCCTCAGTCTTGTGTAATGTGGGAATGGAGATCGAGATTTCTTTGTCTATGCATGACACTGAGATACTTTACTTAAGCCTTTATTGTGATTCGTCCTGGTGTAGTATGTTGATTTCTTAGAGAGGTGGGTTGAATGTTTGTGCACTCCTGGAAATTAACTTTGCTTCAGTCTTATCAAAGTTTACTTTGAGGATATTGTCGGAGAGAAAGACACGTGTTCATCATGTTCGAGGCTGATATTTGCGCAGTAATTGAAGGTTAATGTCAGGGGTGATCAAGGTCGATTGGATCTGGGTGGCGGATATACCTATTAATCGTCTGACCGTAAATTGGTGCATATTGTATGTTGTTGATTGTCTGATGATGCTGCACTTTATGGGCACCTGCGATATAGATGTTGAATACTATTGATGACATGGCAGTCCGATCAATGTGGTATGCCTTGCATGGTAGGATCTTAACTTGAGCCTGATTTCTTTTCCCCGCATATTACTTGCTTGTGTGCGGTTGTTTAGCTAGGAGCGTGAACAATTTCATGAGTGTTGTTGCTCGTAAGCTCATTTTTGTTGGAGGAGCTGTAGGAGTATGGGGTGTGATACCATATCAAAGACAGCTGAGATGTCTGTTGTGAAATTAGTAAGAAACCGTTCTTTATGTGTTTGTCTATCCCTTTCAGTAGGTTGTCAAAGAGGGAGGCTGAGACCAGAGTCTCTACGTTGTGATGTGGGTTTGAAGCCAGGTGCGTGCTGCAAGTCCAGTGAAGCATGCAAGGTCCACGTGATCCTGTAGTTGTCTTTGTACTACTTTCTCGATGCATTTTGAGCAGATAAATGGCAAGCTTGAGATCGGGGAAGGTTTACAGATTTCGCCCGGTCAGACGGTTATTAGCCGAGCTGCCTTTAAGAATTGGTCATATGCTAGCTTGATTTAGAATCCATGTGGGAAATGTGCCCTTGCCTGGAGGGACTGTCCCTCTAAGATTTTGTGTAGGTGGCTGACTTAGATGGTTCTTGGAAAGCCTTGATCCACTCCACTGGGCACATGTGGTCCGCTGGTGCGGTTATGCCGTATTATTTTATGCGGAGGCCCACAATGTGATTCCTATTTGCTGTCGTTGCTCGGGTATAGAGAAATCAGTCCAGGGGTTTAGGTGAGATTCTTTGCCAAGACGGCTGGTTGTGTGTCACTGCATGAGGAGACCAGAATTGTGAATGTGAAACTTTTTTTGTATGTTGAGTTGAACAATGAAAAAGCCTTACTTCTGATCTGCCATCCATCGTTGGCGCATGATAAATTTATGGCTGAATTCTGGGAGTGGTCTATATGAATGAATAAAATTATGAACCCTATCAGACAAATGAAAGAATGTATGCCCCATTCAAAAGGACAATGTATGTGTTTGCTGGCAAAATGCACAATATAACCTACTTATTTTCAAAAAAATATATAGATACTATTTGGGATATCTAAATTGCTAAATGGCGAGATCATCTTCTCCGGATAGTTGTGCGGCCATGTTAGCGAGGAGGAAGTAAAGTATAGTAAGCGGTTAGGACAGAAAATTGAACTCCATGATAGTGGCCAAATGCAGGCACTAGTCAGTACGGGTAAGTGCCATTTTTAGTTTAAGCCTGCCAAATAGCCATTGGCCGAGTCTAAGCAGGATAGTTTGTTCACCAATGATGTAAACAAAAGTATGACAAACAATTCCAAGCCGGAGCCCTAACCCACAGATCACTTCTGGCCTTGGCCACTGCCCAAAAGTTCCACTCATTGTTTTTTTCTCCAGATTAACCCCTGCGCTAGATCCTTTTATGCATACTTCAAGAATGAAGGCCCCATACACTGGAACCAAAGGGGCTTGCACCAGTGACTTGTGCCACAGCAGCATGTAGTAGTGAAATCTTCTCCAGATTGATGAGCAAACAGAAAGATACAGAGTGCAGAGAAGAATGAACTCGCTTACACCAAATAATACTAGTTTTGTGTATTGACGTGACTGAAATTGCCGGTTTTAAAAAGTTTATGACTAAAAAGCGCAAAAAGGGTCGGGAATGTAAAACTATACCAATAAATGACAAAAATATACCCCAAAAATTGCAAAAATGCAATACATGAAAGACTTTCAGGACTTCTGAAACAGCAATGAAAATTCCCAGTTGGGAAGAAGGTTAAAAAGACCTTATGGACTTGCGTTCTATTCCTTTAGCGGGCTTCTTAGTTACCACATCGAGTGGTCCTGATAAATCGTTCCCATTTATTAATTTTTTATGATTCACTTTTATCTTAGCTTGATAACGGTCTAAGAGTGCCCATGACAAAAGCCAGAAGAATGATCTGATACTTACGCCAGTATGTTTCACTGATTTTATCATATTTTTATGCAGGGCTATCTACTTCACTCCGCCAGGGTGCTTCGCTCCAATCATGTGGCAGCATTTTGCCAGAATGGAGTGAGGACTGCCCTGATTCAGGGAGTTTATCTCTAGGTATCTTCCAATGAATTAAGGACAACCCCTACTTATAGGACTTAATGAATTGGTTTGATAAAACTGACAGTCTACAAGTAATTTGCCTATAAAGAACCCCCAAACAGAGAAAAGTCCCTGCGCCCAGATGGTAATAGTGACCAATTTTTGGATTCAAACAGTGTTAATACACTTCACCATGTTCTGACAAACTGCAAAAATTAATTAACCAGGCAGCGCCGATTTAATACCACAAATGCGCCAATGAATAGGAAAAACTATTTCCAAAAGGAGACTCAACTAACATTCCCAAAAATTTATAGACCAAGAACTTAGTCTGCCTTACAATCTACAAGCCTCTTTCCTGCAATCCGATGACCACATGGAATATATGGACCATATTGATTCATATAATATCATGGCCAGTTATGAACAGACAAGCGATAAACAAAAGAAGACTAAATGGCGTAGTTGTGGGCTTTTCTTCACGTGTGACGATGGCGAAGAGGTTTTCTGCGTAGCAACACAGGCCAGACAGCAGTCAGGCAAAACAAAAGCATTTTTACTTCTCAGCTTGCTTAAACCTCCACAAAGCAAAAATCAGGACAGCAGATTCAGGCGAAACAAAAGCAGCTGTACTTCTGTCCCAGCCCTTCTTGGTAACCTACAAAAGCGTGGCCGTCTCCCCGGGTCCTTCCATCCAGCTCTAATATTAAAGTTTCTACCTCATGAACTCCTCAGCCAGGCGCAGGAGACTTCTGGCTCCACGGCGCCTCTCTCCTTACTGCCCAGCCTTCGTGGCGTCATAACCTCACCCTGTGAGCCATGTTCTCCCAGCCCACTGAATTCTCGCGGCCTACAGACTCCTCTTTATATTTAAAAATCATCTTTATTTAAACCACAAGGAAAATACAAATGTCCACCCTTGGCTCCGTGGGAGACATCTTGACACAGTGCCAAGGCGGAAGAAATATCAAGAACAACAAACAGATTTCTCTTTTCTATTAACCATAGGAAACTATAAACCATAAACCCCTCCTCTGCCCCCGCCTCCCCTTGCAGGAGTTCAATCCGCAATACTAACAAGTGTTTAACAAAATGTTCTGGCGAATGGTCCATCTCTCATCCCCAAACTGGAGACCGGCATATGCCCTAATCCCCCTCAAACGGGTTTACTTGCCCTGACTAAAAGGTTCGCCGAAAAGGTGCGGGGAGGATTAAATAAAGGGCACAGTTCAGAGCCCCATGCTGCAACCTCTAGGCAACAAAGACTGAATGTAGGATCACCAAGATCAATCATGAATTTAACATGTCATGGCCCTAAGCCGCAAGTTTTTCTATTGGCATAAGCTCATACAATCCTGTTCTCTCCAGGCCCAAAGGGCCAGTACTGGCCTTCCAGATCCAGCCATGTCTGCAAAATAATCTGGAAGTCCCAGTATACACTGCCAGGCTTTTGACAGGCAGCATCGGCCCGCAGCGCAGCCCCACTGGGTCCGCCCAATAATAAACCCTCCCACCCCCAAAGATCAATAACTTGCCCAAGCACATATTCCAAATAACCCTTAATTTCCATATCCCAAATATGCTCTGCACTGAACGTGCACAGTCCAAAAAAACCTTGCCTGCGCCAAGTTGTTCTGCACGATGACCCAGACACTTAGGACAGAGCCCCCATAAGCAATCAACCTAGATGCCCATGCTCCTCGATTGGTGGGCAAAAAAGGCTCCCAGAAATCCTCTTTATGTAAACATTTCTTGAAGCGATTACCTCTTCAGTAAGTTGGCGGCACCTACTTTTCACGATTCAGGCAAGTGTCCCTCCCCATTGCCATGCATGTGCCTTGAACTCCTCATTCCAGCATCCTGCATCATGCTTCTGGTCATATCCGACGCCTTTCCTCATAACAGAAGCATTCATTCTCTACAATTAACTACAAAAAAGGATGCCAGTTTATCAAAGAATCCCTGCCCAAGATCTAGCCGGTACAGTGACACAATCTAGTGACGCACCTGCATAAATGCGTTAAATGCCTCTGGGGGCCATCTGGAACTCCCTCACTAGATCCACAAAAGGCTTGAATTGACCGTCAAAATGTCAAAACTTGGGACAAATGATCCAAGCCCTGCGGTCCCCAGAGCCTAAACTCCCAAAAACTATCTCCCGCCAGTGACTCCAGATTACCCTGTAAAGGTCTGACACCCGAGTGTTCAGGGTTCTGCTGGAGCAACTGGCACAAAAAACGCCAAGCACTTCCGCATAGACTATACCATGGAAATGAGCCACAGGGAACGGGGTAATTGAGTCCACGGGGCATGCAAAACAAACACCAGGTGTAGTGTACCCACCATCTCCCGCTCCAGCTGCCAGTGGGGTACATGTAGAAGTCTGATAGAGGCAATCCCGAACATCTCGTAGAATGCAACTGACATTGTAAGCATTCCATGTCCGGCCACCCCAGCATCCCCTGATCCACCCCCCTCTCTGCAGACAGGCAAAGGAGATATGTTGACATTGCCCCCTCCACAGAAACCGGTCCAGCTGCCTTTGCCTCATCTTCACGTCCCGTTTAAGCATGCGCATGGTAAGACCTGCAGAAGGTAGAGCCAACGCAAGAGAAATGTCATTTTATAGAGCGCCACCCCACTCCAACAGAGAAAGCGGCAAATTCTCCCAGTGCCGCAGTTGCTCTCATTCTCCAGGACCAAGCAGGAAGTCAGTCCTCACTTATGGGTGACGTCGGCGCCGACGGAGCCCTCGCGGAGCAATTTCCCCAGCTTTCGAAGAAAGCTTTTGGATTGCAGCGCGCATGTGCGGTCCTCTTCCCGCCCAAGGATGCCATCTTGCTCAGTCTTCTTTTTTCCGCGGAGCCCTACAGACATAGTTGTTACCACCGCTGAAAAAGTTGATTAATTCTTTGTTGTTTTCCTCAGTTCGCGTGTCCTTTTCTTGCCTGGTCGCGATTTTTTCCTTATCGAGTCCGTTCACATTTCTTTTTTGTTTTCAGTTTTTAACTGGCATTCCCCCCACTTATTTTCCACCCCGGGCGGCTCGGTTCTTTCGACCTCGCGGGGGCCCTTTTTCCCCCTATGGCTGCCAGCGGGTTCAAAAAATGTGATCATTGTTCTAAATTAATGTCTCTTACAGACACGCATAATTTCTGCCTCCATTGCCTCGGACTTAACCATGACTCTGGGAGCTGTGGTCCGTGTGGCAAGATGTCCTCCAAGTCGTTGAGGAGTCGGCAATCGCAAAAGGAAAGAATCTTCTCTGACCCCGAGTCTGGTCCGGCCCGGACCTCGTCGGAGGCTTCGACGTCTCATGACTCCGGCCATGAGCTCCGTCGGAGTTCCTCTGAGCGGGGGTCCCCTGGACGGGAGCATCGTCGGCAGAGGAAACTCGCGCGGGTGGCGTCGGAGGACGCACCTGGTCCCTCACGGGCCGGGTCGCATAGCCCCGCCAGCCGCCCGAGTCCTCGGAGGCGGAGAGACCTTCTAAACTTCCTCGACTCGAGGTGGAGCCGCACTTGAGTACTATTGTCCTCCTGGACTCCCCTATGGAACCGTCGTCGGGCCCGACACCGTCGGGGCCCGAGTCGGTGGCTGCCGGGTCTTCTGGGCTTGACCTCAGATTGACATCCTTGGAGCGCAGTATCTCTGCCTTCTTGGACCAGCAGCGGGTCTGGATGACCGGCATCCCCAGTGCATCCGCCCAGACCACCGGGACGTCGACGCCCAAGTCGACCCCGGCGGCCGAGTCGATCCTCGAGTCGATGCATGCTCGAGTCGATCCTCTTCGAGGTCTCCCTCGGCCTCCCGTTCGGACCGAGGTCGTCGACGCCGGCGTCAACCCTCGCCCGGTAACGGAGCCCATCGATTCCTCCACGGAGGCGTCGGACTGGGACACGGAAAGGGGACGAGTCGCCCGGCTTTTTTCAGACCCGGTGCGTCCCCTCCGACTTGCCCGAGTCGGAGCCTCGAAGGCGATCCCCTCCAGAGTGATACGCCCTTCTCTGATTTTGTGCGGTAGTTGGCCAAGGCTTTGGCTTTCCCCGCGGATCCAGAGGAGGAGCCTCGCGCGGAAAGCTCGAGGCACTCCAGTACAACTCTCCCCCGAAGGAGGCCTTTACCGTGCCGGTCCCTCCGATGCTGGAGCGCTGCTCTTCCACATGTGGGAAAGCTCGTCCTCAACACCGGTGTTAAGCAAGCGGATCGATTTCGATTTATCGAGTCCGCAAGAGCCCCGGGTTCCGAATGCGCAACTGCCACACCACTCCATGGTTTGTGAAATCGGCGATGCATCGGCTTAAGATTCAAAAGATGCACTCCTCGGTGCCCCTGGTAAGGAGGCCCGTAACCTGGATGCCCTCGGTAGGAAGTGCTTCCAGGGTTTCCATGCTTGCCTGCAGGGTCCAGACATACCAGCTGTATATGGGCATGTTCCTCCGAGACTTGGCGAAGGAGCTCGCCGGGTTCTCGGCTGGTCTCTCTGACGAACCTTTGCCAGAGGTTCCTGGCCTTGTCCGATAGTATTCGAGAGTGCTCGAAGTTCCTTTCTCGGGCGGCCTACGACGGCTTCGAGGCGTCGGCCCGAGTAGCTGGAGCTGGCATCGGTGCCCGGCGACAGGCCTGGCTCCAGTCATCCGACCTCGAGCCGTGGGTACAGGACAAGTTAGTCGATGTCCCCTGCCGGGGTGACAACCTTTTCGGCAAGCCCATGTCCGATAAGGCTGCGGAACTCGAGTCCGAGACTTTCACTCAGACTCGACTGTCCCGAAAGACCTCCGCTTCCACGCAGAAGAGGAAGGGTCCGGGGAAGAAGCCTTTTTACCCGAGGAAGGTGCTTGCCTATAAGCAATCCCACCTTCAATACCAAGTACCGGCGGCTTCCACTCAGTGCCCACAGACTAAGGGTCAGGGGAATGGCCCCCGCAGGCCGCGGGCCCCCAAGCCCGCTGCACAGCCCCCTGCCACGCAGGGTGGGGTTTTTTGACTATGCCAGCATAGCCTCTCCCCCTCCGCACCCGTCGCTCAGCACGGGGGGCAGGCTGATCCACTTCGCTCACAGGTGGCCAGCCATAACATCCGATTCCTGGGTGCTGCAGGTGGTTCAAAGGGGCTACCTTCTTGCATTTTCACCCAGGTGCCTCCCCCCTACTTTCCGGGGGAGCCTCCGAGGCCCCCTCTGCCACAGAGACTTACTCCTTCAGGAACTGCAGGGTCTACTGGAGGAGCAGGCTGTGGAGCCAGTGCCCCAACCTCAGTGGGGTCAGGGGGTTCTACTCCAGATACTTCCTGTCCCAAAGAGGACGGGAGGCCTCAGACCCATTCTGGACTTGCGCAACCTCAACATGTTCCTGCAGCGGGAAAAGTTCAGGATGCTTACTCTTGGAATCTTGCTGCCCTACCTCCACAGGGAGATTGGCTATGCTCCTTGGATCTAAAGGATGCCTATACTCACATCCTGATTCAATCCGGACCACCGACGATATCTCAGATTTGTAGTGGCCGGTGAACACTATCAGTACCACCCTCAGCGTGCTTGCCTTTCGGCTTGTGTTGCTCCGCCCCCAGGGTGTTCACAAAATGCCTGGCGGTGGTCGCGGCCTTCCTGAGGCTTCAGGGCCTGTTCGTTTTTCCTTACCTGGACGACTGGCTCGTACGGGCGCAGTCGGCCACAGAGGTCGCACAGGCCACGCAGCGTACGGTGGCTCTGCTTCAGCACTTGGGCTTCGTCATAAACGTCGGGAAGTCGACGTTGCGCCCCTCTCAGGATCTCGAGTTCATAGGAGCTCGGCTCGACACTCTGCAAGCTCGTGCCTTCTTGCCTCGAGAGCGAGCCGACAGGCTCATGGCTTTGGGCCGGCAGATTCCACAGTGCGTCTCCGGGTTCCGGCCCGGAGGTTCCTGCAGCTGCTCGGTCATATGGCCTCCACGGTCCATGTCACGCCGAATGCCCGACTGCATATGAGGCCTGTCCAGTGGTGTCTCCGCACTCAATGGCATCAGGCCACGGGAGGTCTGGCGGACCTTCTACAGATCTCCGACTGCCTGGTCTCCTCTCTGCAGTGGTGGCTCCACCTGCCCAACCTGGTACGGGGTATGCCCTTTCAGTCTCCCGCACCCTCCCGGGTGCTGATGACCGATGCTTCTCTCTTGGGATGGGGAGCGCATTGCCAGGGAGCGCGCACTCAAGGCCTTTGGACTCCTTGGGAGGTGGCTCAACAAATCAACTTCCTGGAGCTGCGGGCGATCCGACTAGCTCTGCGGACCTTCTCTCACCTCACCTCTCGCCAGTCCGTACTGGTGCAGACGGACAATCAGGTGGCCATGTTCTACGTGAACAAACAGGGGGGCATGGGCTCCCTCCTGCTCTGTCAGGAGGCCCGGCGACTGTGCTACTGGGCTGTCGACCACAACATCCTCCTCAAGGCTGTTTACCTGCCCGGGCAGGAGAATTGCCTGGCCGACAGGCTGAGCCGGGTCTTGCAGCCCCACGAGTGGAGGTTGAACCCCGGCGTTGCCAAGCAAATCTTCCGCCGGTGGGGCACCCCACCGTGGGACCTCTTTGCCAGTCCCCTGAACCCGCAGCTTCCCCGGTTCTGCTCTCTCGGCATCCCCGCACCCCCTCAGAGTGGCCCCGGATGCTTTCCTCATTTTCGTGGTCCACAGGCCTACTGTATGCCTTTCCTCCCACGCCGCTGGTGTCCCGGACGCTCTTCAAGGTTGCCCGGGACGGGGCCTACGTGATCCCTGATAGTGCCCACCCGATGGCCGAGGCAACCCTGGTTTCCTCTGGCTCCTGCAGTTAGCGGTGGACACCCCTCTCCCTCTGGGGTTTCAGCCCGATCTTCTGACCAAATATCAGGGTACTCTTCTGCACACCCCAACCTCCGGGCCCTTCACCTGATGGCCTGGCTGCTGAAGAGGGTAGTCCTGGCCCCGCTCTCGCTCCTCCCGGAGGTGGAAGCTGTCGTCCTGGTGTCTCGGCGACCTTCTACCCGGAAGTCTTACGCACTCAAATGGCGTCGCTTCTCTCGCCTTGGTGTTTCTCAGCGTTCTGAGGACCCCTTCGCCTGCCTAGTGTCGGTGGTACTGGCAATACTTGCTGCACCTCTCCGATCTAGGCCTCAAGTCCAACTCTGTCAGAGTCCACCTCAGTGCTCTCTCTGCACATCATTCGCCGGTGGAGGGCAGCCCCTTTCCCTCTCATCCCTTTGTGGCGCGTTTCCTCAGGGGCCTGCTTCTGCTTAAGCCCCCGTTGCGCCCTCCGGCTCCCGACGACTGGGACTCAATGTTGGTTTTACAAAGGCTTACTTGCCCGCCTTTCGAACCCATGGCTACCTGCCCCCTCCCTTCCTCTCATGGAAAGCTCTCTTCTTGGTAGCCCTCACCTCCGCTAGGCGTGTAGTGAACTACAGGCCCTAGTGTCGGAGCCCCCTTACACTAGTTCTACAGGAATAGGGTTGTCTTACGGACTCACCCTAAGTTTCTTCCTAAGGTGGTTTCCTCTTTCCACATCAATCAAGAGGTGGTTTCTTCCGACCTTCTTTCCCAGGCCACATACCAGCAGAGCTGAGACTGTTCTGCATACCCTGGACTGTCGAAGAGCCTTGTCCTTCTACCTTGACCGTACTCGTGGGCATAGGAAAGCTGCCCAGCTTTTCGTTTCCTTTGACCCCAATCGGTTGGGGTTATCTGTGTCGAAGCGTACTCTGTCCATCTGGGTAGCTGACTGCATCGCCTGGGCGTATGGGGCAGCCGGCCTCTCTTTGGAGAGTCGAGTCAGGGCGCACCGTGTCCGGGCGAAGGTGGCGTCTGTCGCACACCTCCGCTCGGTTCCGTTGGCAGACATCTGCCGGGCCGCTACTTGGTCTTCTAGCCAGACTTTTGCGGCTCATTACTGCCTGGAGAGGGAGTCCCCGCAGGGATAGTGCTTTTGGACAGGCAGTCCTCCACAATCTCTTTGAGGTTTAGGCAACTCCTACCCGCCAGCCCCGATGTTGGCTACCGGCCGGATTCGTATTCAGAGAAGATTCCTTCCTTCTGTGCGGTTGAGCTGGTGGGAGCTCTCTTTTCCAGCTTGAGGTCTCCGGTAGCCTTAAGCTAGGGAGTCCCATAAGTGAGGACTGACTTCCTGCTTGGTCCTGGAGAAAAGAAGTAGTTACTCACCTGTAACAGGTGTTCTCCAGGAGCAGCAGGAATCAGTCCCTCACTACCCTCCCTCCTCCCCTGGAGGTTGCAGTCATTCTTATGGTTGCTGTCTTCCGCTATGTCATTCGACTGAGCAAGATGGCATCCTTGGGCGGGAAGAGGACTGCGCATGCGCGCTGCAATCCCAAAGGCTTTCTTCGAAAGCTGGGGAAATTGCTCTGCGAGGGCTCCGTCGGCGCCGACGTCACCCATAAGTGAGGACTGATTCCTGCTGCTCCTGGAGAACACCTGTTACAGGTGAGTAACTACTCTTTCATGTCGCAGTAAGAGTGGGGCATTCAAGCAATACAACTGGGACAGATCTGGCAAGTGAATCTCCAAATATTTAAAGGACCCCAATGTCCACTTTAAAGGGAAGGGGCCCACCCAATAGCCAGGCAAGCTTGGATCAAGGGTTAAGGCCTCAGACTTGTCCATATTCAGTTTCAACCCCGAACATGTCCCAAACTGTTGAAAAGCATCCAATAGATAGCCTAAAGACATTTCTGGGTTCCAAAGATGTACCAGGATATCATCCATATAGGCAACAATTTTGAAGACCCAACCTGCACCCCCTCTATCAGTGGGTTGACCTGCACTGAGCGCATTAGAAAAACAAGAGGAACAGTAGAGGAGAGAGGGGGCAACCCTGCCGGGTACCCCGGCCAAGAAGAAATCCTCTGAAATGTGCCCATTTACCACCACAGCTGCTCGGGGAGAAGTGTAAAGTAGTCGCAGAGCCTGCAGAAAAGAACCATCAAACCCCAAGCACTCCAGAACCCCAAACAAAAATGTCCAGTTCATTAAATCAAAGACTTTTTCCACATCGAAACTGACCAGCAGAGTCCCTGCTGGCCAACATGGCTCACTTCCACAGAGGCCACCACACGAGAGAGATTAAGCACAGGATGTCGATCCCTCGCGAACCTCACCTGACCGTCCTGAATCAGTGCTGGCATAATCATAACAAGACAATTGGCCAAACAATTTTCGCCAATAATTTGATGTCACAATTTAAGAGAGAAATAGGATGATAAAAGGCTATAAGTAAGGAATCCCACCCCGGTTTAGGCAACACAACAATGTGGACCATATTACTATCAAAAGGGAAGAATTGCAGCTGAATAAGGTGTGTGAAGAGCTGCTATAATGGTGTCAATGCTCAATCCTGCAGCATCCGATACCAGTCATTCCAAAAGCTGTCAGGCCCAGGGGTCTTATAAATCTGGGACTGTAGAATGGCCCTCTCTATCTCCTCCTCTGTAACAGGGTGGTTTAGGGACTCCTTCTGTTCAACCATCAGAGAAGACAAGGCTACCCTATTCAAAAAATCTATATTATCAAGACCTGGATAATCTCTGGCCAAATACAAATCTTTGTGAAAGCCACCAAAAAGAGCGAAAATTTGACATTCATCTGAAACCACTGTCCCAGCCTCCTGCAAGGTGGAGATTCCACAAGGATCCTGCTAGCATTTAAGCAAAGCCGAGAACAAACACCTTGCTTTGGTCCCATGTTGGTGTAATTTAAATTGATAGTACTTCATCAATTTATAGTTCTGCTGATGTATAAGCATATTCAGCTCTATTTGCAGCGCTATAAGCTCTTCCTCCCGCAACAAAGAGTACTGCCGCCCCAGGGCCCGACGGGTCTCCCGAATCTGCCAGGCAAGCTTCAAAATCTGGGTGTCTATACGTTTACGGCAGCTGAATTCATAATTCATGAGTTTGCCCGCATGATTGCCCTTGCTGTCTCCAAGAAAAGGGGGCAGATTTTCCTTGTGGCACTCATTGTTAAGCTCATATGCGTTCCATTTTTCCTGAAGGAAGCGCAAAAAAGCAGAGTCATGATATAAATGAACTGGGAAGCACCACCTGGTATTCTGTCGGCAGCCCCCTTGACAGTCAAAGTTGATCCAAACTGGTGCGTGTTCTGATATCGCTATAGTTTCAATGCACACCCCTCGAACACACGTTAGGGAGCTCGAGGGTATCAAAAAGTAATCAAGACATGATAGAGTTCCATGAGCCTGCGACAAGTGTGGAAAATCCTTATCTCGAGGATGGAAGGTTCACCATCAAATACATCACACAAGTGGCTCACCCTTCTTCTAGAACCTGTCAGGTCCATTCTGCCAGGGGCGCCCTATCCATGGCTGGATCCAGAACACAGTTATAATCCCTTCCCAAAATTGAGGATTTTAGGGGAAACCCTCTCTACATCTTGCCCAGACCTATGAAAAAGGCACTATCCGGGGTGTTGGACCATAAATATTACAGAAAGTGATAGGGACACCCACCAGGCGCCCTTCCACACTCAGATATCGCCCCTGTGGGTCTGTCACTTGGGTCTCCAACACAAAATCGAGGCTTTTGCGGATCAGGATGGCCACTCCCGCCCTCTGGGAGTCAGCAGAGGCCCCATAGGACTAACCCTCCTACCACCTCTGTAACTTATCATGTTCCTTTGGCTCTATATGGGTCTCTTGCAACATAGCCACATCAGTTTCAAATCACTCAGATGTGTCAGCACTTTATACCATTTTACAGGGGAGCCAAAACCACAGATGTTCCATGATAAGCACTGTTTAGTAGGGCCACCCATTTCCCTTCCACAGAGAAACCACCCCCTCTCTCACACCCCAAATCCATTGACAGCCTGCACACCCTATCCTCCCACCACGAACACCAACACTAACAATCCCATATAACAGGTATAGCTCAACACCCACACCCCTTTCAATTGTTCAAAGGCCACAAGTCCCATTTCCAAGCATTTTGTGGCATGATCAGGCCCATCAGGATCGCTGCCATGATGGTTTTGACCGCAAAGTAATAGTGGCCCAGTATTCAGCACGAGTCTCGGTTCCAGAACATGTTGGTCCTACATTCCTGCAGTCTGCCCCTCTATGGCTGGGCCCGAGTGCACAAGTCTCTCCAATCATGCAAGGGGGGGAGAGAGATGCAGCAAGCTGACTGATAGTGGTGCCGGGCATAGCCAAACGTCCACCCGAGAAGGTCCTCTCACTAGATAGAGCCTTTCAGCAAAATCCTCGATAATTCAGGAGGTCTTCCCGGTGTCATCCCTTGCACAAGCTTCACCGATCCGCCGCAATCCCAGCTCTGATGCTCCAACAGTATACACACTTCTGGGGAGGGGTAGTGGTATGAGCAATCAGCCTTCTAAGTCCTCCAGTAAAGGTGGCCGCCCTCGCATCTCACACAAGTCCTGGCCCTCAGGCTGGTAAGGCCTCACAAATCTCCATGGCCTCTGCGGAGCTAGAGAAGTACCGCTGCTGGTTTTGATGGATGATGTGGAGTGAGTAGAGTGGAGGAGTAGCCTAGTGGTTTAGAGCACTGGCTTGATAACCAAGCAACCAGGGTTTGATTCCCACTAGCACTCCTTGTGGCCTTGGGCAAGTCACTTAACCCTCCATTGCCTCAGAAGAAAGGCCTGGCAATCTACTTCCGGTGATACTGTCAAGAAAACCCAGGAGTCAGGACTGACTCGAAGGCACACATTGCATTTTTTTGTGGAGTGAGCAGGGCAAAGAAGGGCAAACAAATTCCTGTGACTCACCAAATGTTTGCAGGCTTCCAAGAACTTCCTCCGTTTCTTACTCACCGCCATTATGTAGTTCTGGAAAATCATAATTTTTCGCACTCCTTGCTCCTTATTCTGGTGGTCTCAGGTCATACAGAGGTCTTTATACTGTATTAATAATAATGGAACCTTGCGGCTTCAAAAAGGTGTTTTTTTAGCCTGGATTTGATTAAGGTTAGAGAAGGAGCCCAACACACAGACTCAGGTAGTTTGTTCCAGGCATATGGAGCAGCAAGATGGAATGAACGAAGTGTGGAGTTGCTAGTGGCAGAGAGAGGCACAGATTAAAGGGATCTGCCAGAGGAGTGGAGTTCCTGAGGAGGGGTGGTGTAAAGTGAGATAAGAGAGGTAAGGTAGTGAGGAGCTGAAGAATAAATGCACTTGTAGGTCAGTAGGAGAAGTTTGAACTGGATGCGGAAACTGATAGGGAGCCAGTGAAGTGACTTGAGAAGAAGGATTACATGCACATAGCAACACTAGTGGAAGATAAGCCACGCAGCTGAGTTTGAACAGATTGAAGGGGAGAGAGATGATTCAGAGGGAGACCAGCGAGGAGCAGGTTACAATAGTCAAGGCTGGAGGGGCCTGATATTGAGTTGCGATGGCTATGCACCTCTAAGTTGCCGCTGAAGTTTAACCCCAGATATTCAATTCAGGGCCATATTTGGCCACTGGAATTGAATATCTGGGTCTGCTGCAATGCGCCACATAATGCAGAAACTAACTGGGCAGTGGTGATATTGAGATACTGCCCAGAGCTCCCACAGCTAAAGATAGTTGAGCTTTTCCCATGCCTATCTTTATCCATGAGTCACTAACCATAAATTACATTGGTTAAGGGTCACTAACCGGATTCATTTTAAATTTTTTACGTTTTTATACAAATTCTTAACAATTTTGTTCCGTAATATCTTTCGTTGTTATTACTTCCACTAATGACTTGTAAATCTAAGCATTTACAATCTATTAGCACCTTTTGTATCCATCTTGTAGGGGTGTTTATTTAAAATTATGTTTTAGGAACACCATTCCTTATTTGGCAGTACAGTATTGGTCTGAATTGCCCAAATATTTGAAATGTATCTCTTCTTTTCCTCAATTTTGTAAAAGATTGAAAACATGTTTGTTTAATCAAAATTAATGGTTTTCTTATATGGAAGTTTTTTTCTTTGCTGTAAACCATGCAGAACCACTATTTAGTGTAGGATCATTGTGTATATAAAATTGTATTAGATTAGATTAGACTAACCAGGCAGCAGTTCAATATTGCCGCTGCCCAGTTAGCAAAGGGTGCCACCTCCGCTCTGCCCTGGAACGCCCATGACACACATAGATTCTACACGGATAGCATCAGGGCATGTAGCAGCGGAACCAGTGGATATTCATTGGCTTACTGCCAATGACTATCTCTCTATAGCAATATTTACACAGTTTACAGGAATTTAAACTATGTAAATGCCTTTGAATATCAGGCCTGAGGTGACTAGTGAGTTGATAAGGGTCTTAGTATTATGAATAGGGAGTAGGAGGGGTGAATTTTGCTGATGTTATAGAGAAAGAAGTGGTAGGTTTTAGCTATCTGTTAGATGTGTGTAGAGAAAGAGAGAGTAAAATCAAAGATAACCCCAAGGTTGCAAGCTGAGGAAACGGAGAGGAGTGTAGTATCAGCCACAGCAATTTAGAGAAGGGAGGAAGGTGGGAGATAGGTTTAGAGGAAAGGTAAGAGCTCAGTTTTGGCTGCAGACATCCAGGCAGTAATGTCGGATAAGCAGGCAGAGATCCGGGACTGGATTCTTGGAGAGTTTTCAGGCGCAGAGAGGTAGATCTGAGCATCATCAGCATAAAGATGGTACTGAAAAAAATGGGTGGAAATAAGTGCACCTTGGGGCTGAGTGTAGAGAGAGAAAAGTAGAGGTCCCAAGAAAGAGTCCTGAGGTACACCAACTGAAAGCGGGATGGCAGTAGAGGAGGATCTACCAGAACAAAGACTAAAAGTGCGATGGGAGAGATAAGAAGAAAACCAGTTCAAAACAGAGCCCCTAAATCCAAGCAAGGACAAGGTATCGAGAAGAAGGTGGTGATCAACAGTGTCAAAGGCAGCAGAAAGGTCAAGAAGGATGAGGATCAAATAAAGGACCTTGGATTTGATGGGGAAGAAGTTACTGGAGAATTTGGCAAGAGCCATTTCTGTGGAATGTAGAGGATGAAAGCCAGACTGCAGTAGATCCAGAAGGGCTTGAGAGGAAAGAAAATCAAGACAGCGACAGTGAATGGCTAATTCAAGTAGTTTTGAAGCAAAGGGGAGAAGATAGATAGGTGGATAGCTGGAAGGACAGGTAGGGTCTAGTGAGGTTTTTTTGAGGAGAGGTGTGACCAGAGCATGTTTGAAGGCCACAGGAACAGTTGCAGTGGAAAGCGATAGGTTAAGGATATGACAGATGGAAGGGATGACAGTGGAGGAGAAGGAGCTTAGTAGATGGGTGGAATGGAATGGGATCAGAGGAACAGATAGTCAATTTGGAGGAGGAGAGAAGATTTGCAGTTTCCTCCTCAGTTATTTCAGAAAAGGAAGAAAGGGTGACAGAAGATATTGGCTAGATGTCTCAGTGAGGTGATATTGACTCTGATACATGAGGATCAAGCCGGCTTCATGCCTGGCAGGGAGACAGGGAACAATATTCAAAAGAATTTAAACCTTATGTGAGTTGCAAGGGGAAGAGAAGAGCCAGTCGTTTTGTTCTCTGTTGATGCCGAAAAGGTGTTTGATCAGGTGCGCTGGGATTTTATGTTCTGGACTTTGGAGAAAATGGGGATTGGCCTTGCCTTTTTGCACTGAATTTGGACTATGTATCAAGATCCCCAAGCATGTGTCAGGGTCAGTGGGGCCTATTCTGAATTTTTTAGGCTAGGGAGAGGAATTTGACAGGGCTGCCCCATGTCTCCTCTTTTGTTTGCATTGTATATTGAACTTTAAGCAGCCTGGATATGTAGAGCAGTAGTCTATTGGTTAGAGCAACCACCTAGTACCCAAAAGATCAGGGTTCTGTTCTCACTGGCACTCCATGTGACCTTGGTCAAGTCACTTTATACTCCATTGCCTCAGAAGAAAAGGTCTAGCAACAGGGTTGGCCCAAGGGGGGTGCGGGGCCATGTGCGGAAACTCGGCGCGAGGCCTCATTTGCATACATATTTGCATAATGTTACCATACACTTTTAGTAAACATGCTTCTTAATGAGCATATGGATAAAGAAAGACTAAAAGAGTTCTACATTACTATAATCCAGTGCCAACTGCCAGGCACATTAGGAACTACTACAAACACTGCCCATTTAGAACCAATAGCAAACCCACCGTATCATAACAGCACTACCAGGACTCATAAAGCACCAGACCCTACCTATCAAAAGGCAACACTGCAAACATTTATTTTTCTCTCTCTGTCCACCCAAATTTCATTCCTTACTATCCATTTCTCAATCTCGCTGTTTTTTACACCATTTATCTACTGCTTTTCAAACTTTACCCTAGTCCTTCCATTCCCCAGCTCTTCTTTTTTGGTCCATGTGATCGCCACAAAGGGGAAGGGTAGCCTAAAGCCAGAACACCAACTAGTACCTTGGTTCAATCCCACTGGCATACCTTGTGAGGGCAAACAAGTTTATTGATTGTCTAAGGAGAATATGCTGCGAATCTACGTCGGATCACCTCTAGGTGAGGCACTCCATGGGCAAAGCGCAGTCGGAACACTGCTCCTCAATAGTTTGCAGTGAGGGGCGCTGGCTCCAAGCTCAGCACCCCACGCGCCCCTGCCTCAGACAGCTGTTTAAATCATTGTGTGCCGGACCATGCTCCAAGGGGTCTGACTCTAGCCTTGGGCAGGTCCCGGGTTGAATCCCCAACAGAGGGAGTCCTTAGCAGGGCCGGTCCCAACCACTAAGTATCCTAAGTGGCTGCCCAGGGCTACAACTTTGTATGGCAGCAAACAGGCTATGCAAACCTAGATTATAGATTTGACAGGCATAAGGAGATAATCTTAGGTCCTCCTAAGTCCCAGCACTCTGATCCAAGCCTAGGCTTAACCCTTATTCTGCTTGAACCTTAACGGAGCGCCCCCGTTCTCCTGTGGGTCACCTGCCCCCCCCCTCAGGCCAGAATGGTGGTCAGTCTTTGAATAGCCCCATATGGCTATCCTACTGGCATCGTGCAAAGGAAACCCCTCTTGGGCCCATAAGATTCAACTGGCATGGATGCCCGGGGGAACTCTTGACCAAGCCTATGCCAACCAACAGGATGAGGAAACCTCGTCATCTACACCTGTTCTATGGCATCGAACCTGAGATTGCGGTGTGCATGAGCACAGGGTGGCAAGCTCAATTCCACCCTCTGGAACAGCATTGTTCACTTCAACTATTTCCCTGCATCAATGCATGGATCACTTGGAAAGTTCTCCACAAAAGAATGACATGCCTACATGACTCAGGTCTCCATCTGAGTCTATATGCCTAAGACATCAGGGTTACGGTGCCATCAGGGTTACGGTGTCTACATAGTAGACACAGTACAACATGATGGCCTGTGGTTGACTCATGTTCTTATACCCTATTGTTGTGGGGTCCTACAGCTCAACTCCCATTGACATGGGGGTAGTCCGGCCAGTTCATGACAGTCAATTAAGGTAGAGTGTAGCTCTATATTAATGAATAAGATAGGCATACTGCATCAGACCATAGATCCAGCAATAGCACTAACACCATGCCCAATCAAAATCACAAGTGCCTGTCAGGTTACAACTAACCACAAGCAGGTTGCAGATTGTTGGAGCTATCGATGCCAGATCCACATCACACTGCCACTCTGCGAGCCCCATCACCACGGGGACTCAATATGGCTGCTATCTTGGCCCTTGCAACTGACAACACTCGGTCCTTGCAGTGGAACTGACAACTATCTCAACCCTGGCAGTAGGAAACCCTGACAACCTAGGGCCTGTTCTGTAGCACCTTGACAACCTAGTGCCGATCTGTAGCCCAGATGCCCCAATGGATTGAATTGCATCTCAGCGTCGGAAACATAGGAAAGGTTCCTCTTATCCAAACCCGAGTTATCAGCTATGCAGCATGACTTGGCCTTTCTGACAGCCTGGTACCACAACAGTCCTCCTAGATATGGCCCAGGATCCCCTCTGGACTAGCCACAGAGCTGACCCAATGGACTGACACTCCGTAACAATCCTAAGGCCTCTATTGTTCACTAGAAGGCTCAGCTCTTTGCAACAACCCTGAGGCCGCCACCCTAGGCAACTGCCTACCAACCAAGGCCCTGGACAAACCCATAACAGGAAAAAGCCACTTGGCCCAACTAAAGGACACTGAGAAACCTGGTAGAACTCAGCAACCAGCAACTCAAGTTCCTCCCTCTGCGCCTCAAGTACTCCTCCTTCATTCCCAACCTACCGGGACTAGGTCCCTGCAGCTGCAGTCGATTGGAAATTACCTTGAAGGGAACATAACTTTGGTAGCATGCTACCAACAGCTAAACAAATAGTCTCACCTAATCAGTTCTAGTGGTGCAAGAAAGGGGATTCTTACTCTCTTCCCGATAACTCCCTCTTCAGGGCATTTTCTAAGGAGACTAGTCTACTTCAGGCCATCGCTCTCCAATGGTTGATGTGGACTGTCTCCCATCCTACCTGAGGAAGATGTAGGGATGTTACCCATGACTGAAGTGGTTTTTAAAGATGCGGAAGAATTGAAGGAAATATCGATACATCGGGAAGATGTCTTACAACTATTAGATAAACTGAAGAGTAGCAAATCACCTGGGCCGGATGGTATACATCCAAGGGTGTTGAAAGAACTGAAATATGAGATTGCAGAACTGCTATCAGTAATCTGTGAACTATCATTAAAATCATCTCTAATACCTGAAGATTGGAGGATCGCCAATGTAACACCAATTTTTAAAAAGGGTTCCAGGGGTGATCCGGGAAACTACAGACCGGTGAGCCTGACGTCAGTACCGGGAAAAATGGTAGAAACCATCATAAAGAATAAAATTACTCAGCATGTAGATAGTCACAACCTAATGGGAGACAGCCAACATGGCTTTAGACAAGGAAGATCTTGTCTTACTAATCTGTTATGTTTTTTTGAAGGAGTGAATAAACAGGTGGACAAAGGTGAGTCGGTTGATATTGTGTATCTGGACTTTCAGAAAGCCTTTGACAAGGTCCCTCATCAGAGACTTTTGGCAAAACTTAAAGAGCCATGGGATAGGAGGCAGTGTACTATTATGGATCAGGAACTGGTTAAAAGATAGAAAGCAGAGGGTAGGGCTAAATGGCCAATCTTCCCAATGGGAAAGGTGAATAGTGGTGTACCCCAGGGATCTGTGCTGGGTCCGCTGCTTTTTGACATATTCATAAATGACCTGGAAAGTGGAATAATGAGTGAGGTTATCAAATTTGCAGATGACACAAAACTATTTAAAGTTGTTAAAACCCAAGAGGATTGTGAAAAATTGCAAGAGGATCTTGATAAATTGGAAGACTGGGCATCAAAATGGCAGATGAAATTTAATGTGGACAAGTGCAAGGTTATGCACCTAGGGAAGAACAACCCAAACTATGGTTACACGATGCAAGGTTCCACATTAGGAACCACCACCCAGGAAAAAGATTTAGGCGTCATTGTGGATACCATGTTAAAACCCTCGGCCCAGTGTGCAGCGGCGGCCAAGAGAGCAAATAGAATGCTAGGTATGATAAGGAAAGGAATGGAAAATAAAACAAAAGATATTATAATGCCTCTATATCGTTCCATGGTGAGACCGCACCTTGAATATTGTGTGCAATTCTGGTCGCCGTATCTTAAAAAGGATATAGCGATGGGGAGGCGGAGCCTACTAGCTGGCGGAATGGATGCCTAGGATCGAGCTCCGAGGAGTTGTTGTCTGAATCCGGTGTTTGCACTGTTCAATAGTGAACCACAGTATACAATTTTGGGCTCTTTTGAGTCGGGAGTATGGAGGGACCAAAACCAACCCGGTTGGACTTTGCCGGAGGCCAAGTTTCAAGTGTCAAGCGTTCCAAAACGGAACCTCCGTCCCCCCAGAAAATGGCGGCGGGACGTGAAGGAACGGAGGCGATGCAAGAAATCCTTGCAGAAATCAGAGCGGTCAAGGAAATTGTTACTCTTAATAGTGACTCGCTACTCACCCTGCAAGGGGATATTCAGGTCTTAAAACAGCAGATGGAATCCCTGACTGTACGGCAGAGTTCTGTAGAAACGAAGCTGGCTGCGCACGAGGAGAAGTTGCACGAAGTGGGGAAGCATGCTAAACAGATAAGAGCTCTGCAGAGAGAATTAGAGGATAATAATAACAGATCCAGAAGGAATAACGTGCGGATTGTCGGGGTGCCTGAGGGCGTGGAAGGAAAAGACATGGGTGCTTTTCTGCAGAAGATTATCCCAGCAGTTTTGCAGATTTCATTTGAGTCACCCTTCGAAATTGAAAGGGCCCATCGGGTCCCGTCGCAGATGCCATTAAACAACAAGAGAGCCCGGCCCATCATCTTTAAGACATTGAGGTTTCAGCATGCCGCGAAAATCCTGGAAGCAGCACGGATGCGCTCGCCGCTTGACTATGAAGGCCATAGGCTGCTGTTTTTTCCGGACTTTGCTAAGGCAACTGTGGATAGGAGAAAAGCCTTTTTAGCGCTGCGGCCCAGACTCCAACATCTGCAAGCCAGATACGGCCTATTATACCCAGCGAAAATGAGAGTTACTCTTCATAATCAAACTAGGAATTTCGACGAACCAGAGACTCTCAGGTCTTTTTTGGACACTAAAGAAGCAGAACTGATGTCCTGAATGCTACCTTGGACACCCGTTAGGGGTCTTTGGTAGTTTTGTAATAGTTGGAGGGCAATGGTGGTTCCCATGTTTCTTAACAGTGTAATGTTTGAGAGATGAGTGGTAGTAAGTGGTGGCTGTATAACCAACTTAACTAATCCTGTTATGTTTTCAGTGATCAGTGCACACACATATGTAAATGTATGCTGGTCCTTAGGCTCTGTCTGCCTTTTTAGGCTCACCCACTTTGGTTTTGGGTTTTAAGCCTCCCGAAGGGTCCTCTGGAATCCGGGTCATGGGTATGTTTTATGGGGTTGCACTGGGTACGCTGTTTATGGGTGCGCTTTATTTTTGGGTGTGGGAGATGCATCAAGGACAAGTAAACTGGGGTGGAGTTGTTCTGTTTAATAGGAAAATGCTAGCTGTTGCATACATAGGAATAGCGTTTCAGAATCAATATTATGGCGCCGATTAAGATTCTTTCCTTGAATGTCAAAGGCATTAAGAGCCCTGCCAAGCGCAAAAAAATAATCCAATATGGCCAGCTGGAAAAAGCGGATATCTTGCTGCTGCAAGAGACTCACTTGAATATTAAAGAGTCGGTGAAATTAAACATCAGGCCTTTTATGGTGGTAGCGTTTTCAGCTGCGGTTCAGAAGCACAATGGGGTTGCGGTGCTGGTACGGAGGGCTTTATCCCCGCGGGTGGTACAAACATCAGTGGATCAGTATGGCCGATGGGTTAGAGTACATTTGCAAGTAGGACACTTAGAACTCAATATCTTAAATCTCTATGCTCCCAATACTGATAATCCCGATTTTTTTAGATCCATTGTGCAAGAAGTGACTAAGGACGCTGCAGTTCCCTTTCTTGTGGGGGGGGATTTTAATTTAGTTTTAGACTCCTTAGTAGATAGGAAACCCCCTAGGTCATGCAAGCCTCCCAGGGCTCACTCAGTGCTGGTCTCGTTCCTGCAAGATGCGGGATTGGTGGACATATGGAGAATATTACACCCGGGAGACCAGGAGTTTACATTCTACTCTCCCCCACATAAGTCTTTGTCTAGAATTGATTTTATACTGCTTTCTAAAGCCCTGACGGCCAATGTTATTGCTGCGGAAATTCATGCAATGCATATATCAGATCATGCAGCTGTCTCCCTTCTGATAGAGGACAAACGTTTAAGGCACGGTCCACAGCCTTGGTTCTTTGATAGAACCCTATTAGAGAATGGGGACTTTAGAGCCAAAATACGATCGGCCATTAAAGATTATTTTCAATTTAATACGTCTCAACTGACGTCTGGTTGGGCACGCTGGGAAGGGTTTAAGGCCTCCATTAGGGCGGTTATCACGAGCTTTGGTATTTATCAAGCTAGACATCATAAGGAGCAGCTTGTCGAACTGGATGTGCAGATCAAAGCGGGCGCGAACGTCTTTTGATTAAGAGACAAGACCCCTGTATCCTGCTTCGGCTGCAGCGACTAAGGCTGCAGTATAATCGCTTGCTCTCTGATGAGGTCTCTCGGAATATCAAGGCTCAGGAAGGGCTATACTATTGGGAACATAACAAAGCGGGGCGACTTTTGGCAAATTCGCTGAAGGCGAGAAAAGAGGCGGGTCGTATCGCGGCCATTAAAGTCCAAGGGACTTCTACGCCTCTAGTAGAAGATAATGATATAGCAGAGGCCTTTCGGTCCTTCTTTGTAGATTTATATTCCTCCGAAAAGAAATGTTCCCGAGAGGCCTTTGCTTGTTTAATGGACAAAGTGGAGAGGCCTGTGCTGAGTGAAGATGGGAAACGAGCCCTAGATAGCCCCATCACTTTAGAGGAGATTGAGGCTGCTATTAACTCCTTAAAATCGGGCAAGGCGGTCGGCCCAGATGGGTTGCCAGCTGAGTTTTTTAAGGTGTTTGCCAAAGATTTAGGTAAATTTTTGCAGGAATACTTTTATGCCCTAGTGGAAGAAAGCCCCTCGGTAGGTGCTTTTGCAACTGCTAGGATTATCGTTTTGGAAAAGCCAGGTAGAGACTCGCAGCTTGTCAGTAATTACCGTCCGATCTCTCTTTTAAATGTGGACTATAAAGTCTTTGCCACAGTGTTGGCGCGGCGGCTGGCCGCAGTAGTCCCTGGTTTAATCCATCCAGACCAATGCGGGTTCGTAGAAGGGCGGTCAACTGCAGATAACGCCAGGTTACTGTGCCATGTCTTAGCGGGGGCAGAGAACATTAGTGAACCCCTGGTGGGCCTGTCCTTAGACGCCGAAAAGGCTTTTGACCGGCTCGAATGGTCATTTTTATACTCCGCCCTGGAATGGTTTGGGTTTGGGAAAGGGTTTCTTAGATTACTTCATGCTATGTATGTATGCCCATCTGCCCATATATGTGTTAACAACATCTATTCGGGGGATTTTGTGTTAGGTCGCGGTACCCGTCAAGGGTGCCCATTATCTCCCCTTTTATTTAATCTGGCCCTTGAACCGTTGATCCTTCTCTTGAGGCAAAATGGGAGTATTCGAGGCATCAGGTTGGCAGGAGAAGAGATTAAAGCTTCTGCATACGCAGATGACCTCTTGCTTTTCACTGTTCCCGGCTCTGTTGCATGTATTCTGCGGCAGATAGAAGAGTACTCCTCATTATCCGGGTATAAAATTAACTGGGCCAAATCTGTAGCTTTTCCCCTTAATGCGCGAACTCATAAATCAGACATGGCCGGTTTCCCCTTTGTTTGGGAGCCCGGCAAGATAAAATATTTAGGGGTGTATTATTGTCACTCCTTGAATGATACGTTGACACATAATGCTGAGATACTCTTAGCTAATGTACAGAATCTGACTACTAAATGGTCTCCATTATTGCTATCCTGGTGGGGTAGACTCGAGACCATCAAAATGACAATTGTACCTAAAGTTAATTATATTTTGGAAATGGTGCCTTTGTACTTCCCTTTGCAACTTTATCGACAGATTGAGAAAAAGCTGGCGCTTTTCCTATGGCAGAACAAACCGCCTAGAATTGCTCTAAAAAAGCTGAAAGCACATAAGGAAACTGGGGGTGTAGGGTTTCCGGATTTTTTAGCTTACCATCACGCCTTTTTATTGAAGCAAGGGACCCGATGGAGAGAACAGATATCTGACTTGAGTCCAGTATGGTTGGCCTTAGAGAGGAATCTTGCCTCTCCTTTCCCTTTACATCTTCTTCCCGGAATGGTGTTTAGGGAGGAGTCTGGTAGACCCAGGATGATTATTGATACCCAAAGAGCTTTCCGAGCATTTGCCACCACATTGGAGATTGCTGGTTGTAACTCACTTAATCTCCCCCTGTGGTACAATCCGCACTTTAAAATCCAACGAAAAACGTTTGCGTGGAAACAGTGGTATGATCGGGGCATTTGGACTGTTGGGCAGTTATGGGATAATGGGGCATGGAAGAGCTTTGACACTTTACAGTTAGAATTTCAGCTCCCTAGGTGTTTATATTTTCAGTGGCTCCAGTTGCGTCATTGCCTGAGCAAGGCCTTTGCTGGGTGTGAGGCGCCGATGGAGGGATGGGAAGTAGACTTTCGGCTTTTGCGAGGGCAGCAGGCAGGCAAAGCCGCTTCCTCCTTTTATAAAGAGCTCCAAGTTGGGACGTCCTCGCAGCTGCTGGGTCTACAGAAAGTGTGGGAACATGATACTGGTATCTGTCTAGATCAGCGACATTGGCAGAGCTTTTGGTCGCGTCAGGTTCGTGTTGCCAAAGCGGCGTCCCTAACGCAGACCCTCTTCCTTTTTGCCCATAGAGCATATGTTACTCCTGTTAAACTTAGCAAATGGGATAATTCACACTCTGCGATGTGCTGGACGTGTGGGTTACATAAAGGTACTTTGAAGCATATGATGTATGAATGTTCTGGGGTACAGATCTTTTGGTCACGGGTGTGGCTGAGAGTGCAAAAAATATTGGACCTTGATGCACCCCTTACCTGGGGGGTGATTGCCTTTAGGTCGGCATTGCCCATTTCTAATCTGAGAAAGGAATGTCGCTTCCTATTAGATTTTATGTTGGGGGTGGCTATTTTGGTATTGGTACGCAACTGGAAAAATATGGCAGCGTCTCATTTTCAAGCTTGGTGGCAACAAGTGTGTGTTTTTAGTACATATGAGCAAATCCCTCGCAAGGGTGTTGTCCGCGGCCCCCATAGCCTCCAGAAATGGAAGGTGCTACGGGAGTTTGTCGCTTCTGTGCATTCTGATGTTTTATGTTGAGGGCAGTCGCCAGAGTTTATATATTTGATGTTACTAGCAAGCTCGTGCCCAGTCTGTATGATGTTTTGCTCTCATTTACCCTTTCCCGGGTTCCAGTGGTGGGTGGGGGGGGCGGTGGGGGGGGGGGTACGGGTGGGGGGGGGTGTTTTTTTCTTGTTCTTTTTCTTTTCTTTTTTCTTTTGAGTAGGTTTTGTTTTCCTTTTGTAATGTGGTTATTCTGTGAGTTCCTGTTTGCCATTTTTGATTCATTTTCTTGTGTATGGTTTTCTTTGAAAATGCTAAATAAACGTTATAAAAAAAAAAAAAAAAAGGATATAGCGATTTTAGAAAAGGTACAGAGAAGAGCCACCAAAATGGTAAAGGGGATGGAAGGATACTCCTATGAAGAAAGGCTAAAAAGGTTAGGGCTCTTTAACCTGGAAAAGAGACGGCTGAGGGGAGATATGATAGAAGTCTATAAATTAATGAACGGAGTGGAACGGGTAAATGTAGTTCGATTGTTTACCTTATCAGAATATAGAAAGACTAGGGGACATGCAATGAAGCTACAGGGTAAACTATTTAAGACTAATAAAAGAAAATATTTTTTCACTCAACGTGTAATCAAACTCTGGAATTTGTTACCGGAGGATGTAGTAAAGGCTGTTAGTGTAGTTGGGTTTAAAAAAGGTTTGAACAAGTTCCTGGAGGAAAGGTCCATAAACCATTATTAAGAAGTGACCGAAGATATCAATGCTTGACCCAGTACAAGCATTGTGGAACTTGTGTCTCTTGGGGAAACTGCTAGGTACGTATGACCTAGATTGGCCACTGTTGGAAACAGAATACTGGGCTTGATGGACCTTGGTCTGACCCAGTATGGCATATCTTATGTTCTTATGTTATGTTACCTACGACAGAAGGCTTTTCTCTACCAAAGGCCATGTCCTCATGTATACCTCTGCCACGCTAACCACCCAACGCTTTCGAGCTCTACATGAATGACCTCTTGCATCTAAGCTGTGCTGCCTCACTCTGTCCTCATCCTAGGCGCATCGCTTGCAGTCTACGGTGTGCATTCCAACATTCTTTTAGGGACATGCATCATGTAAACATAAAACAGGGCTATCGATGAGCCCCTGTCCAATCCCCTCTAATTAGACAAACAAGTCTATTTAGTCAGGCAGGCTTGCTGCCACCTTGGAATGACGGTCAATGGTCACTCAGGGAGACACACTTGGTGGTTGATTTGGTGGATCATCGAGCAGGTCAGCAAGGATCACACCATCATTCAACCTCTTTCCACCAAGAGGAAAGACTAACCAGTTAGTCGAGGGAGCTATTATCCTCATGCCTGTCTACCCAGAGGACAAGCCCGTCCTCATGGGGAGCGGGGGATTCCTTAGGACTGGAATAAAGTAATTCAATATCTGCTGCTGTATGAATGAGACATCGCTTCCCCTGGGAAACCCTACTTTATCAGTACCGTGAGACCTCACCCGTACCATTCAGAACTCCGCAAGTCCATAGGACCCTCTCAGCCTAGTCAAGACACATTCACTGGGCTCCAGGAAGACCACAAAATCTCCCAATGCATTGCATTGCATTCTATGTTAGTGCTTGCTTGAGCCATGTGTTGAACCAATACAAGTATACCATATGGTACCATAGTATACCACCTGGTACCATCGGGCCATTGGAAGCAGGCACAGCACAGGCCTCTGGAAGCACCACTTCCCTATTGGCTTGGCTGTCCACTACTACGGCCCCAAATACATGGCTATCATTCCCACCACAGCTCTGGACGCACGGCCATCCTCTATCGCAAGTGCACAGTGGTCTCCTCATAGGTTCGATAGCTCATCTCGGACAAATACCATCATCACTCCTGGGCACTCTGGTTACACCTCCTATAACGTAGCCTTTTCAATGAGAGGTATGCCCCTCTCCCCTGTTATCTGCTGTATATGGGCAGACAGCGAAAACAGGACAGCCACAACAGGAAAAGGCTTCAACCAGAAGCATGTCTCTCTCTCTCTCTCTCTCGTTTCCTGCCAAACATGAGGACAGACAGCCACAACAACTGCAGCGCCTCTGACCCAGTGGAATTGAATGTCTCAGGTCCTTATAATCTGGAGGCACTAGCTGGCAGTTCCATAGGGACTATAACAAAACAGCACACCATATGGTATGATGGTGACAAACAGGGTGTGATGGTGACAAACACAGTTCGGCGTCACTGGACCACAAGAGGGTATATCCCTGATGTGCTAGCTGTCAGTTCCAGGGCAACCACAACAAGGTGGTATGAGGTGACGGTAACAAACACAGACCTGTGTCACTGGGCCACATGAGGACCACCTTCTGTCATCAAATAGCCTGACAGCTTCATCCTACCACAGCATACCTCATGGGCTGTGAAGGTGCATCACTAGCTCCTACCGAAACCATATCTTCACAGCCCACAGCTAGGGAGTCGCCCATGTGTGGCTGACTCATCCTGCTTGTCCATGGAGAAAGTGAAGTTACTTACCGGTAACAGGAGTTCTCTGTGGACAGCAGGATAAGTCAGCCACACAAACCCACCCGCCTCCCCTCTAGGATGAACCTGCCTGCATAGGTGAACCTTCTCTAAGTTAGAACATGTCCATAGCTGGAGAACGGACTGAGGAGGAAGGGGCAGGCCCGGTGTTGGAGGTGATTGGCACATGCTCAGAAGAGTCTTAGACTCTTCTGAGCTATTGGAGAGTGATTCTGTCTACGGTGCCATCGGATGACTTCACCCATGTGTGGCTGACTTATCCTGCTTTTCATGGAGAACTCCTGTTACAGGTAAGTAACTTCGCTTTACAACTTCTCTTTGTTAACACTTTATTCAGCACAATAGCATAGCATTGGGGCATGTTAGGCGTATTCCGGGGCAGCGTTCCGGGGCGGTGTTGATGCTACATGGTTAGCGCTCTGCACCTTAAAGATAGACGCGTGAAAACCTCGCCTATCTTTAAGGTGCAGGGGCTAACCGTGTAGTATCGAAAATTGGTGCTACACGGGTAGCCCCTGCGGCTTTCTGGCTGTGTGGCATGACCTAGATATTCAGTGCTGGGGATGCATAAGACCCCGGCATTGAAAATCCAGGTTAAGTGAGAGGTGGGTGGGCTATGGCCTCCTAAAGCATGCTCTACAGCCTCTACAACTGGCCATGAATACAGTAGCCCGAACACTCATGTCATTGTCCAGATACGAACACATCACGCCTCTCTTGATATAGCTCCACTGGCTCCCTATAAGAAGTCGCCTGACATATAAAGCCCTCCTGCTTACCTTCAAGGCTCTTAATGGCATGTCTGCAACCTCCATCGCTGAGCTCATACAACGGACCCCGGAGACAAGAACTAGGAGGTCATGCATGGTAAACTCTCTCCGCATCCCATCAAAAATAAGGACTTGTACCCAGTCTACTAAGAACCGTGCTTTTTCGTTTTTTGCACCAACCTGCTGGAATACCCTACCTCCAACGATACGAGGCATCACAGATTTGACATCCTTCAGAAAGGCACTATACTTGTTCCAATCAGTCTACAACCAACCACCCTAAACAAGGCCTCATATTTCTGCCCAACCTTGTGCATCTCCCTCCATACTGGTTATGAACACTAGTTAAGAACATCTAGCTTGTTTAATTTATCCTACTGTTCCTCTGTTTTTTTAGTTTTATATAACTTGTTCTATTTAAAACTGTTCCATGTAACTGTTACACTGTTTCTTGTTCTTGTTATCTCTGGTTCGATGTAAAATGTTGGTTGCCTTTGTTATATGTAAACCACACTGATTGCTAAAAGCACAGTATATAAAAGAAAATAAATGAATAAAATAAAATAGCACCGCCCAACAGAAATTCGGGCTCCATGTCTCTGTGACTGTCAGCCTCTTCTCTTACAGCATCTAAATCTGGAACTTTATTTTGCATACTGTGAGCATGCGCATATGCAGCTCTCCAGATGTTGCCTTTTTTTCCTTTTTCTATACTATTTTTAAGTGTCTTACTTAACTGAGGGTTTTTACTTACCTGGGAGCTTTGTACTGGTTACTGGTTTATGTTTATGTTTATTATTACTTTTGATATACCGCTCAGGCCGAGAAGCATCAGAGCGGTTTACAATCCTACATTTATGTTACGGAAAATTAGAAAAGAACGCCATTAATAAGATAGGACAGAGTAGGAGAAACAGATAGACAAAGAGATAGCAAAGATAGAAGAAAACAGATCAACGGACTACCTTCACAAACTACAGGCATGACAAATAGACTCACAATTTCTGTATGATTTTTAATTATTCGCCACGGACCCCGCCTAAGGGCCACACCAAAGGGCCCTCTGTCGAGGCCCTCAGGCGCGGGCCTGCAAGGTGCGGGTGCGCCTCCGGAGCGGCGGTTTAAATGCCGGTGAGCAGGGCAGTTGTTAGGCAGTCTGTGAGGTGAGGAGAGGTTCCCGCCCACACACCAAGATGTCACCAGCTGCTTTCCCCAATCTCAAATGAGCCTCCGGAGCGGGGGTTTAAATGCCGGTGAGCAGGGCAGTTGCTAGGCAGTCTGTGAGGTGAGGAGAGGTTCCCGCCCACACACCAAGATGTCATCAGCTGCTTTCCCCGATCTCAAATGAGCCTCCGGAGCGGCGGTTTAAATGCCAGTGAGCAGGGCAGTTGTTAGGCAGTCTGTGAGGTGAGGAGAGGTTCCCGCCCACACACCAAGATGTCAGCTGCTTTCCCCAATCTCAAATGAGCCTCCGGAGCGGCGGTTTAAATGCCGGTGAGCAGGGCAGTTGCTAGGCATCTAAATCTGGAACTTTATTTTGCCTCACTTGGAATACTGTGTTCAGTTTTGGAGACCGTATCTTGCAAAGGATGTAAAAAGAATGGAAACTGTTCAGAGGAAGGAAACCAAAATGATGGTAAACTATGCCAGAAATGAAAGACAAAGAAGAAATTGTGTTGCATTCATAATTAAGAAGAAATTTGCAAGAACTGTAATGAAATACAATGCAATCAGTGAATGCTTAATTTCTATTCATCTACGAGGAATGCCCATCAACACAACTATTAAGCACATATAGCAAAGGTTGGCAACAAAGAAGAAGGCAAAGTGGTTGGAAAATATGAGCTTGGCAACAGAAATGAAGCTAGAGAAAGAATGATAGAATTCTACAAGACCAATTATCTATTCATCTCCAATACCTTCTTCCAGCAACACGTGGTGACTGTACACATGTACTTCGCCCAATGGATTGTACAAAAATCAAATTGACTACATCTGTGAAAGTCGAGAATAGAAAAACTCAATAACATCAACAAAGACAAAGCCTGGAGCTGAATGTGATATATAGATCACTATTGAGTATATACAAAAATCTGCTCCAACCTTCAACCTAGAGATTGTAATTTCTAAGCTGTTTCTAGTAGCTTAAACCTATATCACAATAACTATTTAAACCAAATAGTTATTATTATAAGCAACAAGGTCTCAGACTTAGATGGGGCTGTAATCCAGACTTAAACAGGTTTGGTCAGTACGCACCCTTTTGCATCAACGACCTTATAACGTTGCTTGATATTAGAACATGAAGGAGTATATTAATTGCAAATTATTTTCCCAGTATCACGTGCATAAAAATATGTATTAGAAAAAATGGTGCTTATCTTAATTGAATCTCCCCAACGCCATACTTCAGCGCCGTTGCGTTTCACTATCAAAGCGTTTCTTCAGGGGGTCTTTTTTATATATGCACCTCAGAATATGCGTTGTGAATCTTAATCTGTGAACACTGGTAACAAAAAGAAAACCGATATACTGATCACAATCTCATTACAAATGCTATGAATTTAAAACTATCGACCATAATCTTAAATATTCATACCTTTATGATGTCTTGCCATTTCTTAAGGCTAATGATTCTTCAAAAAACAGTCCATTTACCAACCAATGCCGCGCATGTGGGCTGGTTATCGTGAGCAGTTTTATACGTTATTAAACAGCACGTTAACAGGCACCTGTGATAAATGTGGCTAACCCAATAGCCTGCACATAACAATATTAGATCCTAATACTGTGTGTAAAGATTTGCGGCTCTTCATTAGAACTATACACATGCACTCCAGTCAATCTGAGCATTTAAGCCAGTCGAGCTAACGGATTGTAAATTGAAAATCCAACGTTGTTCTCGGATCAACGGCATCTGATCTTAGATTTACCATTGTATCCTGTGATGATGTGATCTATGCAAAAACAATGTAATTCATCAAATTTATGCCTCAGTTTAAGACAATGATCCACAATAGGAGCGCCCATTTTTTTACAATTCAGTCTGCTACAATGCTCATTCATTCTGACTCGAAAAGGGCGGATAGTTTTACCCACATCAATAATTGACAGGGGCATTGGATACAATAGACCACATAGCTAGAACCGCAAGATGTCTTGTGCCTTAATGAATATGTTTTACCATGATAATCAAAAGTTGACGTTTCCAAAGTAACGTCACACACTTTACAATACCCACATTTGGTGTGACCATTGTTAGGTATTGCGGATTGAGCTAATAGAGGTCGTAACACTGTCGGGCTTAATATCTCCTTTAGATTTTTGTGCCTTTGCCAAACACAGCGAATGAACTTTTCTTCTAACCCTGGAACACTATTCAAAACATTAGTGTGTTTTTTCAAGATACGTTGGATTTGACAACTATATGGGGAGTACTTAGTCACTAAATTCACATTGTGTTCGTCAGTCTGACTTTTCGTATATGGAGATAGTAACAATTCACGGTTATTAAATAATGCTTGTTTATAAGCATGATTAATAACTTGTTGAGGATATCCTCTTTCCCAAAACTTGTTTTTTAAACTTTTTGATTGTGTTTTAAATTCAATCTCTTCAGAACAGTTCCTCCTATATCTAAGAAACTGTGAGAAAGGAAGACTATCCTTCAATGGTTTAGGATGAGCACTGTTATAATGCAAAAGAGCGTTTCTATCTGTAGATTTACGATGGACAGAGGAGATCCACATGTGATCACCTCTTTTAATCTCTACATCCAGAAATGTCATGCTACGATCACTACTAGTATATGTAAATCGTATGTTATCATCTCTGCAATTGAGCCATGTTATAAAACTATCTAACTGTTCAGTCTGTCCTTCCCACAACATAAATATGTCGTCAATATACTGACACCAGAGTTTAATATGGCTTTGATGCGAGGATGATGATATCCATTTTTCTTCAAATGTCCCCATAAATAGATTTGCTACTGAAGGGGCACACGTTGCATCCATTGCTACCCCTGATATTTGATGATATAATTTTTGATCAAACATGAAATAATTTTGAAACAGAGTTAAGCTTGTAATTTCCGCCAAAAATAATAACTGGGAATAGGAGAGATCTCCCCTGTTCCTCAGAGCTGATAATACAATATCATATGCTGCTGATTGCGGAATACTAGTATACAAAGATGTCACATCTAAAGTGACTAATAAAATGTTGTTTACCGCAGCCCATTGAGAATGTTGCATCAGTATTTGGAGAAAATGTGTGGTATCTCTAATGTACGATGGTATTGTGGACATTAATGGATGCAAATAAGAATCAATATAAATGGAAAGATGTTCTAAAACCGAACCCCTTGTTGATACAATAGGCCACCCCGGGGGATTAATTAAACTTTTATGAACTTTTGGCACTAAATAAAATTTAGCTATTGTTGGACTAGTTTCATTCAGGAAATCCTGTTCCTTTTTTGATATTAATTTATCCACCAGAGCATGAGATGTGATAGATTTAATAGATTTTTGTAACCGATCAGTTGGATCTTCCTCCAAAACTACATATGTATCAATATTAGATAGTTGTTTGTAAGCTTCTTGCAAATACTGCTCCCTATCCAAAACCACAATACCGCCTCCTTTATCTGCTCGTCTAATCACGAGTTCAGAACGCAACCGAAGATCTCTTAACGCCAATTTTTCCGTTTGGGAAAATGTACTGAATGTCCATTTTTTCTTTTTTTCAATTAATTGTGAAACATCATTTAAAACCAACTCTCTAAACAGTCCTAAAGATGGATGTAATGGCCCCGGAGGGGACCAAGAGGACTTTAATGGTAATTGTATCCTTCTGGAAAGGGGAACCTGAGTCCCTTCAGTATCTATAGGCTTAGATGCAAAATATGTCTTCAAATTTAACTTCCGTATTAAATGCTCAAAATCTATCCAAAATTGAAATGCATCAAAAAACGTTTTTGGCACAAAAGATAAACCCTTATTAAGAATCTGAGTCTGTTCATATGGTAAATTATGACCAGATACATTAATCACTATAGAATTAGATTGCTCCCGAGTTGGGTCATGATAAATCAAGTCCGATGCCGTGAGTTCCCTCGATTGTGTGTTTTGCCTCTCCCTCTCTTTTTCTTTTGCCCTTCTGCTTCATTGGAAAAATTCTCCTTCGAACGTTTACTAGAATCAGAGGTATATGTGTCATCAGAAGCGTCATCGAAATCTACACGTTGCCGTCGTTTCTTATCTACACGTTGCCGTTGTGGTGTTGGGGAGATTCAATTAAGATAAGCACCATTTTTTCTAATACATATTTTTATGCACGTGATACTGGGAAAATAATTTGCAATTAATATACTCCTTCATGTTCTAATATCAAGCAACATTATAAGGCCGTTGATGCAAAAGGGTGCGTACAGACCAAACCTGTTTAAGTCTGGATTACAGCCCCATCTAAGTCTGAGACATTGTTGCTTATAATAATTACTATTTGGTTTCAATAGTTATTGTGATATAGGTTTAAGCTACTAGAAACAGCATAAAAATTACAATCTCTAGGTTGAAGGTTGGAGCAGATTTTTGTATATACTCAATAGTTGAATTGCTCTGAGAAGTGACCGTCGGAATAGTTTGTCGCGTACATATATAGATCACTAGCTGCTAGTATGCAAACTCAAGTTAAAGCTGAAAAAGAGCAAGCCACTCATGTGTGTAGCAAAATATGACCTTGAGAATACACCACCAGAATTTAAAGACTATCTACAAAATTGACTCACTGCTTTGGATACAGATGACAGAGCACCAGAAGAGTTATGGGTTGACATCAAGAAGGTTGTGCTTGAGGAAAGTGAGAAGTCTCTACGAAAGATGAAAAAGCAAAAACAGCTAAAATGGATGACCAAAGAGACTCTGAAATTTGCCCAGAAATGCAGAGAAGCTAAAGCCAAAGGAAAAAGAAAGGTAATCATAGAACTTAATAGAGATTTCCAATGTGCAGCAAGACAAGACAAGGAGAAGAACTACAATGACTCATGCAAGGAAATAAATCAGAAACTATTAAAGGAAGATCAAGATTGGCTTTCCTAAACCTATGACAATTAAAGAGAAAATTCCAGCCTTGAATTGGAACGCTAAGAGGTGCTCAAGGATCCATGTTGAATGATGCTGAGAAGATCAAGATAAGGTGGAAAGAATGCAGAGTCACTATACCATAAATATGAAGTGGACCAACAGTCGTTTCAACCTGTACTTTACGATCAGGAACCATTGGTGATGAAAGAAGACGTTGAAGCAGCACTGAAAGCATTATCAAAGAACAAAGCACTGGGCACTGATGGAATTCCCATTGAAGTATTACAGCAATCAGATGCTGCTATTACCATACTTACAAGGCTCCTCCAGAAAATTTGGAAGACAACATCATGGCCAACTGACTGGAAAAGGTTTGTGTTCATACCAATACTGAAGAAAGATGATCTGACTCGAAGTGGAAATTATCGCACAATTGCTCTGATCACACATGCCAGCAAGATTCTATTCAAGATCATTCAGTGGAGGCTACAACCATAACTGGAACAAGAACTGCTTGAAGTGCAAGCAGGGTTCAGGAAAGGCTGAGGAACAAGAGACATCATTGCAGATGTGAGATGGATCCTTGGAAAGACAAAAGAATACCAAAAGGATATCTATATGTGCTTTATTAACTACAGCAAGGTTTTTGACACTGGAAATCATGGGAAACTCTAGGCCACATTAAAGAGCATGGGTATACCAGAACACTTGAAAGTTATCATGCAACCTTTACATTGATCAAGAAGCAACAGTTTGAACAGAACAAGGAGAAACAGAATGGTTTAAAATCAGCAAAGGTGTACGACAAGGCTGCATACATTCCCCCTTCCTGTTTAATTTATATGCAGAATAAATCATCAGAGAAGCAGGACTGTATGAAGACAACTGAGGTTTGAAGATTGGTGGAAGACTCATCAATAACCTTCACTATGCTCATGATACTGCATTGTTGGCTGAAAGAGAAAATAATCTGAAACATTTGTTTCTCAAGATAAAGGAACATAATCTTTTTTTTTTTTTTTTACATTTTCAAATGTTACAATCAGCTACCATAAAGAAAGCAATTCTTCCAAACAGAGAACAAAAAGAAGAAAAAACAAAAAAAGTAACCACTCAGAGAACTGCAAAAGTCCACATCAAGGGAGTGCACTAAGCTGGATCAAAGACACCCAAAAAAATACAAGAGTCCTTTTACATCCTCAGCTACTAATATCAAATCGTGAACTAACTACTACAGGAATTTCTTATCCAGCAAAGATTTTTCTAAATGCGTCACATCCATAAAGATAAATCTATTGCCAGCATACATCACTATACATTTACAGGAACATTTTAAGTATAATGTACCACCAATTGCCAGAACCTTAGTCTTAAGTTGCAAAAAAGATTTCCTCTGAAGTTATCCAGAAAAAACATTTATGGGCTGCCCACAAAAAGGGACAGCCTTTTTGAAAAAATAGTTTCATAACAGTACTTTTTACCAATTCAATCCTAAAAGTCACCAATAAAGTTGCTCTTTTAGAAACATTATCTAAGGAAGATTCCAAGAATTGATTTAGATCAAGACTGTCCACATTCACTGCTCTGTCTAATTCCCCCTCCGGAGCCTCCAAAGCAACACTCTGAGGCAAATAATAAACATTAGAAATCAAAGAATCATCAAAATTAACATACAGCAAAATCTCTTTCATATATTTCTTTAAGAGTTCCAGGGAAGAAAGTAAATGAACCATTGGAAAATTCAAAAATCTAAGGTTCTTAGCTCTTGTCAAATTTTCCATCATTTCTAATTTATTATGTTATAACAGACTATCTTTAATAAACAAATTCCACAAAGATTGAACATTCCCTAAAGCCTAGACATTCTCTCACCCAGGTCCGAGAGTATCTCTTGTTGTTGAAATTTTTTCACAGTATCCTGGGAAAACATCCTATTAATGGCCACCCAAATGTCCTTCAATGAAATGTCCCTGGATCCAATTCCAATATAGCAGAAGCAGCAGCAGAAACACTAGGCAAAGTTACAGGGACAGGATACCACTGGTCAGACTCAGAAGAAGACTTACTTGCAGCCATATCCTGGGGTAGAGGGTTCGAGGCAGATTGTGACAAACCACCTGATAAGGACACACTCAACTGCCAGAAATAGCAGGTTGACGGGGAGGGTACGAAACCCCAAGCTCAGAGAGGCTTCAGAGGGAGAGGAAGCCACCACAGATTGTTTAACAAACTTGTCAGATGTAGCGACACTTACCATTGGGCTCTGCACAGGCTTAGCCATAGGTCGGCACGTTACTCTTGGCTTTCTGTTTCCCCATCCACAACGAAGCAAACAGGCCTCGTGAACCTCACTTGTCTTCAGACGCTCCAAAGATGCTCCTAAGGGGCAGACATGCCCCTTAGGTCAGGCCCCTTTGGGCATGAACCCGCGGCCACGTCCCACAGCATAAGCCAGCTTTTAAACTCCCAACGCAAGGAGGGAGGAACGATGATGTCTCCAGCATGCACAGATGACTCTGGACCCTGCTCTGAAGTCTCACAATGCTCCCATAAGCAGTAGTTCAGCAACAGGTGCCTCTAAGGAACATAATCTTAAAATGGGACTGCATCTTAACATGAAGAAGACAAAGATCCTGACAATTGGCAAAATCAATAAGTTCATCATTAATGGAGAAATAGAAATAGACAACTTTAACCTACTTGGATCAATAATCAATAAAGAAATGACAAGCAGTCAAAAAATCTGATGACACATTGCTCTTGGCAAAATGGCTACGAAAGACCTAAACAAGATTCTCAAGAGCAGAGATGTATCTTCCATACAAAGATTCGACTTGTCTAAGCCATAGTATTTTCAAGAACGCCATATGGATGTGAAAGTAGGATAGTGAAAAAGATAGAGAGGAAGAAAATCGATGCCTTTGAAATATGGTGCTGGTGAAGAATACTGTGTACACCATGGACTGCCTGAAGAACAAATCAGTCGGCACTAGAGGAGATCAAACATAAGCTTTCTTTAGAAGCTCAGATGACAAGATGTTGACTTTCATATTTGGACACATCATGCGAAGAGAGAGATCATTAGAGAAAGACATCATTCTTGGCAAGGTTGAAGGTCAACCTAAAAGAGGAAGACCTGAAATGAGATGGATTAATACAATAAGAGCAGCAATGGATGCCATTCTATCAATCACAGTTCTGCGACTAAAAAGCTGTTTGATTATTTTCATCTAATTTCCATGTATTTTGGTGTGCTGTAAACAAATAAATATTGAAAAAACTCCTAGACGTCATGATTTGCCACAACATGCAAAATTGTCTTAAAATTTATCAATTTTTTTCAAATTACTATTAATTAATTCAAATTACTATTAATTAATTCACATAAGTGCATTTAAGATATAAAATGCCAAAACAAACCTTAAAGGGGTTGTCCGAGTTATGTAAAAAAAAATATAGCACTGTAAATCTGATGGTCAGCAATATATACATAAGCTAATCAAGTTTTAAGTCCGTGCTTCTAATGGTAGAAGGGGTTAATCTTTCCTGAAGAATCCAGTGGGAGGGAGACACAGGGCAGATAGCAGCAGCTCCGGTCAGTGCAGGGGGGCGTGGCCAGCACTGTGACGTCTCGTGTACAGACACAGAGCTGCTCTCTCCTGCATGCCACACTTGTGCACGAATCATCATCAGGTTCTTGGTTCTAGGCTGTTCACACTTTTTCATCGCAATTCGTGTTAGCTCGTCATTCTTCAACCATTATGTTATGGCTCCGCGAAAATGTATTAATTCGCCAGACAGTTTCTGTTTCATCTGTGGTGAATATACAGTGTTGAAGCAACAGCAGAATATTACAGACTTTGTGAAAAAAGTATACTTTGCATACTTTGGACTAAAAATTGGAGATCAAGATAAAGTCTGGGCGCCTTATAAAGTGTGCAAACGGTCTGTTGAGGACCTCCAAAACTGGTTCAAGGGTAAGAAAAAATCTTTCCTTTATGGGATTCCTATGGTATGGCGAGAGCAAAAGAACCATAGTGACGACTGTTACTTTTGTTCATGCGATGTGAAAGGGTTTATTTCCAAATGAAGCATTCAATTTCATACCCCAATCTTCACTTGGCAATTCGTCCCATCCCCCATGGCACAGATATACCAGTACCCAAGCCCCCTGCTACCTTGGAAGAGATACCTAGCTCCGATGAAGGTGAAGTCATACCTGAATCAGATGACGAATCAAGTTCTGACTTTGAAGATGATACAAGACCAAAATTGTTTTCTCAGGAGGAGATGAATGATTTGGTAAGAGACTTGAATCTTCCCAAAGATGCCGCTGAGTTACTCGGATCAAGGCTGAAAAGCAGGAATTTATTGTTGCCAGGAGTGTCATCTTCATGGTTCAGACATCGTGAAAAGGAGTTCGTTCCTTACTTCGCCCAGGAAGACAAGTTGATTTATTGCATCGATGTCGAAGGTCTGATGGGTCAATTTAAAATCCAATATGATTCAGAGCAATGGCGTCTTTTTATAGATTCTTCAAAAAGAAGTCTCAAAGCAGTTTTACTCCACAACGGTTTTTACGCTTCCATACCTGTAGGTCATTCTGTACACTTGAAGGAAACCTACGAGAACTTGGAATTGGTTCTTCGTAAACTTAAATATGAAGACCATGGTTGGCAGGTGTGTGGGGACTTGAAGGTCTTGTGCATGCTGCTCGGGCAACAAGCTGGGTATACCAAATATCCTTGTTTTCTGTGTTTATGGGACAGTCGAGACCGACAAAATCACTGGACCAAGAAGAGTTGGCAGCCGAGGGTGCTAACAGTTGGTGAAAAAAAATGTCCTCCGAGAAACTTTGGTACCTTCCCATAAAGTTCTTCTACCACCTCTCCACATAAAATTGGGATTGATGAAGCAATTCATAAAATCACTTCCAAGAGATGGAGAATGCTTCAAATACTTGGTCACCAAGTTTCCAGGCCTGTCGGAGGCAAAATTGAAGGAAGGTGTGTTCGTCGGACCAGACATTAGAAGGCTTATAGTTGATCAAGAGTTTGTCAATACCATGACGGATCCTCAAAAAGAAGGGTGGATTGCATTTAAAGAAGTCATACAGAAATTTTTAGGCAATAACAAAGATCCTCATTACAAAAAGATCGTCGGATGAATGCTGAAAGCATTTTAAGCTTTAGGTTGCCTGATGAGTTTGAAAGTGCCTTTCCTCCAGTCCCACCTTGACTACTTTCCTGAAAATTTGGGAGCTGTGAGTGAGGAACAAGGTGAACGATCCCACCAAGACATTAAAGAGATGGAAAGGAGATACCAGGGAAAATGGAGCATTACAATGATGGCAGACTACTGTTGGATGCTTCAGAGAGACATTCCAGATGCTACTCATGAGCGTAAATGCACCAAGAGGAGCCTCACAAGGAAGAAGAATCGAGTTTAGTGGTGTAGGTGAGCTCATTTCAGTTCAAAAAAGGATTTTCATGAAAATATTATAATAAAACTTTAATTTTATAAGTCTATTTCCATTTATTTTGAGGTATTGCCTTATTTAACATAGTGTAGTAAGGAGAGTGCAGCACAGCCCTGGAAAACAGAAAAAAATGAAACTTTTTCTTCTGTGTGGGGGAAGGGCTCACCAAAACACACGTTCCAGAATGAAGGTAGTGGAAAAAACCACACTTTAAAAGCCAGGCTCAGACCACACCCAGATTCCGAAGCAGCCCCAGATAGAGATAGGAAACACCTGTGGGTGGGGCTAGGAGAGGGACGTCACTTTCAAACATTTAAGCTTACACGAACACAGAGCAGGGGAGGAAGTGAAAGCAGAACTCGAGGTGAAGACTTCAGAGAGAGTTCAAGCAGGAAACAGAAACGGAAAGGGAACACAAGGCAGCAGGTGCAGTTCAGGCAACAGATCCAGTTGGAGACAGGGGAACAGCTTCAGAGACAGCAGTTGTGAAGGAGCCAGAACCAGGGCTAATCACACTCCTTCCAGGAGAGAGGAAGTGAGAAGGCTGGCTGTAAGTAAGCTAGAGCAAGAAGTCTCAGACCAGACTGAAGAGGAACAAATCTTCAGTGCTGGAAAGCCTAGAGGGTCTGGAAACAGACACTGCAGTGATTCCCAAGGCAGCTCTGATTCAGACGACGCTACTTCCTGGAAAAGCCCATGCTGTAGGAGCTTCACAGCCAAGCTCAGAGGTAGGAGAGAAAAGTCTGTGGGGGTTAAGGAATATAACCCAGACTCAGAGATAAGCTTACAAGATTCTGAGGAAGAAACTGTATTTTGTAGAAAGTCTGCCAGGAAGAATGTTCCTAAAGATAAGCTGAGAGAGACAAAGCCTTTAAAGGGTTTATTAAAGGGGAAGAAGTCTCATAGCTATACTACAAACCCAGAAGGGGGAAGGAAAGCTCAGTGGGAAAGACTGTTCAGACTTTTAAAAGAAGTTAAACTTGAAATTCCTGAGCCTATTTTAAACCCAGTGACATGTAATGCAGAAGAGGAAGACATGGAAATAGATGCTGTTGGAGAGGAACAGGATTCCACAGACTCTTTGATGGAATACTCTTTCTGCATGACTTCAGATTAAGGAAAGCCTAATGGTTTAACTGAGAGGGAAATCCAGAAAACCGTTCATCCTGATTTTTATACCGGAAGCTTAGGATAGAGAGAAAGAACTCTCAAGGTTAAAGCACCAACAGTACCTGTGTTGAAGTGAATGTTTTAATGCAGCAATTTTCTAGTATTTTGTGCTGACAAGCAGAAGAGGTCCGGTAGCTAAAACATTAAGCCATTGAAGGAAGCTGTAGGTTTGCTGGACTCTGCTAATTGCCATTACTTTCAACTGTGTTTGTTTTTGGGAAAGAAGTTCTTCTGTTAAGCTGCTGGAAGAAACAGTTTGTTTATAGCACGGCTGGAATACAGTTTGGTGACAAAGTTTTGATTTGGAGAAAATATCCTTTTTTCTGTTATGGTGTTCAAGATTTTCTGCAAAAGGTCTGTTTGCAAAGCCTGACTGTAAAACGATAAAATTGAATAACTTTTTCCTGTGTTGGCCTGAAAACCAGTTTGACTGTTTTTACACACAACTACACCTCCAGAGGTCTGAATCCTGGAGTTCAAGTAAAAACATAAGATATGTGATGGCCCGCTGCCTTCACTAGGCAACCACCTAGTAGGGGCGGCGCCACAATAGTTACCTAAATTGTCAGGAAACATGATGTCCTATGACAAAATGGAGGTCATTTTCGGATTCAGCGCACCAAAAAACATAAAGATTACGTGGAATAACCAAAACAGCTCTCGAAAAAATTTTTTTTGCAGACCATCTGTTTTCTCCTGAATTCAAGGTTTCATCATGCGATTTTATTGATGATGAAACAGCCTGTGTGTCTTGGAGGCACTCAAAAGACCTCTTTATATTGTCGGGTAGCACCAATGTTTTCATTGCCTGTTTTACGATGGCTTATGCACGCCTGGAGTTGTACAATCTTCTAGATAGTTTGCAAGAGCGCTGTCTGTACCACGATACAGATTCTGTGATATTTCTAAGTCGAGAGGGAGATTGGAACCCATCTTTGGGTAATTATTTAGACGAGCTCACAAGTGAGATACCCTCAGATGAACATATCACAGAGTTTGTATCAGCGGGTCCTAAAACATATGGTTACAAGCTGTCAAGCGGAAAGACCTGTATGAAAGTGAAAGGGATTACATTAAACTTAGAAAACTGCCAGAAAATCAATTTCACTAGTTTGAAAGATCTAGTTTTGGACTACAAGCCTGAGGCAGCAGATTTACCCCAGAAAAAGATAGGAGTACAGCAACCTGGTATTATAAGAAACAAAAAGGGTTGGACAATAGAGACTGGTGTGATTAAAAAAACACAAAAGGTTGTGTATGACAAAAGGGTGAAGTTGAAGGATGGCTTTAACAAATTACCCTACGGTTACTAGTGTGGTGGATGTTCGCTGGTCACATCCTTTTTCTTGTATTTTAGCTGGGCCATCCAATTCCGGCAAGAGCTTCTTTGTTAAAAAGCTGTTAGAACACGCTGGTCGTGTATTGACTGTCATGCCTAACAATATTGTATGGTGTTACAGTTGCTGGCAACCTTTGTATAAAAGAAATGTTAAATAAATATCCTTTTATTACATTTATGGACACTTTGCCTGATACTTTTAATGATGAATGAATGTTTCCAACCAATAAAATAAATTTGGTTATTGTTGATTATCTAATGGATTCTCCCTGTAAAAGTGATGAAATATAGAAAGCCTTTACCAAGTATGTACATCACAGAAACCTAAGCATCATATATATTGTTCAAAATGTTTTCTGCCAAGGCAAAACAAGCCGAACTATAACTTTAAATACCAAATACATGGTGCTCTTTAAGAACCCTAGGGATAAGTTACAGATTGCCATTCTAGCCAGGCAGATGTACCCTGGAAAATCAAAATTCTTTTTAGAAGTATTCAAGGATGCCACCAGAAATCTGTTTGGTTATCTCATTGTGGATTTAAATAACACAACGCCTGAGGCTTACATACTGAGGACGGATATCTTCCCGCCAGATTGGACTATGGTATACTGTGAAAAAACACAAATCCCACATAAAAAGAAATGAATATGTAACCAGCCCTTCATACATGCTTGTGTGTCTCAGACAAAATGTCTCGCCATGTAAAGAGAAACCTGCCCCTTTTAAAACTTTTGGTTCAAGCCTCTCCACAGCACAGAAGAGCCATCCTGAATACAGCTTCTAGTGATTTGTTAGCAGCTACAGTGGTGTGCAAAAGTCTGGAATCACTTGTAAATTTGACGTTTTTTCAACTTCGTGAACTTATATCTTAATTTCTTTTTCCTCCCAGTGGCTTTTTCTGTGTATCTCATGATAAGTGATAGATTTGGCTATTAGGGCCAACTTTTAGTATTGGTTTGGCCCTTATTTTCTGAGTTTGTTCCCCATAGTTGTCCTGTTGATAGATTTTCTGTGAAAATTGTGTAATGTACATCGTTGGCCAATGATATATTATTGTAAGTATGCTTTAAAATATTATGGATGCACACCAGGTTTCCTTCAAATTAATGTATGTGGCCTTGAAAAAGGCCATTTTATGTGCCAGTGATGGCTCAGTATTTGTTCTTGATCACCTGACTGCACCTTGTCAGCATTGAATGAACCAGTCTGACAAGGTGATCGTTGGTGACAATGCGGTTCCAAGCTGCAATGAGTGACTCAATCAGCTCACGCTTTGATGTCGGATGCCTCTTGGATATTTCCAAGGCCACCTTGTGCCACAAGTTCTCGATTGGATTCAGATCTGGAGACTGGGCAAGCCAGTCCATTGACTTGATGATGTTCCGCTGCTTCCAGCTGATTACCTGTCTGGAGCGATGGCAGGTGCATTGTCATCTTGGAACAGGAATGGCCAGGAAACAGCTGGTGTGCTGATGGCACCATGCACTTTTGCAGTATAGTGATGTACTTGGCCCCATTGACCATTCCATCGACGATGTGAAGACGTCCAACGCCACTGGCAGCCATGCAGTCCCAGACCATGACCTTCAAAGGATGCTTCACAATGAGGATGAGACACTCAGGCTTGAATTCCTCTCCAGGAAATCTCCTACATAGGTGTGGGCCTGGTTACCAAACAGGCAGAAGATGCTTTCATCGCTGAATAGCACCTTTTCCCACATTTCAGTCAACCAGGTTGAGTGCTTTCTTGCCCACATGCCTTTGTATGTCAATCATCAGTGGCTTATTCCGTGCTTTGCAGCCCCAGAGGCCAAACTGCAGACACTGGCGATGAACTGTTGATGAGCTGACACTGACCTCACTCTTGTCTGACCACTCTCGAAGTAACTGAGGAGAGGTCAGCTTGCAATTAGTCAGTGAAATGCGTCATAGTGCGCGGTCCTGGTGTGATGTTGATGCACGTGGATGACCTGAACGAGGCTTGTCCACCACTGAACCCATTTCTTTCTTCTTATGTACAATCTTAACAACATAACTCTGACTGCAGCCAACTTTCCTGGCTTTCTGACAACTTGAAAATCCTTCCTCGCTCATAAAGGACACACGAACACGCTCCTCCAACGTCAGGGTCCGAGTCACCTTCATGATCAATCCAGAAAGTGTATGAAATTCAAAAATTCCATGCGTTTTTATAGTTGCACTGTTGGCTAGATATCTGCATTGTGATTGGTTAGTGAAACCAGACTCCTAATTGGTCAGAAATAACGTGTGCATATTGGATAATCTCGAGACAGTTTTGACGCAGGATCCACAAAATTCTCAGTAGCTATCTCCCATTGTCTGTAAAGTATTTAAATTGGAAGCAAGGAATGCAAAAAAGTCAATTCTAATAGCCAAATATATCCCTTTTAACATGGTAGAAAGATGAATATGCTGTGCTAATGCAAAATGAAAAAAAAAAAGTTAGAAAGTACGAAAAATGCAAAATTCACAAGTGATTCCAGACTTTTGCACACCATTGTTTAGTTGAAATCGCTCTCAACACCCTAAAAGGTAACATTCCTCTTTCACAACAGCAGATAAAGGTTTTAAAAGGGAAGCATCATGCCATAAAGAGTCTGTGCGATAAAAGACTACCCATTAAAAAAAAGAAGCAATTGGTGAGACAGTCGGGTGGATTTATCGGTCCCCTGTTAAGTTTTGCATTACCATTGATAACGGGGCTTCTGACAAACCGCTAATGCAGCACGCTCAAAAAATGTACATAGTCCCTAGTCAACAACTCGAGTGCTTGAGAAACCTGCCAGATCGGGATGAAAATATTAGAACCACAACCATTCATAAGTTGGATGAAGACATGAAAAACATCCTGCAAAGCGCTGGTATGTCCGAACACAAAAAGGCTAAATGTTACTCAGAAGTGTTACAGCGCTATCCTCGTGCTTAACAGACAAAGGGATATGGAAAAAAATAAATAAACTTGTATCTACAGGCACAAGATGAGACATCAACGGCAGCATCTCTAGAAAATATTATACCTCCAGACCCTGTAATACAAGATGTGTTACAAGGCAGCATGGATTCACCAGAGGCAGGTCTTGTCAGACAAATCTGATTGATTTCTTTGACTGGGTGACCAGGGAGTTGGACCGAGGGAGAGCTCTAGATGTGGTGTATTTAGATTTCAGTAAAGCCTTTGACACTGTTCCTCACAGACGACTTATAAACAAACTGAGCACCCTAGGGATGGACCCTAAAGTTACTGCTTGGGTTAGAAATTGGTTGGGTGGGAGGCGACAAAGAGTACAAGTAAATGGAGCTCACTCTGAGGAGAAGGATGTTAACAGTGGTGTGCCCCAGGGATCTGTCCTTGGTCCAATTCTTTTTAACATCTTTGTTAGTGATATAGCGGAAGGGCTGTCGGGTAAGGTTTGCCTCTTTGCGGATGATACCAAAATCTGCAATAGAGTAGACACCCAGGAAGGTGTAGATAACATGAGGAGGGATCTAGCTAAGCTTGAAGAATGGTCTAGAATTTGGCAGCTGGGATTTAATGTTAAAAAATGTAAGGTCATACATTTGGGCTGCAGCAATCCAAGGGAGCAATACAGTATAGGAGGTGAAGTACTTTTGTCCACTAAAGAAGAGCGGGACCTAGGCGTGGTTGTGTCTGATGATCTTAAAGTAGCTAAACAGGTAGAAAAGGCGACGGTAAAAGCTAGAAGGATGCTTGGGTGCATACGGAGAGGAATGGCTAGCAGAAAAAGGAGGTGATAATGCCTCTGTATAAGTCTTTGGTGCGACTTCATTTGGAGTATGGTGTGCAATTCTGGAGACCGCACCTTCAAAAGGATGTGAACAGGATGGAGTCGGTGCAGAGGGTTGCTACTAAAATGATTAATGGGGCTTCATTGTAAAGCATATGAGGACAGACTTAAGAATCTTAATATGTACACCTTAGAGGAAAGGCGGGATAGAGGTGATATGATTGAGATGTTTAAATACCTCCGTGGGCGTGGCATAAATGTTCAGGGAAAGAGCCTCTTTCAATTGAAAGCAAGTTCTGCTACGAGGGGACATGGGATGAGGGTGAAGGGAGATAGATTCAGGAGTGATATGCGGAAATATTTCTTTACGGAAAGAGTAGTGGATCCGTGGAATAGTCTCCCAGTGGAGGTGGTGGAGATGAGGACAGTAACTGAATTCAAAAAAGCATGGGACCAACACAGAGGATCTCTAAAGGTAAAAAGTGGACTGTTGTAGTTGTTGTTATGGAAGGACAGACTAGATGGGCCTTGTGGTCTTTTTCTGTCGTCATGTTTCTATGTTTCTATGTTTCTAATATGCGCTATAGGAAAAATGCTGAGTTGCTGCTTAACCCTTTGAAGGCCTACTTTAAATTTTTAATCCATATTCTGCAGCCGGGTTAATTTTTGCATATTTCAGGAAAATTGTACCCGTCTTATTCAATATGTTCTAATAGTGATTTTCCTTCTGCTATGGTCATGTATTATATACCATTTGATAGGAATATTTAGTCAGAATTTTGGATCCCGAGAGTTTTGGGCTCGGCCTGGAAAGGTTTTTAATAAACTGTTAAAAAACAAGGATGTGGCATCCTGGGATGTTAATGGAACATTTGTATACCGGGGAAACCCTGTCTAACCTACTTGACCTCGTTTGTGGAGCTACGCAACCCCAAGCTCTTTCACAACGAAGAATACCCATGGGCTGGGGGGAGTTCATGCAAACCCTAGCCGAATTAAATATGCCCTCTACGATGATGGTTAATGCAGCCAACAGAGATGTACTGGCATGCCTCAAAGAGAACCCATCTGTGAAGGTTACTAAAATGTACACGCAGCCGATAAAGAGCAAAGAGCTACACCTTCACAAAAAACGTAAATTATCTCACAGATATCAGTGGTTGAGTGTATTAAAAAAATGTATTTTCAATAAAATGTTTAAAAACAAAAATAAAAGACTAGACAGTGGTTTATTTTCAAAAAACCTCCTTAGAGGGGTTACTTTTTATTTAGAAGCAGCAAAACATTCACAATAGGAAACGCACACCTGCTGGTTATGAAACGGATTTCTAAAAGATCTACACAAAGTTTGTTTGTTGCGTTTTACAAAATGTAACACCATATCATCATTTTGCATTAAATCTTCAGAATACATTTCTAAAATATTTTCAAAAGGCACCCCCTTTACAGCGGTGGTGCAAGAAAAATACACAGTGATATGCACAAGCCGTGGACATTGGGTGCTGTAATTGTCTGCTGTGGTATAAAACAGCTTAACAATGCTTGTTGAAAAATCTCATTCCTTATCGCATCTCCGGGCCAGTCCAGACAATCGGGTAGTCAAATCTCCCTCCTCTAGCAGCTGAGGACTGAATACAGATTCTTGTTGCCAAGGTTACCTAGCCCCCCCTGCGGAGGCAGCAAGGCAGTCTAAGTGTCCTCAGCAGCTGGCTGGATGTGTGGAGATTTGGCTCCCCACGACTGTCTAGTGGCTATTGCTTTTTCTGCTAGTTTTGTTGTTTTTTTCTGGAGGAAGAGCTTCACATTAGGCTGTCTGCTGACCCTAGCTGGGTTGTAGCGTTACTCTGTCCTTCTCACTGGCGATATTCTCTGCGTTTCTTACCAGAGTGCTCGTTTCAGTTTATGGGACAGAGCCTGTCCTCCTCTGCACTGTTCGGAGCGTGTTTGGGAACCAGACCTGGGGGCCCCAGATTCTGGTATCCTTCTCCACTAACCCTCCTGTATATCTTCGCTAGCGGCGGTTGTTGGACTTCTAAGCTGCGGTTTCCCTCAACGACAGTGTACAGGTATTTTGGCTGATCGCCGGCGCCGTTTCTTTTTTTTGTTTTTGCTTCTGTCTTTCTTCCTACGAGTTTCGTCGGAGGCTCTGCGTCGGTTTTTTGGCTTGGGGGGTTTTGCTCCTTCCCGGTTTCACTTCGTGCTAGCGATGCAGGAGGCAGTGGGGGATCAACAGAGCAGCATTGCTTCAGTACCGCCATTAGAAAAATGCGCGGGAACGGCAGCCATCTTGAGTGCTTCTCCTGCCTCTCTGGCTAAGCCGGGGAAACGCAAATCAAAATCAAGGCATGCCGCGGTGGATTCAGCTGCGCCGGAGGTGGCCGCCGTGCCCCTGATTCCGGAGCCTTTTCTCTCACCGGAATTTATTCTTGCCTTTCACAAAGCTTATCTCCTGCAGAAAGCTCAGTCTCCCATGCCCGTAGGGGAAGATTCTCTCCTAGCGCCTCAAGCTGCGGTGTCTTGCAGGACAGAGTCTAGAGAAGGAGTCTCTGCCTTGACACTTGGGGATTCTAAGTTGGATGGCTTCTCCCTGGCTGCTGATGTCATGGGGCCAGAGGAGGGGGAGCTCTCCGCGGACCCAGACTCTGAGGCCTGGCCCGTGGAATTGGAGGACGGAGAGTTGGGGCCAGGGGAGGACCCTAATGTTTTTAGGGTTTTTAGACGAGATGAATTGTCAGCTTTGATCACGCAGTCCCTTTCTGCACTCCGTCTTCTTCCTCCAGTACCACAACAAGAGCATTTGGAGGATCCCCTCTTGCAGGGGTTCCCGTCGGAGCAAAAATGTTTTCCCTTCCACAGAGTTATCAAGCAGATGATAGACTCTGAATGGGAGTTCGCGGAGGCTTCCTTGCGGGGAGCCTGCACAATGGCTCGGTTGTATCCGGTGCCTCCGGAGGAGCGGGAGCTTCTTCGGATGCTAAGGTTGATGCCCTGGTGTCCGCGGTCACCAAAAAGACCACCATTCCTGTAGAAGGGGCTGGGGCTCTTAAAGACATGCAAGATCGGCGGCTGGAGGCGCTGTTGAAGCAGACTTTTGAGGCCAGTGCCTTGGCGCTGCAGGCCTCCGTGTGTGGAGCCTACGTTTCTAGGGCTTCTATTAGGTGGAGTCAGCAGACTTCGGCCCCCGAGGGGATCTCTTCTTCTCCTCTGCAAGGGGCTCAGCTAGAGTCGGCGGCGGCTTATCTCGCGGATGCCTTTTTATGATTTGATTCGTATCTCCGCGAAAGCTATGGCTTCCGCGGTTGCCGCTCGACGTTTTCTTTGGTTGCGTAATTGGGCGGCGGATGCTTCTTCCAAAGCCCGTCTTAGTAAACTGCCATACAAGGGGAAGCTTCTCTTTGGAGAGGCATTGGAAAAGTTTGTTAAGGATTTGGGTGATTCCAAGGGGGGACGCCTTCCCGAAGACCGTCCTCGGACGGTCAAGCAGTCCTCTTTTTCGCGAGGGACAGGTCGGGACTTTCGCCGTTTTAGAGGGGCTCGCTTTGCTCCTTATCAGCGAGGTAGATTTCAGTCTCGGGGTCACTCCTTTCGAGGCGCTCGAGGTTCCGGAAGGGGTTACTTCGGAACAGCCTCCCCCGCTCTTAAGAAACCCCAATGAAGCGAGGCTGGTCCAGGCGGAGTTTCCTATAGGAGGTCGATTGCAGGCGTTTTTCTCCGCTTGGGCCACCATTACCACCGACGGGTGGGTGCTTCAGATTATTCGCGAGGGGTATTCCCTGGAATTCGCTGCTCCCCTACCGGACGCCTTCGTTTTCTCTCCTTGCGGTCCTCCCCATGTTCATGTTCATGTTCATTTATTTGATATACCGCCTTTCATTGATAGGCAAAGCGGTTTACAGTAAAAAACATTACACACAACAGGCACAGGCCTAGAGTCAGAAAGGAAGTTACATGTTTGATATGATATAAGACTGAGAACAGGAGAGACGGGTAAAGGCAGGGGAAGGAGAAACATGGATCAGGGGGGGGGAGGTCAAAGGCAAGTGAAAAGAAATGAGTTTTAAGGGAACGCTTGAAAGCGGGGTAGTGAGGTTCGAGACGGAGGGGTGGGGAAGGGAGTTCCATAGTGCGGGCCAATGAAGAAGAAAGCTGAGGATCGTGTGGACTGTAAGTGGGCGCTAGAGGGGGATGGTAGTACTAATCGATTGAGGTGGAAAGAGCGGGGGGTATGGGGGGGGTGTGTGAAAGCGGAGAAGATCAGACAGATATTGAGGGGTAGAGGTGTGAAGTGCTTTATGGACCAGTGTGAGAAGTTTGAACTTGATACGGAAGGAAATAGGGAGCCAATGAAGTTGAAGAAGAAGGGGGGTGATGTGGTCCCGAGGAGAGGAGTGGGTGATAAGACGGGCCGCAGTGTTTTGGATTCGTTGGAGTCGTGAGAGTTGCAGTTTGGAAGTGCCGGATAGAATGGAATTAGAGAAATCAAGACGGGAGATAACAAGGGTCAGTAATAGCGTGGTTATGGCAGATGGAGAAAGGAAAGGACGGATGGCGCGAATCTGGCGGAGGTGAAAGAAGGAGAGCTTGGAGATATGAGAGATGTGCGTTGAGAAAGAAAGATCAGAGTCAAAAAGAACCCCAAGGTACCGAAAAGAAGAAACTAGTGAGATGGGCGCATTGGGGAAAGATGGCGTCAAGGAAGGGGGGGGGGATAACCATGAGAAAACCATATGGCGATAGTCTTTGATAAGTTAAGGTGCAAGCAATTATGTGTCAGCCATTTGGAAACAGCAGCTAGACAGTCATTAAGGGGAGTTAAGTCAGGGGATATGGGGGAGGTGTGGTGAAGGAGGAGTATGTCATCGGCGTAAAAGAAAGCAGTAATTCCGAATTGTTGAATGAGTAGAGTGAGAGGAGTGAGAAAGAGATTAAAGAGAAAGGGGGCCAGGACAGAGCCTGAGGTACGCCGCAGACAAGAGGAAATGGATCAGAAGGGGAGTGGGATGAGGAGGAAGGTAAAACGGCAGCAGAGCGGGAAAAAAGAAAGGAGTGAAACCATCGTAGAACAGTACTGTGAAGACCAGCCTCGTGCAAGCGGGACAGAAGAAGAGAGTGATCAACCAGATCGAAAGGCAGCAGAGAGATCAAGAGCAACCACCACCGAGAAGTCACCACGATCGTGAGCGGTGTGTAGAGAGTTAGTGAAGGCTAGAAGGACAGTCTCCATGCTGTGCCCAGAACGAAAGCCAGATTGGCGTGGGTGAAGTAAATTAGTGGAATCCAAGTGATGAGTGAGTTGGGCAAAAACGATTTTTTCAGGGAGTTTGGAGAGGAAGGGAAGGTTAGAGACAGGCCGATAGCTGTTAGGGTCAAGAGGGTCAAGGGTAATTTGAGATTTTTTAAGAAGGGGGCGAATAAGGGCGGTTTCCAAGTGGTAGGGAAGGATCCGGAAGAGAGCTGGAATTTAGCATAGTTTGAAGGTGAGGGAGGAGAGACAAGGAGGGAATGAGGAGCCAGGAGTGGATAGGATCAAGGGAGCAGAAGGTTTTGTTCGAAGAGACAATAAGATGGTGAAGCTCAGCAGTAGTAATAGGTGTAAAAGAAGACCAGGTGTGGGAAAGTGGTGAAGTGGGGGGAGGAGATGCGGCAGGAGGAGGGGGAGGAAGAGGCGGGGGGAGGGACACGTTGCAGCGCTTGCGGCAACTCCAGGCAGTGGTGCCTGTTCCTCTGGACCAGTGCGGCTTCGGTCGATACTCGATTTATTTCGTGGTTCCCAAAAAGGGGGACTTATATCGTCCCATTTTGGATCTGAAGCACGTCAATCGCTGTCTGCGAGTGTCTCATTTCCGAATGGAAACCTTGCGGTCGGTGATTCGCTCCGTGCAGCCGGGGGAGTTTCTCTCTTCCATCGATTTGACAGAGGCCTACCTTCACATTCCGATCAAACCGGAGCATCAGCGTTTTCTCCGCTTTGCGGTTCCCATGGGGCACTTTCAGTTTTGGGCTTTACCTTTCGGTCTAGCGACGGCTCCCCGCACCTTCACCAAGGTAATGGTGGTCGTGGCGGCGGCTCTTCGCAAGGACGGAGTCCAGGTTCACCCTTACTTGGACGACTGGTTAATTCGAGCGTCGTCAAGAGCGGAATCGCTCTCGGCAACCGCTCGGGTGATTTCTTGTCTCGAAAGCCTCGGCTGGGTTATAAACCAGGCCAAGAGCCGCCTGCAGCCAGTTCAACGGCTTTCTTATCTGGGAGCGTTCTTCGCCACCGACTCCGGGATCGTTTGCTTGCCTCCAGAGCGAGTGCGCAAACTTCTCGCTCACGTTTCGGCGTTTTTGCGTCTTCTCGCGCCAACTGCTTGGAGGTACTTGCAGTTACTGGGTCTGATGGCGGCCGCATTGGATTTGGTGCCTTGGGCACGAGCGCACATGCGTCCGCTGCAGCATGCGCTGCTGTCTCGGTGGTCGCCACAGCGTCATCCTCTCTCCCGGCGCTTGGCCTGCCCCAATCCGGTCAAGCTCAGTCTTCGGTGGTGGTCGGATCCGGCCCATCTTCGGGCAGGGGTGCCGCTGTCTCTTCCGGAGTGGACTTTGGTCACTACCGATGCCAGTCTGACCGGTTGGGGGGCTCATTGTTTGTCTCACATTGCACAAGGTGTCTGGTCGCCGGAGGAGACGCTGTGGTCCATCAATCGTTTGGAGCTTTCGAACGGTCTATCTGGCGATGTTGGCCTTTGCAACGCTTCTGGAGGGGAAGCCGGTTCGCGTCTTCTCCGACAATCTCGTGACGGTCTCCTACATCAATCGGCAAGGCGGCACGGGAAGTCTCCTTCTCCTGGAGGAGAGTCAGCAGTTGTTTCAGTGGGCGGAGTTGCACCTCCAGGCACTGTCCGTGTCGCATGTGGCCGGAAAGAGCAATCTTCAAGCCGACTATCTCAGCCGGCATTTGTTGGATCCGGGAGAGTGGGAGCTCCATACGGACGTTTTTCACGAGCTCACCTTGCGTTGGGGTCATCCCGTCATGGACTTGATGGCGACTCTGCAAAATGCAAAGACAAGCCGTTTTTACAGCCGTCGCAGGGAGCATATGTCGGAGGGGCTCGACGGCCTCGTTCAACGCTGGCCGGCAAGACAGCTTCTGTATGTGTTTCCACCGTGGCCGTTGGTCGGTCCGGTGATTCACAGGGCGGCCTCTCACGACGGGAGAGTTGATCCTCATTGCTCCGGATTGGCCTCGTCGTCCTTGGTATGCGGATCTGATACGGCTTCTGGTGGCGCCGCCATGGAGATTACCTGCTCGGACGGACTTAACTGCATCAGGGTCCCGTTCCGATGCCGCAGGCGGATCAATTTTCGCTTACGGCATGGCTCTTGGAGCGGGAAAGATTGCGCCGCAAGGGTTATTCGGCCGCCGTGATTGCTACCTTATTGCAGTCCCGTAAGCGTTCCACGTCATTGGCTTATATTCGTGTCTGGCGCGTGTTTGAGGCCTGGTGTGCTGAGCGCACGCTGAGGGCCCGTAGGTCTTCGGTTTCGGATATTCTTGCTTTTCTGCAGAGCGGTCTGGAGAAGGGTCTAGCGCTGGCACCCTTAAGGTGCAGTTTGGCGGCGTTAACGGTTTTTCGGGGTCCGATTCGCGGATCGCGTCTTTCTACTCATCCGGATATTCTTCGCTTTCTTAAAGCGACTCGACTTCTTCGGCCTCCTGTTCGGCACGTGATTCCTCCTTGGGATTTGAATCTCGTCCTCGAGGCTCTCACCGGCTCTCCTTTTGAGCCGCGTTCCGCCAGTTCTATCCGAGAATTGACCTGGAAGACGGTGTTTTTGGTGGCTTTGTGGTTCGGGCTAGTCGCATTTCCGATTTGCAGGCGCTTTCGTGTCGTCCGCCTTTTCTGCAGTTTTCGGTGGAGAAAGTGGTTCTCCGTCCGGTTCCTTCTTTTCTGCCGAAGGTGGTGTCTGCCTTCCACGTCAACCAGACGGTTACTCTTCCCACCTTTGTGGCGACGGGCCGACGCTTCGTTGGAACGGTCTCTACGGAGGTTGGATTTGGGGCGTGTGCTCCGGCGTTATCTTAAGGAGACGGCCTCGTTTCGGCAGTCCGATCGGCTCTTCGTGCTGTATGGAGGGCCATCCAAGGGGAAAGGGGCCTCCAAAGCTTCCATTGCGCGTTGGGTCAAGCAGGCCATTCAGGTTGCGTATGCAACAGCCGGTAAAGCCGTACCTGTCGGTCTTCGAGCGCATTCCACGAGGGGTCAGGCGACTTCGTGGGCAGAATCGGCGTTAGTTCCTCCGGTGGACATTTGTCGTGCGGCTGCATGGTCTTCTCTGCATGCTTTTTCGCGGCATTATTGGTTTGGATGTCTTGCGCGTCAGGATGCGTCGGTGGGGGCTTCTGCCGTCATCGCGGGGCCTCACAGGTCCCACCCAGGGTTAGTTACTGCTTTGGAACTACCCGATTGTCTGGACTGGCCCGGAGATGCGATAAGGAAGGAGAAATTAGACCTTACCTGCTAATTGTCTTTCCTTGAGCTATCTCCGGGCCAGTCCAGATCCCGCCCTCAGGTTCTGTGGTAAGATTGCTCGGTGATATCCTTTGCGCGTTCTCCGCTGTTTCGCGATTCGTTGTTTTGAATGTCAGAAGACTCCATCACGATATTCTTACTAGAGTTGCTGAACAGCATTGTGGGTATAAACACAAAAAGAAAAAAAAAAAAAAATGAGAGCGAAATTTGTGAATCCAAGGACAATGTAATTCTTGCTGCGCTTTCCGGAGCACGGCGGATTCTTCCAGTTTCTGTTCCTACGTTTGTCTAGATAAAGCCAGTACTTGCTCTCTCTTCCGCTCCCGTGCTTGTTGCCGGGTGTAGTGGACGGACAGTAGCCTTATGTGTACCTCTTCCATGGTTATGTTTTCTTTTTTCTGCTTGCTTGATACATTAGACTGCCTTGCTGCCTCCGCAGGGGGGGCTAGGTAACCTTGGCAACAAGAATCTGTATTCAGTCCTCAGCTGCTAGAGGAGGGAGATTTGACTACCCGATTGTCTGGACTGGCCCGGAGATAGCTCAAGGAAAGACAATTAGCAGGTAAGGTCTAATTTCTCCTAATGCTGGTAGGAAAGAATAAGCTATCTGGGGGTTGTCCATAAGAATCAAAAAATTCCCCTGTTCCATCTCCACATATATAGAGGGCTAACCAGTGTTCTCCAGGAAGGTTATGTGGGTGTGTATTTACCACCAAACACACGGGCTTCCTTGATATTTGTACATCAGCTAACCAGTCGCTGGGTAGCACATCTAAAAAGAAATCTGCAACACAGGGGTCTTTTTTTAAAATACGGAAGATCTGCATGGTGTTCATTTTCATGAATGATCAAAAAGAACATAAACAATCATGTTAACTGTATGGGGTAAGGTGCTGGCAAAACGTATTTCAGCCCGCAGGTTACCAGTTTTAATCAACGAGTAATGGTCTGCACACTCCTGATCCGGTGAAAGGTCAAACGCCAACAAGGTATAACCTTTGTAAAACTCCTGATGGTCAATCAGCAACGCTGTGTCTTTCAGATGTTTGCCAGTTGCTTGCACCAGTTGCATATATTCTCTTACACAACAGCCATTTTGAAAGTCAGGTTGAAGAGGTTTCCCGGGTACTTGTTCACCATCCACATACAGAGCGACAAAATTAATATCATAATGTTTAAAATTGAAGGGTTTTTTAGCATAATTACCGCTGAAAGTATCATTATCCACAAATCCCAGCACAATGAGTTTTGGTAGCTGCCCCAAAAAGAGATTTTCCTGGTTAGTCACACGGGCTGGTATGTTAAACACCTTCAGCCCCACCGGTTAATAGCATACTTGACATTAGCTTTCAGCAGAGCTTCCGCATGTCCCAAGTGCACTCTGGGGGAAACTTTAACTCTTTTTACAAAGAGCGCAGCATTTAGGATAAGGAATTTATAACTTTCTTCGACATCACCGCTCATTAAACAGAAAAACTTTTTGTTGCAGGTCAATTTAATTTTGAGATCCACACCATTAATCAATAGCTTTTCTTGAAAAAAATAGATCGCTATGTAAATGCCCCAATAGCTCTACCTTGTGGCTAGAGGCCGTAAATTGGGCCCTTTCAGTAAAGCCGACGTTGCGAGATCCTATCTCTCTCACTTCATGCTGCCCGGCTGTGCCTTTATAAAACAGCCTGCTTGTAAATTGTGATTTGAGGGATCCTTCACCATAATTGAGAAGCAGCTCTATGAGGGCTCTGTAGGGGTAGCAGTTGTTGCTCTGGCTAATGAGTTGGTCTCCCAGTGTAACATCCAGCTGGCTAAACAGAGATGCGATTGGGTAGTTCACCAGCGCTACGTTGGCTGTTGGATCGATGTTTGAGCCTTCTTCATCCACAATTTTACAGGTCAAGTACAAAAGAGTACTATTTAAATCAATGTAGTCTTCACCATGACCTGCGATATAGAAGTCCAAAGGGGCTGTTTCCGACAAAGCCAATAATGGCGGAATTTCCACATAAATACTTTTTTCGATACTTGTCTGGGTCGGGGCTAGTTGAAACAGGTCCAGTTCTGATTTAACACACTCTTCAGAGCCGTGGTGTACAAAAGCCATAGTGCTTTTTTAGAATATATCTCGCTTCCTAGAGCTAGTGCTTCTCTTCTTAGACCGGCGGTTAAGCTTCTGAGACTTATCACCTTTGGGTTTCTTTCTTTTAAAAGGCTTGGGCGGTCCTTGCGGTAACTCCCGAGACGTGGTTCTCTTTCTTTTAACAGCTCTTCTAATCACAGCCAGTCCTGATCCTGCCTGTTCTGTAGACTGGCTCATTTTATTTAGTCCATACAATTAGAAAGAGACTTCATCAAATTTAACAATATGCAACATTTAAATCTTAGCCAACGAGTGAAAGCCTCAGCAGAAACTCACTGATAAAACACAATCAGGAGTACTCATAACATCAATGGCTAACGCTCGTTCATCAATCAATCCCAATTCACTGGACCATATTCAAACAAACATTTCAATAAACACTATACAGACTTTAGTCACAATATGCATTAGAACTGCACTTATATCACCAGGTCCGTGAATCGAGAGGAAATTTGAATGCCCCGACGCCTTTCTCAAGACATCTTACATAAGCGTTTCGCTACTGCTGTCTCAAGGGGGTTCAACTCTAAAAAATAGATAAAAACACACACAATTGCTTAATAGAATGTCGCAATATACTAAAGAGAAAGAAAAGGCTCCATACCTAGCCTGAACAGAAAACCGGAGACTTACCCTGAAACAAAGAGGCTTCAAACGCTAGCCAAACAACAGCCAGCTCACTCAACAGCCTTCATTCAGAGCTCGCCTCCAGCACTTTGAGAACTTCCGATCACATGATTTTAAACCACAACTGGCTACACAGGCAAACCATATCAGCTAAAACTATGAAAGTTAATCAAACCCTGACTACCAACAGTCTCACTAAGAATCAAAAACTCAACCAGCCACTTAATGACAACCAATATATCAAACTAAACACAAGCTCCCCATTCAATACATGAATTTAAACCAAAGGGAAACACCGTATTTAAACGGAATATCCACCATTGTTCCCTATATAAAAGAAATTGATCCCGAGACATCCCTTTAGAGCCACTCCGAATATGTTGTATAACAAAGCATTTTAAATCATTAAAAACATGATGCAATGTCAGGCAATGCTCAACCATAGGGGCTTCTCGCCGCTGACAATGAAGCTTACTCTTATGTTCAATTAACCGAATCCGAAATTTACGTGCTGTCTTGCCAATGTAGAGGAGCCTACATGGGCAAAAAATACCATAAATGTCAAAATCAGAATTACAAGAGGTGTTATCCTTCAAACTTATCAATAAACCATTATAATTAAAACTATCGGTTTCCCACATCACATCACAACAAGAGCACACTCCACATTTTTTATGTCCAGAACCATCAGGAGTGGCAGGCATCAAAGGTCCTCAAAGAAGAATGGCTCAAAAGATCTTTCATATTCAAATTTCGCTGCCATACACAACGTAGTTGTTTAGACTCCAAACCAGGAACCATACCCAAAACCGGCTTATACTTCTGTAAAATCAATTGTATGTGCTTACTATGAGGAGAATAACGAGAAATCAAATTTACTTGATCACTATCATTCTGTGGCCGCTGTCTAGGGGATAACACCAAGATCGATTATTATGCAATGCCCTTTTATAGGCCCGATTCACTATCTTATACGGATAGCCGCGTTGTAAAAAATCTTGCCGCAAACTTAGTGACTTTATTTTATAATCTTCAACTGAAGAACAATTACGTCTGAAACGAATAAACTGAGAAAATGGCAATCCACGTAATAAACCCCTAGGATGCATACTGGAAAAATGTAAATAAGTGTTCTTATCTGTCATTTTACGATAGATTGTAGTACCCCATGATTCTGATAATCGAAATACTTTAACATCCAAAAATACAATTTCTTGGTAACTATGACTAATAGTAAACTGAATGTGAGAGTCCAGTGTATTCAACCAGGTATGAAATTCTAACAAAAGATCAAGAGGGCCATCCCATAACAGAAAGACGTCGTCTATATAACGGCGCCAAATCAAAATATGGGACTGGTACTTAGATGAAACTAACCAACGCTGTTCATATAACCCCATGAAAAAATTAGCAACAGACGGGGCAAAAGATGCCCCCATCGCTATACCACTAATCTGTTGAAATAACTCATTATTAAAGGAGAAATAATTATGACAAAGGGCCAACTCAGCACATGCCATCAAAAAATCCAACATATCGTTGGTAACGTCCCCACGTAATAATAAACCCTCCTTAATAGCTTGCAGGGCCGCCACTTGCGGAATGCTCGTATATAGTGCAACAACATCAAGTGTTACTAAAATAGTAGAATCAGATGTAGCCCAAACAGAAGCATCTTCTATAATCTGCAAAAAATGCATTGTATCACGAACATACGAGGGGATTGTACTAAGCAACGGAGGCTCAAGTTGCTAAATTAATGAAAGAAAAGACTCCCTTTGCTGAGCAGGACTTGACAACTTCCTTAGATGACAACAGTTGGAGTTCGTTGACATCTTTACATAAACGACTGATTCGATCGGATCTACACCGCTCCTCTCTGATAGAATATATTAAACGTCAACAAATTCCGAGAGGATTACGGTTGTATAAAGAACCGAGACTGTTTGCTTCTGACATTACGTTTTTGGAGAAATGGGATAAAATCCTTAATAAATGTGCCCTGGATTTGATGGTACTTACGATCGAATATCTTGGACAACTTGAACAGATTCGTAAGGACATTAAATCAATGGTAGATAGCCTCCAAAATACTGAATTGCCGGAGGTATTTTCACAACGTACGAGTGATTTGGAGAAACAAGATACGCAGTTACGGTCTGAAGTTATGAAAGTGAAATTGAAAAAGCTTAAAAGAGACCATGATGATTATACTACGGGCTATATATATCCCTGGCACAATGTGAATCGTCGACGGGAACGTAGGAACCGTAAAAAAGACTCCTCTGGTCGTCGGAGGATTCTTCTGATTCACAAGCACAAGCACAACGTGGTAATTTTTTAGAGGAAGGACGGCAGAAGCGAGAGAAGAAAAAGGACAAGTCGAAAGAAAAATGATTCTACCTGAGGAGTCTCTAGTGGTTAATCTTTCCTCGTATATATTGACAGCTGAACAAGAGCATGTCTTATGTAAAGGTTTTTCTTTTGTTCCACGTATTAGTTATGATCCGTTTCAATTCCGCATCGATTTTGAAAAATTCATCAGAAAGTTAACTTTAAAGAATTTTTTTAGTGGTGTTGAAAATGTTTTACCTTGTGGGGTTGATAATGTTTCATCGAGTGAGGTTAGGGTGGGTTCTCCACAATCTTCAGACACTAGTACTTTTGAACGTATATCTCTTCCCTTCAGATCTACTTGGCTCCCCCCAGGTCCTATCCATCCTAATATATTGGTGTTTAAGCAATTGGTGCTACATGATATTAAAGAAATGGAACTTCATAGTAGATCTTTTGCTCGTAAAGCTCTCACACAGCCACAATATTTGGCTCTTCAAGAATTGCGATCTAATAATGATATAGTTTTTAAGAGAGCTGACAAGGGTGGAGCCATTGTCGTTCTGAACCGATCAGATTATCTAGCTGAAGCTTATCGTCAGTTGTCTGATGCTACAACTTATTTAAAACTATTGGTAGACCCAACATTAGATATACAAGGTCAGAAAAATTTTTTGACAGATCAAGCTTATCAAACACGTCTTATTTCAAGAAAGGAATATAATTTTTTGAATAATGCATTTCCATCAGTACCTCAATTGTATTTGCTACCTAAAATACATAAGGATTTGGTTAAACCTCCTGGGCGGCCCATTGTGTCCACACGTGGGTCTGTGTTGGAACCATTGTCCTTATTTATAGATTCCTTTTTACGCCCGTTGCTTAGTACAATCCCCTCGTATGTTCGTGATACAATGCATTTTTTGCAGATTATAGAAGATGCTTCTGTTTGGGCTACATCTGATTCTACTATTTTAGTAACACTTGATGTTGTTGCACTATATACGAGCATTCCGCAAGTGGCGGCCCTGCAAGCTATTAAGGAGGGTTTATTATTACGTGGGGACGTTACCAACGATATGTTGGATTTTTTGATGGCATGTGCTGAGTTGGCCCTTTGTCATAATTATTTCTCCTTTAATAATGAGTTATTCCAACAGATTAGTGGTATAGCGATGGGGCATCTTTTGCCCCGTCTGTTGCTAATTTTTTCATGGGGTTATATGAACAGCGTTGGTTAGTTTCATCTAAGTACCAGTCCCATATTTTGATTTGGCGCCGTTATATAGACGACGTCTTTCTGTTATGGGATGGCCCTCTTGATCTTTTGTTAGAATTTCATACCTGGTTGAATACACTGGACTCTCACATTCAGTTTACTATTAGTCATAGTTACCAAGAAATTGTATTTTTGGATGTTAAAGTATTTCGATTATCAGAATCATGGGGTACTACAGTCTATCGTAAAATGACAGATAAGAACACTTATTTACATTTTTCCAGTATGCATCCTAGGGTTTATTACGTGGATTGCCATTTTCTCAGTTTATATTCGTTTCAGACGTAATTGTTCTTCAGTTGAAGATTATAAAATAAAGTCACTAAGTTTGCGGCAAGATTTTTTACAACGCGGCTATCCGTATAAGATAGTGAATCGGGCCTATAAAAGGGCATTGCATAATAATCGATCTTGGTTGTTATCCCCTAGACAGCGGCCACAGAATGATAGTGATCAAGTAAATTTGATTTCTCGTTATTCTCCTCATAGTAAGCACATACAATTGATTTTACAGAAGTATAAGCCGGTTTTGGGTATGGTTCCTGGTTTGGAGTCTAAACAACTACGTTGTGTATGGCAGCGAAATTTGAATATGAAAGATCTTTTGAGCCCTTCTTCTTTGAGACCTTTGATGCCTGCCACTCCTGATGGCTCTGGACATAAAAAATGTGGAGTGTGCTCTTGTTGTGATGTGATGTGGGAAACCGATAGTTTTAATTATAATGGTTTATTGATAAGTTTGAAGGATAACACCTCTTGTAATTCTGATTTTGTCATTTATGGTATTTTTTGCCCATGTAGGCTCCTCTACATTGGCAAGACAGCACGTAAATTTCGGATTCGGTTAATTGAACATAAGAGTAAGCTTCATTGTCAGCGGCGAGAAGCCCCTATGGTTGAGCATTGCCTGACATTGCATCATGTTTTTAATGATTTAAAATGCTTTGTTATACAACATATTCGGAGTGGCTCTAAAGGGATGTCTCGGGATCAATTTCTTTTATATAGGGAACAATGGTGGATATTCCGTTTAAATACGGTGTTTCCCTTTGGTTTAAATTCATGTATTGAATGGGGAGCTTGTGTTTAGTTTGATATATTGGTTGTCATTAAGTGGCTGGTTGAGTTTTTGATTCTTAGTGAGACTGTTGGTAGTCAGGGTTTGATTAACTTTCATGGTTTTAGCTGATATGGTTTGCCTGTGTAGCCGGTTGTGGTTTAAAATCATGTGATCGGAAGTTCTCAAAGTGCTGGAGGCGAGCTCTGAATGAAGGCTGTTGAGTGAGCTGGCTGTTGTTTGGCTAGCGTTTGAAGCCTCTTTGTTTCAGGGTAAGTCTCCGGTTTTCTGTTCAGGCTAGGTATGGAGCCTTTTCTTTCTCTTTAGTATATTGCGACATTCTATTAAGCAATTGTGTGTTTTTTATCTATTTTTTTAGAGTTGAACCCCCTTGAGACAGCAGTAGCGAAACGCTTATGTAAGATGTCTTGAGAAGGCGTCGGGGCATTCAATTTCCTCTCGATTCACGGACCTGGTGATATAAGTGCAGCTCTAATGCATATTGTGACCAAAGTCTGTATAATGTTTATTGAAATGTTTGTTTGAATATGGTCCAGTGAATTGGGATTGATTGATGAACGAGCGTTAGCCATTGATGTTATGAGTACTCCTGATTGTGTTTTATCAGTGAGTTTCTGCTGAGGCTTTCACTCGTTGGCTAAGATTTAAATGTTGCATATTGTTAAATTTGATGAAGTCTCTTTCTAATTGTATGGAGTATCATTTTTGAGGCTTTGATATTGGCTTTATAATCATTTTATTTAGAACAGCCGTTGTGACATGACTCATGACATCCTTGGCTATGTTTTTTGCGGCACCTTTCACGTGTGGTTTAATTATTTCAAAACCCCTTCTCAAAAACGGAATAGTTTTTCTAAAGAGACTACGAAACACCACACCGACACCGGCACCGTACATGACTGGTACTCCATGATATCCTGAAAGTCCATAGCCAGCTTGTGCTGTATAATAATTCCTGTATGCTTTGGGGTCTCTGTAGTCTTTAACCACAACCATTTTAAAAAAACAACCACCCTCCACAGGTGCAGATGAAGCTTAAGGATCACCTTCCCGTAACAAAATGAGACATATCTGTTCTGATCCGTCTTTATTTCAAATGTGATGGTGTCAATATGCTGTTTGTTCACAGGGACATAGTGCGGCTTATCATGTTAATGTGATAAACTCATCCCTAAACCCCTTAGTTGGAACACAGCGCAGCAGTGGCACAAAATGGTCACCTACTAACTGGTGCTCTACAATATCTGTGTACAGGTAGAGGGTATGAAAACCGCCCGTGATATCCGCTGGAAAATGGGAATGCTGTGTATTAACATCAGCTTCTATTCACAAAATGGTTGCCAAATCACCAATTGCAGAAATAACAGACTTATCTTCCGATTTTATTCGGATTCTTCGCGCATAGGGTTCATAGATGATTCGTGGTGCCGCAGATTTATAGATGCTGCTAATGTCCTGATTCATGGATTCCACTAAACTCTGCATGGTCGCGTAATGTCCTCTCCTGTCATGTGGTGCTGTATATTTCCTGCTATGGAGTTGACAACATACTTTTGATCTTTCTTAATATTCTCCCAAATGTTGGGATATTGTATTTCCACTAACCCTACTTCCCATGGTCCTTGTAAGTCCAACGGCCTTACTAGCTGTATGGTAAAATTAGCGCTGGTATTTCGGGGAAACACTCCTGTTGAGGCATTGCTAAGCAGTGTGATATAAAAGCCACCATCATTCTTTTTATTTAAATTTTATTTTAATGCTGCTTCAAAAGAAAAAAAGAAATCAGATGTCTTGAATCTCTGATGCTTTAACCCAACTGTTAAATTTAACAGGCCATCCCCTCCATTTCATGAGGTAGAATCTGTTCCTGCCACATCCTTTTACTTTTAGAACCTTATCGATACGGTATATTCTGTCCTGTTGTGGGGTGACTTTTAGTAATTCTTCAGGATAAAAAGAACCTTGTATGGCTTCACCGTCATAATCATGTATCTTGTATGTCGCTTTATGTCCCCTGTTTAAAATGTCCGTTATTATAAATACCTTTTCAGTCCATGTTTGCTCGTAACCTTTTTCAAATTTTCCTTTAGTTTTTGAAAGTCTTACGTGATCTCCTTTCTTTAAGGGGTTCTTGGTGTGCTTACGTTTGATGCTATCACCGTAGACTCTTTTCCAGATCTGCAGAGAATTTGTATAACTCACATCTATAGGCCTCACCTTTATTGTTATGTGAAAACTGTGATTATAGCTGTGCACAAAAGCCTGCAGTACGTCTTGGTACCTAAAGGTGTTGTGTGCTGTGAAATAACGCCACATTTTGGATTTCAAAGTCCTGTTAAACCTTTCTACCACCGCTGCTTTAACATCGTTATTGGTTACAAAATGATTGTACACAAGAAATGATGAACCCCTCTTTGTTTTAATAAATTCTTCAGAGACCTATTTAAAAATTCTTTACCCTTGTCTGTCTGTATTTTTTCAGGTATACGACCTAGATTAAATATTTTTTCAAAGGCTTTAGCAACTTCATGATCGGTTTTCGATTTTAAACTTACAGCCCAAGCATATTTTGACAGGATGTCTACCACTGTTAAAATGTATTTGTAGCCATTGTTATAATGGGACAAGGATGCCATATCAACTAAATCAGCCTGCCATTGCGCATCCACATCTGACACGATCGTCTTGTTTCTTTTAAAACGGACTCTAGCAGGTCTGTGTAAAGTATAAGCATCTTGTCCTGTAGACCATCTAAATACATTGTTTCTGTTGACTGTTTTATCATGCTTTTTAGCAGCTTGAAGTAGAGGATTTATGCCCCCAAAGCTCCCTATTGCTTTGGGGTCATAGTAAATGCTCTTCAATAAGATTTCCTTCATGATTGCCGTGCTTTGACTATTCTTTTTATTTTGCTAACATCTTCAGAATGGATTATTCCACAAATCCCTGTGTTTTAAAGTATAGCCTGTTCATTCTACCATTCACATGTTACCATTTCCTTTCCTAGAAGCATGACCAGACTTGATTCTCTGTATTGTTTTTTTTTTTCAAAGCCACTAAAAAAATACTGTAGCTGTTGTGGGATATGAACTCAGGTCTCTCTCTGTATTTCAGTCTGAACTACAGGACTGCCAGAATACTTCTCTCTAACAGTGAGGTCTTAAAAGCAAAATTCTATCACATGGACAGCATTGGTTTCTCTAACAAAGATGTGTTAATTGTAGCTTAACATTTTGGAAAGAAAAGCTTCTATACCAAGTGCTGTGTCTCTGTGAAAAGCCTGTATACCCAAGTGCTGTGTCTCTGTGAAAAACCTGTATACCAAATGCATTGTGTTCCTGCTGCTGCTACTGTGGTAGGCGACGGCCTATGATCCATGCTAATTGAACTAAGCAGACAGGCCTGAGCAGCTTGACCTGTAACTGAAGCCTGTAGTTAGGCCCAGAGGAATGAAAACCCCCCTGAATGATGACACCATAGAATTGAAACTTAACTCAGTTTAACTGAACATAGCTAAGCAGAAACGAAACTTATAAAAGACAGAAAACAGCTCTAATTGGTACTGATAAGAGAGCACAGCTTTCTATGGAATTAATTAACTCTGCAGAGAGCAAGGTCACAGTGCCTCTGCTTCCCATATGTTTTAACAAGCTCAGCGACCTAGGAGGAGAGAAGTAACTAGTAGGAGACACAGACCAGTGTAATAGGGACTAGAAGGGGGGGCAACCAGGTGCTGGGCCCAGACCAGAGTCCCGATTGGGTAGCCATATCAGTACCGGGACCAATAGATGGGTGAGAGGGGTACTGGGACCAATGAAAAGTTTGCCTATGCTTAGAATGGACAAGAAAGCTATAAAAGTTGTTGTTTTACTAGAAGCCATTGCTCAGCCATTTTGAAATTGCTTATTGCTTGAGCCATGTGCACATTAAACTGGCTTGGATCCTTGAAAAGACTCCTGGATTTATTTATTGCATGCTTATCTGCTGCTACATTCTTGGTGCGTTGGCCGAGAAGTGCGAGTGGTGGATAGTGTTCAAGTGAATAAATCCACGTAATTCGCCTTGAGGTTTGGTCCAGTTGGAACCATGCCAATCCGACGCAGGGGAATCTCCCTGGGCCCACTGATCCTCTTGTATCGGAGGGAGTTCTGCCTGGCCTCGGCAGGCACTGAGTCCAGCTGGCTAACACTTCCGACCCGGGGGAGTCCAGGATCCAACTCAGAAGCTTGGGAACCAGATCTGGTAAGTATAGTTTTTGAAAACCTGTCTAGACAGATGAGTTAGAACTGCAGTTTGAAAACTTAGAGAATCATGATTCAGCCTGGTCAGAGCAGACAGGACTGGGTTTTTGGTATGTCTAGACAGAAATAGAAAGAGCAGTACTGCCAGTGGAACTTGGAATTTGTAATCTCGAGATATTGGGAATTGGTAAGAGAGCTCTCAAGGAAGGGCCGAGTAACCCCGCATGGGAATTCGCCGGGTGAAACCCTCATCCTTTTTGTAATTGGGAAAAAGACTAGTCAGAATAGATAGAAAGGAATGCATTCTAAGATACGTTGCTAGCATGATTGTGTGAATGAAGTGTGAATGAGAGGTCTGGCAGCACGGACCAAGCAGAGTGGACTCTGGGCTAGCGCAGTTCCTAGTCGGGTGACTGCGTCTAGGTCGCGAAACGGATGAAGCGTTTGGTGTATTGTCCGTCCTGTGTATTTGATTTTTTGCTATCTGTTGAAACTGCGAGTTTCCCTTTTGTTATATATGTGAGATTATTCTGTTGAGTAATTTGTGACAGTTCACTGATTAAGAAATTGTATTAATAGAGCAGAATGAAGACCCAAAACACCTACAGTCCATTTTTAGAAATCAAAAAGCTGGTCTGACCCAGTTAGTTTTTCTACTGCAGTGTGAAAAACTGACAGGGGGCGTGTCTGAAGGAAAGAATGTCTAGTGTCGTCTTTCTAATCTTGTGCAGGCTTAAACCTCAATGCTGGTAGTTTGTGCTTATTTCAGGCAAATTGTACCTGTTTTATTTAATATGTTTTTTTTCCTTCTTCTGTGGTTATGTAATATATCATTTATTTATCATTTAATAAGAATGTTTAGTCAGGATTGTGGGTCCCGATAGTTTTTGGGTTTAGCCTGAAAAGGATTAAGTTTGTATTAATCCCTTATGGGTTGCGGACCAAGTGAGAGGAATTTTCTGTCGGCTGTATGTTCAAATTTTCAGTAAGCACTGAAACAGTTTAAATAGGAAATGATAAAGAACTGTTTTTGTTTTTCCTTTGATCTACAAAGTAATTAGATCACGACTTAACATTGATTTAAATTGTTTTTTTCCTGGCATCTCTGTCCATGTGAATGAGAAGTCTCTTTTTATGAGCACAGTTCAATTGTTATCCTAGTAATGAAAAGGGACTCCCGATTTGAAAAGTCTCTTCATTTAATCGAAGCGTGATGAATTTATAATTAGTTTTTTCTCTGGTTTCACTAGCTCTGTTTAACCAAAAGTTTTAAAAACAAAGTTTATCTTTTTATGAATGAGTATAAGTCATTTGAATGCATGCTTCCCCTCTGTGCTGGTTACTAATGAACAAATCAGTTAGCTTTTCTGTATTTAAAAAAAAAAGGGAAAGGTGTACTGTATTTTATGAAAAATATCCGGAATGTCTTTTAAATATTTGCTTCCTGAACTAAAAAAATAATTTCTTTTGCAGAGACATGCTGACAGATAGCTATAGTTCTCTCTATAAGAAGCATAATGGATGTATGTGCTCAATCTAAGTGTTTCCTGCCTGCCCTATGTTTACAGAAATAATAAGTGTCTTTTCAAGTATGATCAAGAATTTCAGTAAGGGATTTACTGAAGATTATGAAATGTCTCTGTCCCAATCAGGATTTTGCCCCAGAATTTCTAGATATCCTGTCTCGTCTCTCTCTCTCTCTCTGTAAGTAGTTCAGTTCAGAGTGCTTAAGGGGGGGATGGAGTCCAGTCCACCGATGATGTCAACCCCCCCCCCCCCCCCCGGTGGGCGTTAACTAATGTGCCCACATCAGAGAAGTGGATCCTTAAAAAAAAAAAAAAAAAAAATCAACCTCCTGGATAGAGCATTGCTAGGAGAAACAGAATCCAGGAGAGCGGGGGGGGACTACAGATTCCCAGTAGTTGCTAGCCACCTCTGCAACAGGGGAATGTCCACCCCCTCCGGACTAGAAGTGAAAGTCAGCTGACCAGACTTGTTTAGAACTGAAAAAAAAACCTGCATTATACACTGAGAAGTTTTAGGACTTGATTGAACTAATGAACGGAAATTGCAAAGAACTGGATGAATTTGCGGGCATAATGGTTAAATGAAAGTTAATCAGAGGGTGTGTGAATTGTGAAAATAAATGTAACAGAGAAAGTGAATGATATTTTAGTTGAATGATGTGAGGAGGTTATCTTAATTGAAGGAACAGAGGAAGTGAAAAACTGGGTGTGAGTACGCCCATTATAGAAAAAGAAGGACATTAGAGAAGTGAATGCCCGTATCTTGACTCCACCCCAGGAGGGAGTACTTGATTGTAGAATCATAGACAGAATAAAACCAAGCACAGTGGGTTTTCAGCACGAGAGTGGAGCAGCTATAGCGTGAGTGGCAGCCTGAGAGGGCTACAGCATGGATGAGACTAGGCCAGACCGGACTCTCCAGTTTCCCTGGGTCCCCAGGAGTCAGTCTGAAAAATAGGGGACCAATATATGGACTTTTTATGGGGGATACAGGAGCAGAATACTAAAGCCAGTAGCCCTGTGTTTTTTCTCGCAAAGCCTTTTCTGCAGAACCACATGTGTGAACTAGAAAAAAAAAAAAAAATAATAATAATAATGTACCAGTTCCTGTATATGCCTGAATGCCCTATTCCATTTTTGGGCCCGAGACCTGCTTGCAAAGCTTCAAGCACAGATATCCTCTGTTGAAGGAAGAAAAAAATGAAACTCAAAATCTGCTGGCCTGATGGTGTTAACTGTCCCCAAGAAGAAAAATGGCGGTTCTATTCACCTGCATCCAAAGCAACAAGCTGTACACTTACCAACCTCATAGCCCCACCTGGAGGATGGGCAGAAGATAATCCACCTGGCCTAGCGAAGAACATAGCCCCTGCCATTGTCACCCTCAAGCCAGTCAAGAAGCCTGGGACAGGTGATTACCGCCCATGCAGGATCTAAGAAAGAATGAATGATGCAGCTGAAACTATACAACCAGTGGTACCAAAATCCTTATATTCTCTTGGAACTGATCTCTGCTGAAGCTATACATTTCTCATTCTGGACTTAAAAAGATGCCTTTTTCTGTATACTGCTTAGCCCCAAGACCCCACTACAAGGAGGCGGGGCCAACTCATCTGGACAATATACCTCAAGAATTCAAGAACTCGCCTCACTCACTCAGCAAAAGATTTGTACAAGTTATCCAGAAACCCTCCAGAAAAAAAAAAAAGAAAAAAAAGAAAAAAAGAAAAAATTCTACTTCAATATGTGGACAACCTTGCTCATAACCACCAACTCAGAAAGTGAATGTCCCCCAGCCACCAGTGAACTCTTGCACCTTTTTAATGAGGCTGGATACAAAGTCTCAAGAGCCAAAGCATAATTATGTCAAATAAGTTAAATACCTAGGATTCCAGTTGTCCAGCGGAATTCAATCAACGCCTGGAACCCTTACCAGAAGGCAAGCAGCTGTATGCAGTATTCCTACTCCAACCACCAGGAGGCAAGTGAGAGCCTTCTTGGGTGCCACAGGGTACTGTTGTATATGGATCCCCAATTTTGCGCTGCTAGCAAAACCATTGTATCACATTGTATCAAGCTACCAACAGGAATGAAAAGTCCTCCATTGGTAATGGGGACTGTGAATAGGAATGCATTCTTTTGATCTTTGAACAAAAACACTCTGATGATTTGTCACCAATTCTGGGGTCTACCAGATGTCCAGAAAACCTTACAGTCTCTATGTGGATGAGTCTCAAGGAAATGTTCTAGGAGTGTTGACTGAATGTCTTGGACCTCGGCAAGATGGTGTATCCTATTTGTCCAACATTTGGTTGTAGTTGCATAAGGCTGGCCCCTTATTGGAGAGCTGTTTTGCAAGCTACAGCCCTCCTAGTGAGCAAAGCTGACAAGCTCACTTTGAGACAGAATCTTCAAGTTACTGTACCACACTCTGTTCTAACCAATATGAAATACAAAGGAAACTACTAGCTAACAAATCTATGAATGTTGAAGTATTAGAGTATGTTGTGTGAAAACCCCAGAAATACACTGAAGGGTCATCAGTCAAGCTTTCCATCCTGCTATGTTATTCAGTTAGTCCTTGATCCCCTGATCATGACTGTTTAGAAATTATGGACACTGTATTCTCAAGCCACCTGGATTTGACTGATGTCCCTCTGGAGAACCCTGAACAGACTTTTCTTTGTGGCTGAAGGCAGTTTCATCATCAATGGACATTGTTGTGCTAGATATTCAGTGATGAACCCCTGATTTTGGTAGTTGAGGATTCTCAGCCCTGGCCCCAGAAACTTCACCACAGAAAGCTGAACTGATAGTCCTCACTAGAGCACTAACAATAGGAAAAGAGCCCTGTCTAAATGTGTACCCAGATTTCAAGTATACCCTTACAACCTTGCATGCATATGGGGCCCTGTACAAAGAATGAGGGTGGATAACCTTAGGAAGCAAGTCCATTAAGTATAGCCCCAAGATATTGATATTAATAGATACATACTGCCTATATATCTCAGAATTTAGGAAAAGTAGAATGTGTGAATAGAACCCTGAAATCTCAGTTGTCTAAACTTTGCCAAGAGGTTTACCTGAAGTGGCCCCAGGTTCTTCCCATAGCCCTTCTTAGGATATACTTAGCCCCTGCTAAGTCTTTAGGAGTTTCCCTTTTTGAGATTCTGTATGGGCAACCCCTGCCTATTGTATAGGAAATAAAAGGAGATATGAGACAGATAGGATCTGAAATTATTAGACATGAACTATTGGTTTTAAGTTCTGTTTTGCAGGAGTCTTCATACCTGAGTACAAAATCGATTACTCATCAATTTGCCTGCACCCCTGCATCCTTTCAGCCTGGAGTCCTCGGTGTGGATCAAAGAGCGTAGAAAGATACTGTTTAGCCCTGCATGGGAGAGGACCCTATGTCGTCATCCTGTCAACTCCAACTGCAGTAAAAGTCGCAGAATTTGATCCTTGGACCCATCATAATCAAGTGAAGCCAGCAGCTGCTCTTGAACCTGATCACTGGACTACTGTACAGCATCCTGAGACTCCATTGCACCTCACCCTACAACAACACCCACGGACCTAAGACTTATTGGTCCCTCAGAAACTGCACTATTTCAAGACTGTTTGTTTATCTGAAGGTAAGCCTCGCATCTGAAAAAAAAAAACCTGCAATCAAAGGGGGGAATGTGGTAGGCGACGGCCTATGATCCATGCTAATTGAACTAAGCAGACAGGCCTGAGCAGCTTGACCTGTAACTGAAGCCTGTAGTTAGGCCCAGAGGAATGAAACCCCCCTGCTGATGACACCATAGAATTGAAAACTTAACTCAGTTTAACTGAACATAGCTAAGCAGAAACGCAACTTATAAAGACAGAAAACAGCTCTAATTGGTACTGATAAGAGAGCACAGCTTCAATTGAATTAATTAACTCAGAAGAGAGCAAGTACACAGTGCCTCTGCTTCCCATATGTTTTAACAAGCTCAGCGACCTAGTATGAGAGAAGTAACAAGTTCGAGACACTTACCATTGTAATAGGGACTAGAAGGTGGGCAACCAGGTGCTGGGCCCAGACCAGAGTCCCGATTGGGTAGCCCCATCAGACCCGGGACCATCAGCTGGGTGAGAGGGGTCCTGGGAGCAATGCAAAGTTTGCCCATGCTTATAATGGACATGAAAGCTATAAACCTTGTTGTTTTACTAGACGCCATTGGTCAGCCATTTTGAAATTGCTTATTGCTTGAGCCATGTGCACATTAAACTGGCTTGGATCCTTGAAAAGACTCCTGGATTTATTTATTGCATGCTTATCTGCTGCTACACTACCAAAGGGTTATTTTTAACAATCAGTTCTAAATAGCCTGCAATACACATAAAAGCATTGCACTGCTTTGTGAGAAAAAAGAACTGGGGCAGTGGGCGAGAGAAAGCATTTTTTTTGTTTTGTTTTCCAGGGTTCCTGCTTTTGCAGATGTCAGCATTAACCAGAAGCAAAACACATTTCTGGAGTCAGTCACTCTGCTTCCGCTGATGTCATCGAAAAGTGGCACTGTCCATTTCCGATGACACATTGTTTCCGGTGATGTCATCAAAAAGCGACACTGTCCATTTCCGATGACACACTGTTTCTGGTGATGTCATTTCTGATGATGTAGGCTGGGGCGTGGTTGAGGGTGGGAGGGCGTGGGTGTGGCACAAACCCAGAAGTGGACGCTGATTGGCTAATGCCAACATTGTGGGGTGTGGGTGTGGCATAAACCCAGAAGTGGGCACTGATTGGCTGATGTCATCCTTGGGGGTGGGGTGAGGGCATGCCAAAGTGGGGGGTGGCCACGCCTGGGGGCATGGATGGGCGGGGCTAACCACCATTCACTTCTATGGGAGGGGGCATGGCCTGAGCGGGACATATACAGGAAGTGAGCGCTGATTGGCTCCTGTCATCCTTATCTCACCTGTCAATCAGTTTGATGAGTAGTGTACCCATTATACTACTCATGAAGTCGCCATGTTTCTCCCATCAACTTTTTCCCCTTTGTAGATTTACAAAATGGGTCCTCCTGCTCCACATATCAACTAATAGATGTGCACTCCTGCACTATTTTAGAACAGGCTCCACATTTAGCAGAACCTTTTCTAAATACTGTTGGATATGTATATGGTTGTGAGTGTGACCTTAAAATGTGCATTGATCTGTGCTGTATATATTAGCATGCAGGATGCATTCTAGATGCCTGAAAGACTTACAACAGTAAGAAAATTAGTTTTAGCTTTTGTCATTTGAGCTGTTAACAGTTGTTAAGTTTTATCCCCCTGGTCTTTATGATGCTGCCTACATTTGCAGATAGTGCATGTGTTCTGTTTGTTTAAATGATAAATAGCAATTATAATGAGTATCCACACTAGAGGGAGCAATAACACCATGACTACTTATATCTTTTTGCTTGCAGCCTGTTAAAACATCATGGGTGTATTTCTTCTAAAGAATTATTATATTGTAAATGAAGAGACCTGTCTTTGAGTGTTATAGAATCCTTAAAACATCACAAACTGTTAAATCAGTAGTATATAATAAAAAAAACCCTCTGAAAATGCTGTTTAAGAGAACATTGCCACTGACAGTAAGAATATCAGAACCGTTTTCTTTATCTTAGCTCCTGACAGAGTGCATTGTGTTATGCTATTCTGTGTACTCTCTGTCTCTGATTTGATGCTGAGGAAAATGTGTTACATTTTTTCCATCTTCAGGACACCATATCTGCATTGTTGTAAAATCCACTTGATGTTTTGGAACCCCCACAGTAGATTCAAATATGTGTATATTCGCATTTAAATTTGCTGGTCCAGGTTGGTAACTCCTGGCAGCACTTTGCAACCATCATGTGGACGACCTGAGCTCAATTCCTGGATCAGGTTTCCTGTTTCGCAGGCCAGCTGGGTATGGGGCTACTGCAGAGGCAACGTTTTGCAAGCCTCTGAAGTCAGGGTGAGTGTCATTATCGTTTTAACAAAAACTAGAAGTTGGAGGAAGCTTCATTCTGTGTGCCCATACAAGGATTGTCAATTCCAAAGGCTAGGCTAGGTGGGAGTTGTAAAATAGGGGGAAGATCCTAGTAGCTGTGAATAAAGGCATATGGCATTTAGCCCAACAGAAGCAGTTCTGACTGAACTCAGAGTTGACACGTTACTCAGTTCCAGGCGGAGATTTTTAAGCCAGTCCTGATTTCCGACAATCTCATTCTGATGCATTGTGGGACCTGAAGCACTGATTTAAATGGGTAACATCAGGGACTACAAATACATACTGCAATGCATTGCAAATTTAAAACCAGCACTGGCAACAATCACACTCCTTGAAATGAGTAACTTGGCAAGTCTGTGAGCTGTAACCCAAAAGTAAGAGGAAGAAAACTGCCAATGTAAGAAAGATTAAAGACTTGCTTTCTGCCAAGTCCAGCGTTTTTTAAAGAGTTAAAACAACATTTGCATATCATCCTGCTAGCTAGTTCAGACAGATTGGTGGAAACAAAGAACCAATGACAACCGCCGCAGGTTTTCAATGGCATCACTTTCTATGCTCTTCCTATTCGTCTCTCAACCACCAGAGGTTTTCTTCATTATTTCTCCTTGTGGCCATCCAGCAGATGGTGGATGGATTATCCCTCCCAGGAACAAGCTAGGAAATGAGTCTTCACATATGGGTAGTCGTCGTAAACCGACGGAGCTCCTGTCGACGGGAATGCTCCCCGCAGCGTCCAAAAGGAAAGCTTTTGGGAGCATCCCACAGCGGCCTGCGTCGCTGCCTTCCCTCCCCCCGCCTTTTTCCTAACGTGCCTCTCATCCAGTTCTTCTTTTCCCCGCGGAGCCAGCAGGTCGTGTTTCCTGTCACCACCGCTGAAGAAGTTCTTTATTTTATTTTATTTCTTTGGTCACTGCTCTGCCTTCGTCGCCGTCGGACCGGTAACCGACGCCGGTCTTTTCTTTCTTTCTTTCTTCTTAAAAAAAAAAAACAATACTACTATTTTCACCTTCTGTGCTGTTTTTTTCTTTGGCCTTAGGGCCTATGCGAGAAATTCTCCTCATGGAGAAGCCCGCTTCCGGGTTTAAAAAGTGCACGAAGTGGCAGCGGCACTATTTTCTGTCCACTGACACCCATGACTGGTGTCTTAAAATGTTCTGGTTCTCTGACCACTTGCCATCACGGATTTGTGAGTCCTGTTCCATTGATGTCCTAAAAGAGGTCTACAGACTCGAGCAGGCCAATCCTCAGTAACCCTGTTTTCCCTCTGATGCAGCTTCGGTAAGCATCAACACGTCTTCTCAGGGCTTCTTCTTCCTCTCCCTGGCTCTCGAGTAACCCAAACTCAAATCAAGCCTGTCCTCGAAGGGTTATATCTCCCTCCAAGTATCGAGATGTCTCCCGTGCCCCTTGCTCTCGAGGAATCCGCACCGGGCAAAATTTACCACCTGCGTGAAGTCTCCGGTCCTTCCAAAGCATATCTAATGGGTTCACCGGGTTGACATCGCTGGCTCGGCCTCGACCGTGATCACCTGTTGCCATGTTCTGGGGTCCGGTGGGTTCCCCCTGGTACCTTACATCCAACTCATTTGGTGGCCGTCGATGGATCAGAATATTTCTGACCATGCAGCGCTTGCCATTACATCAATGTCAGACAAGCTGCGACGCCTGCGTCCCGGGTACAAGGGGCCACAAACTCCTTTTGTCCCGGTAGCTGGATTTCCTGTTGCACCTGGGCACCGTAGATATCGGGTACCGTTGCCAGGTACCGGATGGATCACATCGGCTTGGTGTCGACTGCAATGTCGATAGTAACCCTGTTCTGTGAGGTAAAAAAAGGGGGGGGGGGGGGGGCGCCATCGGTACCGAATCGTTACCGATCAACGTCCCGATGTCGATAGCCGCTCGTAACGTTTATCGGGCTCTGCAGGAGCATCCAGATAGGCGATACTCTTCGATTCCTCTGAATACTCTGATGAATCAGAGGTCTCTGTCGAAGCATCGGTTATTCCCGTCCTCAGGAGCCCTCTCTCTCCAAAAAGAAGCAGGAAGTCTCCTCCAGAGAGACTTGTCCTTTGTCAAGACTTCATTAGGGAAGTGGCTCATGGGCCTCTCCATTTCAGTGGCACCCTGAGGCAGAGTCCTAGAGCCAAAAAATTGGATCTCTTGACAATATCCTAAGGCTCCTAAACAGGCAGCCTACTTTACCAATTCATGAGATCCTTTTATGATCACATGTTGGGGCATATGGGAGACAACCTCTCACCACCCCTCCCCTCATTCTCGTAAGGTTGGACATCATGTACCGGTGTTCCTCCTTGTCCTGGCTTTCATAAAACTCAGCTTCCTCACCACTCTATATTGTGGTGGAGTCCCTGCTATGAAGAGGATAAAGAGTGCAAAAAGGCACTCATTCCATCCTCGCAGGAAGAGAATGCAGAACCTTAGATGCTTTTGGCAGGAAGAATTGTTCCAGGCCAATATGCTAGTTGCTAGAATCAACTTCCTATGGTCTCTATATGGGGATGTTTCTTCTACAAGAGGTTACATGATCACCTACAACTTTATCTCCTTTGTGTTTTCAGAAGATACAAGAGAGGGAGTTTCCTCAGCCTGGCTTAAACATGGCCCCAGGATTTGTCGGGGGTGTGTTCCAAGTTTTTTTAAGACCGTGAGCAGCCTTTGTGACTCTTTTGAGTGTGCTAGCATCGCCTCGGCTTATTGATCATAGGTGCACTGCAGAGTTTGCTTTGGCTACAAGCTTCTGAATTTGGATAGGGGCGCCTGGTTTCAGGATTGGACTAGGAAATTCTTCCTTGTTCAGGTGAAAACCTTTGTTTGGCCAGATTGGCATAGCAAAGGCCCCTCAGGTGGATGCTGAAAATTCTGCTTTATGATAGACTTTCAAAGTCTAACTTCTGCTCCTGTTTTAATAAAAGGTTGTGTCAAAAAGGGATGTTTTCCCAAAAAGGGGAGATATGCGATCCTGTTTATGGTCCAACAGGCCATCTTCTTGCAGGTCGTTTTGCTGCAAAGCGACAGCAACAACCTAAACAGGGCTAAGCCTCAAAAAAGGGGGGGGGTGCAAGGCTACTACGGCCCAAGCAGCCTCAGCCTCCTCAGGGGCCTTTGACCTGTCAACTAGAGAACTTAGCCTTTCTGGCCTCTAAAAAGACCAAGTAGCCCTCAATCACCATTCCAGGAAAGGTTAGTTCACTTTGCTCCCAGTGTTGGGGGAACGAAATCCACAGCAGATCGCGGAGTGGACCCTCTCCATCAATAATGGAGGGCCACAAGCTTCATGTTCCCTAAACCTTCCTCCTCACGACGATGGTGAGACAGTTCAATTCTCCAAACCATCTCCTCCTCGAACTTCTTGGGTCAGTAGATTGCTACCCTTCTTGGCCCCAAGTGGCAATAGAAGAAGTACCCCTTCTTCAGCAGGGCTCAGGGTTCACTACCCCCTACTTCCTTATCCCAAAGAAAACCAAAAGGGGGCTCACACCCATATTAGAATCTCATAGGGTCATTGAAACAAGTTTACTATACAAGGAGAATTCAAGATGATTTCCTCCTCTCGGGGTCGGTGCGGTCTCCTTCCATACCTTTAGAGTCGGATTGGCTTTTGTTCTCTAGACCTCAAAGGATGCGTACACACCCATGGTTCCTCATCCATCCAACACACAGACGGTTTCCTTCGGTTTCCTTTACCGAGGAAAGCCCTACCAATACAAAGTGCTTCCTTTTCGGTCTGGCCTCTGCACTAAGAGTGTTCACACAATGCATGGCAGTACTAGCTGCATTTCGTGCGCACTCGGTGAGGGGGGGTATATTGCTTTTCCCATTATCTGGACGAACTGGCTGCTCCTATCTCCATCCCAGTCAGAGGCCCAGACTTCCCTAGCCTGCACAACGCGTGGTCTTCAGATATCTGGGACTTGGGTAATAAAAAAAAAAGACATGTTCCAAAATCCCATCTCACCCCTACTCGGTCTCTAGAGTTCATAGGGGCCCTGCTGGATACCACAACTTCAAGGCCCCCTATATTCCCCATCCCTTTTGCCTACGCTTGGGGCAGTTAGCCTTACAGATTTCAGTTAAAATTCCATGTTTAAACTGCTCGAGAGATGTTACAACTGTTATTCCACATGGCATCCACTTGTGCATGTGGGTCCTTACGCTCCGCCTTCACATGAGGGCATCTCAATGGGACTCTGTCCACCCAATGGACCCAGGCATCAGGGTGGGCCTGTCAGACGAAATAGCAATCTCCAGTCGCCCTCTTTTGCTCTCTCCCAGTGGTGGAAAGTCCACTCAAACTCTGTTGCTGGGGTCCCCCTTTCAAGGTAGTGAAAAAATTACCCCAAGCAACCCTTACAACAGCTGCCTCTCCAACAGGTTGGGGAGCCGTCTATCCACAAGATCGGGGTCTCCACTCACGGCATCTGATCTCCACAGGAGACATATCTACATATCAATCTCATAGAGCTCAGAGCCATTTTTTCTAGCCTTCTCAGAGTCTTCCACACCTTGCTCAACTCACAAGACAGTCCTCATCACCCACAGACGAGACCAAGTAGCCATGTTCTAACTGAACAAGCAGGGCGGGACTGGCTCTCTTTCACTTTGCAAACGAAGCTTTGAGATTGTGGTCCTTCGCCATAGAGCATCTCGGCTGTGCATCTCATTGCAGTGTACCTTCCAGGGGTTCAAAACACTAGGGCAGACAGACTCAGCCGACATCAGCTTCCACACGAATGCTCCCACCATGGGGACCAGAAAGCCACGATCTTACCAAATAGGGGAACCCCGGACATCGACCTGTTTGCAAGTCCGTGAACAAAATGCCAAACTTCCCCGGTTCTGTGTCCAGGATTCCGTGGCAGGGAGTTCAGGCCAGGGATGCCTTCCTCCTTCATTTGGGGCAAGACTTCCTCTATGCCTTTCCACCCATGGGGGTCCCCTGGAATTCCCAATACACTGTTCAAGGGGGGGACTGCGGTTCAGAGAGACAAGGGGTCTATGATCCTCATAGCACCACATTGGCCATGTCAAGTGTGGTACCCTCTACTTCTGCCATCTCTCTCAAGCTCCCTCGCCTGGACTTGGGGTCTGCTCCCGACCTCCTGTCCCAGGAGAAGGGAACGTTGTGGCACCCAAATCCCCAGTCTCTTCACCTCAGCGCTTGGTTGCTGAAGGCCTAGACCTTCAAGAATATAATGCATCTTTTCTCAATGACAAGTGAAGGTATAGGGGATCCTTCAATGCGTCCAGAAAGCCTTCCACTAGCCGTTCCTATGCTTTTAAATGGAAAAAAAGTGGTGGTGGGGCGCATGGTGGTGTGCAGCGACGGGTCTTAACCCGCTTGCAATACCTCTGAATTCTTTACGAGAGTATTTGCTGCATTTATCCCATGCAGGCCTTAAAATGAATTCAGTAACAGTCCATTTTAGTGTCTCTTGCAGCATCCCTTAACCCTCTCAATGGATAGCCTATTTCCTCTCATCCTCGTAGCAAGATTCATGAGAGGCCTTCTTTTAACTAAACCTCCCCATTAGACCACCTCCAGTGGCATGGGACTTGAATCGGTTCTTGGCCAGCTTATGGGGCATACCACCCTTTGATTCCTTAGCCACTACCTGGGTCCTTGAAATTCCTTTCCTGGAAGGTTATTTTTTTCATTGCAGTCACTTCAGCTAGCCGCATCAGGTGAAGCGGCACGCCGTGGTGGCTAATCCTCCTTATACAATTTCCATCATGACAAGGTAATCCGCAGGACCAATCCACACTTTATGCCCAAGTGTGTCTCACCTTTTCATCTGCACCAGGAGGTATATTTACCTGTCTTTTTTCCAGGACCTCATGCGGCAAGTGCAGAGAGGAATCCCCATACGCCGGGATTGTAAGAGAGGGCTTGCTTTTTACTTACAAAGGACACAGCCACATAGAAAGTCACTCAAGTCAACTCTTTGTTGCGTTCGATCGCCTCTCATTTAGGACTTCCAGGTCTCTAAGAGAACTCTGTCCTGATTGGAATTGCTCAGTGGAATTCTTTCGCCTACCAAAGTAAGAACCTTTCTCTGGAGGGCCATGTCACATCGCACAATGTGAGGGCCATGGCACGACTCACAATGTGAGGGCCATGGCAGCCTCTATGGCTCATCCAAATTCTGTGTCCATTGACCAAATCTGTCCCGAGCAGCCACCCTGGGCCTCGGTTCATACCTTTACAGCCCATTCTTGCTTTGACAAGGAACAATAAAATCCCGGTACCGGGATGCCTGTTGTTTGTTCAGGCTGTGTATCTCAAGACACCTGTTCCATACCTAATCAACTCCTACCCCCCATCCCTGGTTGTATGCCCGAGAATCCATAGGTGGGAGTGAGGGCGCCTTCTCCTAGGGACTCACAACCTTGGGGATCTCCTTGGCATCTCTAGCTGGGGATTCCCCATATGTTGAGGACAAGCAATTCCTGCTTGATCCTGGAGATAGCACAGTTACTATACCTGTAACAGGTGCTTTCTGGGAACAGCAGGCATAGGTCTTCACAACCCACCCACCTCCCCTAGGAGTTGTATCCTCTCTATCTTTCCTTTCCTTTCTGCGGGGGTCTCTCTCTTTGATCTCAGCTTAAAACTCCGAAATTGGAGAAGGGCAGTTAGGAAATGTGGGAAGGCAGAGCGCGCGAGGCGCTGTGGGATGATCCCAAAAGCTTTCCCTTTTGGACATCGGTGGGGAGCGTTCCCGCGCAGGCCTCCGTCGGTACCGACGATACACATATGTGAATACTTAGTCCTTCTTTTTTCCCAGAGATCACCTGTTACAGGTAAGTAACTGTGCTATCTCCAGGACCAAGCATAATGAGTCTGCACAGATGGGTACGTCGGTACCGACGGAGTTTTCTGTCCGGGAACGCTTCCCAGCGTCCAGGAATCAAAGAGCTTTTGGAAGCAATCCCCACGGGCATGCCTGCATGCTGCCTTCCCACCTTTCCCAACTGCCTCTCCTCAGTTTTCGTGTTCCGGAGCAGATCCGGCAGGAAGTCCTCCTGTCACCGCACGCAAATTCTTCTTTTATTTCTTTAGTTTTCTTGTGGTCGCTGCTGTCTTCCCGACGCCACCGGTACCGCCGGTGTTTTCTTTTCGTGTAAATCTTCCTTTTTCAAGGAATATTTTTTTTCTTCATAGTTTCCCTTAGGCCTTAAAGGCCTCTTCTTTTCCGCATGGAACCACCAGCCACTTTGTCCAAGAAATTTTCAAACTGTGGCGGTACGAACTTTATCTTTAGAGACCCGCGAAGTCGGTGTCTAACCTGCTTGGGTCCTGACACCAGTTTGGGTGAGAAGAGGTCTTCAATTATCGAGTTTCCCTCGATACACGGTTTTCCTCCAACGTCGGGGCCCCATCCCCTTCTTCTTCTACAACAGGATCAGGTAACCCACAAACAGTCTGTTAATACTAGACAGCCCTCGAGTGGTAGGTCTCAGGCACAGCATGTAGATGGCTCCGGCCTTGCCCTCGAGGCCACTACTAGCTTTCACAACCCCGGCGAGAGTCTTCGTTCTCAAAAGCCTTTCAGGGGTTTTCAAGTTTGGCCTGGGGTTCACCCCTCACCACAAGAACATACCTGAGCCGTGTCCGTTGGTGGCATATCCGCTTCGAGCGGTACCAGATACCCCCGACATCGGCACTGGTGGTGGATGAAACACTCCTCACCAGGGGATGGTTCCATCTGGTCGTCCTCAGTGCCAGTTCGGGACCGGTGGATACACTCCAGACTGACCTTCCATTAATCGGTACCAGCACTGATACTAACCACCGACATCGGTACCGCTGCGCAGAGGCGTGGATCGATAGCCCAAGTCGCTTCCTTCGATGCCGAGTCTGGAATCGATCGCAGTCTGGAGGAACTGGTACCGCCTCGCCTTGGGTACCGTCTCTCCCTGTACCGAAGGCTCGGTTCTCGATGATTCGTATCCACAACTCTCGGTGTCCCTCGAGGGCCCCTTGAGTTGCCACTGGTTGGACGCTTCTCACCGGTATCTACTCGTACAACTACTAGGAAGCCTTGCCGAAGTCGGTGCAGGTTTCCCCATTAACCCTTACGGTCGGTTTCTTCCATAACAATTCGCTTATTCGATGCCGAGTTTAAAAATCGCTCTCTAGTCTGGAAGACTCGAGACCCCTATTGCTTGTGGGTATCCGACACCGATCGAGTCGCCGTTGACATCGGTACCAGGGAGGGGAAGGGGGGGGGGGAGGTAGCGGCCGAAGTTTTCGGTTTACCTGTGGTACCCGGATTGAAACTGTCCCCCGATGACTGCTCTCCGATGTCCTCTGGTCCGGGCTCGACTCCGGACATCGTGGGGAACCGGGTATTGCGCAGTGCGGTGGTGCAGCCGGTTATCCCAAGTTATCACGTGCCAACCTCGCCCATGCTTTTTTTCAAAGGGCACGCTCCCTTCTATGCCAAGTTTTGGAGGCGCTACTTGTGCATGGTACCATGTTGTCTGACGGTCGCTGCTCCTGACCGTGCATGGGTACCGGGGAGTGCGACCATAAACCCTTAATCTGATCCACACTGCCACTGTGCAGGAACCTCTTCTATTCCGCTAAATGTGGATAGCTCTGTCGCTGTTCATAAGAGGGCTATTCTTCTTCAAGGCTAACCGGTCCAAGAGAGATTCCTGCTGGGGAACCCTCCTTTTCAGAGTTTCCTTCTGGATATAGCAAGATCTTTTTTCCATTCCTCTCCCTGACAATGATCCTGCACCCGGCTCTCTTTCAATACCAAAGCAAAGGCGAACATAATGCTCGCTTCTTTTGCATCATTCCCCTTGCAGGATCTCCGCGGAGGAATGTGGAAAACACCTTTTAGGGTACCCCCACCGGTCCCAAGCAACTGATTTCTTATATCAGGTGCCCCCTTCTGAGAACAGGAGATTCAAAAGCCTCAACTTCCTCATCATTCCATAGTTGTGGAATCAGCAATGAGGCGGTTAAGAGAGTAAGAAAAAGCACGGGTCATTCGTATTCGCCAGGGTCGTGAGTCTAAGACACTAGATGCGCTATTATTTCTTTTATTTAACAGTTTTTATCTACCCACACGATTCATCATCAGCGGCGGTTTACATTTTAACAACTTTGTACTTAAGCATAAAACATATGTCACGTTTACAGATAACGAGGAGTGAAACAGGGATAAATGGGGTTAAAGATAAGATAAATACCAAATATTCACAAGCCCATTTATAGCAAATTAGCATCAGGTTTGGAAGCTTCATAGGTTAGGGGACGCCTTGAGGGATTTAATAAAGGATCTATGGGGCTTCGCAAGGATGGGCAGACGTGTTTATAAGAGAACTGTCTAGTGACTAAAGCACAGACGTCGTTGGTTTGGGGTGTGGCAGGTGAGACAGGTGGGGAGCGGAAAGCCTTTGGTCAAAAGTATTGAAAAGGAAGAGAGTGTGTGTTTTTTAGTCATTTTGAGTCTGAAAGGGTGTGTACAGTGTCTAGAAGTTTTAGTGATCCTGATGTTAGGTGAACGGCAGCATGTTCATAACAACAACTGGGGCAACGGATTAGAAGTGCTAAAACTCATTTTAGTGGCTGTCTGGGTGAAATTTTTGCTAGGTCTTTTGGGATCATTAGAGTTTTTTCTGTTATGGTCCGATCTTCAAGATCTGTGGGTGTTTTGAGAGTGGTGAAGGAGTGCAGAAGTGGATATGGGGAGATTATGGGGGGGGGTTGAATTGAACGCTTTGAAGGTCCAAAGAGGGTGGGGTGGGGTTGTATAAGATCCTACATGTTATTGGGATCCAATGAAGTTCAAATTAGGATGGAGTAATATGTTGACTCGCTTGAAGCCCCATATGGTGATCTGTCGCCTTGAAGCCCTGGGCTGCCTGTATTCATGGCCACCTGTAGTTGTTCAGCGTGCTCATTGGAAGGCCATTCAGTAGCATGTTTTCGTAGTCAACGGGTGCGTGTGGACTAATTTTTGGAAGGTTTGGTAAAGCGGAAATCCTTTGGTTCAAGCAGGTAGGTATCCTGAGAAGTCCGGTAGAGGCTCCTGATCTGTGTGGGTTAGATGGATTTGTGACGTCAAACCTTCCAAGACATCTATGCAACCTTGCCTAGAATTCTCTCATATATTTTTTATATTGGAGTCTATCTCTTGAGGAGGTCGCAAAGCAATTACATCTTTTGACTCCTTTCCTTCCAGATTCCCAAGAGTGCACACTATTCCTCACTGCTTATGCATATCCAGAATATCTTTCCTTGGTTTCCTTCCTCTTAGCTTCCTGGACAGGGGGGGGGGTCTTTGAGTCTGTTTGCATGACTGTGCTTCTAGTAGCTATAGGGGCACGACGTATAGCCTGGCTCCATGCTTCAGACTTAAATGGGCACAACAAGACTGGGACATACACCTTGCACTGGAGAAATTCGCGAAGCAACAAGGAGTCTTTACGTCAGGTTACTCAGTGGTCCACTGATTTACCGGTTCCTAGGGGTTGTTCTATACCTTCTTCTGTCCCAGTAGGTAGGAAATGGCCTACCAAACTTTCTTCCGAGAAGCAGGAGAAGAATGTTTAATTCATCACTTGCCCATCATACAGATGTTCCCACACAGTGGAGGCCCGATCCTGGTCTGAAGAACCCAACCTCTCACCAGGCGCAACAAACCCAGCACACCGCAGGGTTTCTGATCAATCATCATCAGATGCTTGTGACGCTTGGGTTTTAGAATCTGCAGTTTTCTTCTTCGCAATATAGGCAATCCACCGCTTCATTCTAAGGGCGGCCCTAGACATGGAAATCTCTTTCCCAAAGACCTCCATTTTTTCTATATTTCTATGAGCTGTCAGAAGGTTCATGCCCATAGGTCACAGTTTCCCTCTCCCTCTTCTTTCCTGCTAGGGAAAGAGGTCTTAACCACTATCAAATGCATACTTTTCGGTGGCCATCATGTCCTTTTTTCCTTCTATAGAACTTAACTAACTTGGTAAGTCTTCTTCAGCTCTCATTCCCCTTCACCCTCTTACTAAGCTTTTCCCCTGTAAGAGGGGAATTACTTCATTGGAGGGCTTTCCTCCAGCCTCTCTAATTTTGTCACTTTCCAGTGGCGGAGTTTTCCTCTCTGAGTTTAACTCCTCTCTGTTTCAATCCTGCTTTGGGGCTCTTTATCGGGACTTTCCAGAGTTTTTTCCTTACTCCTGTTCTGTCTGTTTCTTTCTGCTATTTAAACAGTAATATTGGTGTGGTCGTGCTGTCTTGTTAGCAATCTGCCTATGCAGGAGCCCTAAATGTTAATGGACCACTGGTGCTTGTCCACAAACAACACAGATTTGTCCTCCCCTCACATAGTACCTGTCTAATCTTAGTAGTGGCTCCAAATCAGTGCCTGTCTTCTGTGCTTGGAGATTATCTCACTACAAGCTTTCTGGATTGTCTTCTATTTCTCTGCCATCTCCTTTCTCCTGGGTTTTGCAGCATAGTGTGGCAGAGATACGGGTGTCGTTTGGGGGGGGCCAGCAGCCAGCTTCTATCTCCTCATTCTCCTGCATCATGCTCTCTGCAATTTTCTACAGGGAGAAGCTTTCCACTGTGGGGGCCTTGCTAGAGAGGCAAAGAGGGGGGGGGTTGAAATTTCCTCCAACAGCTATCCTAGATGGTTGGAAAAGGCTTTTCAGTCCATGTCTCCCATGACTGGACGGGTTTCCCCTTCTCTTCCTATCTCCTTGAGTGAAAGATAATGCGGACATAGGCCTTCTCTTACATGTGAAACACTTTAAGGAGTTGCCAATGAAAAATCCCTGCTTTGGTCCATAGTAGTCCCAACCGTGGATATGCGCTTCTAACTTTCTCCGTGCAGCGCGTCCTCGGAGGGTAATAACGCATGATACTTTGCCATTAAGCAGGGTCCACATGAAAATATAACGGGGGTCATCTCTATGTGCCTTCTGTCTCTCTTAACATGCTAGAGTTCTGGAAGACCTCTGGACTAAATGCGGGCTGCAGACTCAGACTAATCCTCCTGTTTTTCACAGTACCAAAAAACCTGTCCGGTGGTTGGTATTTCACTAGCTATCATCCTTGCAGATCATAGAGCCGAGCGAGAAATAGATTCTCTATATATCTTCTCAAGTAGGTTTCCACCTTCAGCATGTGTATTAGCTGAATCTTGGTCCTGGCTCCACATAGTCCATAGCTATTTGGGGGGATTGTGTTTATTTTAATGCCCTCCCATATCTCACTATAGATATAGTTCTTATATATCTACTCTAGATCGCTATATAGTATGATATACTAGGAGATATATATATGTATCGGTCGAAGATATTTTATTACAGATAGATATGTATCCACATACCTCTCACTAGCTGACTGTCTATGCTGCGATAGCTATATGATTCCGACAGATGGGCTTACCCTTGTCCTATGCCAATCCAGCGATGTTGTGGTTTTTCTACCCACACAACCACGCCCTGTGGTAGTCATCAACTTTTATACCATAACCTTAGGGTTTAGGTACCTCTGAAGCTCTCCATTCTCCACTATCTCTCCTAGCTTACCTCCGTTCGGACTGAGATATTCGGATCCTCCTTTAACGTCGGCCGGCGCTTAACGCGTCCAAGCAACTCTTTGGTCCCGGTCTTTTTGAGAATACAAGGGGTTCCCATACCCTTTCTTGCCCCAATAAGGAACTGTACCTGTTTTGTCCAAAAGTTGTCGGTTAGCCTTTCCTCTTTTGTGTCCTAAGAGTGAGCCACTCCCGCACCAATCAGCTGCCAAAAGAGTTCGTTTTTTGTTCTTAAAACCTTCCGCCGTGCAGGGGCCCACACGTTTTGTACTACCCCAGTGTTTTCTTACTGGGTGTTACCTTGTTTACCTTTTCAGGATTCTGACCTCGCACTGTTTTTTTCCTACAGTGGCGTCCTCGTTCGAGATTCCTCTACTGGGTTCCCCAGTAGGATCCCCATAGACCTCCATACTTTTGTTGCACAAGCTATTAGGGGGAACGTCCATATTGCAAATATTTCATTTCAATATCTTGAATGACAATTATCATCCCCACATGTGACTTCTGTGTTTCAGTGCAGTCCCTATGCTAGGGTTATAATCTTTTTCCCACAGCACCTTTTCTCTTTTCAACTCCTACCCTCCATCCTCAGGGATGCCCTGGTGGTTATTAGGTATAGCACTGTTCCAATCTAATACACATGCTGGGACCGCCAGGCACTCTTAGCTTGGGAAGTCCCCATAATGTGAACCTCATTTTCCCTGCTTGTTCCTGGAGCGATAACACAGTTACTTACCCTTGTAAACAGGTGGCATCTCTGTAGAACAGCAGGAATAAGTCTTCACCAGAGCCACCACCCACCTCCCCTAGGAGTTTGTAATCTCTATCTATCGTTTCCTTTCCCTCTCTCTCTCTCCATCTTTTGTCTCACTCAGCTTTAAAACTTAACTGATGACGAGGCGATTTTGGGAAAGGCAGGGCAGGCAGCTCACGCAGGCGTGGGTGGCATGCTTCCAACAAAGCTCTTTTATTGGGTGGAACGCTGTGAAGCTTCCCCGGGTGGCATCAGACTCCAATCTCGGTACCCGACAGTAAGCCACCTATGTGAAGACTTAGTTCCCTGCTGTATCTCAAAGACTCAACCTGTTACAGGTAATTAACGGTGCTTTTTGTACCAGTATAGCATGCACTGACCTAATTTACCCAGTGCAAAAAGTGTAAGCTAAGAGATGACTAACAGTCCTGGGTGATTTTCCAATCCCAGTTCGGGTAGTGGTTTAATACAAGCTGCACAAGGGTGGCAAAGCAAAGAGTTGTTCCCCAAGGGGTCCCAGGGGTTACCGGCGAACATGAAACAGTAAGTATGTAATACATCAAATGATCATAAGTCTCTTGATGAGGACAACTAAACGGAAGGAGGTTGGTAATTCCCGAGCTTGAAAACTTCACAAAGTATTGCTTTCTTTCTCTTTCTTTTCCTTTCTGTTCTCTTCGCAATTGTAAGTCCCCGCAATGGTGATTGGCAGGATTCCCACAGGGTCACAGTCCACAGAATGCCCACACCCTTCAGAGAATCTGCTGCTGCGTTTCCACTCGACTTTGGGGGACTCCAGGAGGGTATCGAGTTTCCTGCCACTTTAAAAATAACTGCTGTGGGTTGTTTGAAAGCAACACTAAACAGATGGTCCCTTCCAATGATATGCCAAACGGTGTCGTCTTCCACTCGTTTGACCACACCCAGAGGCTCTCCTGGCCTTTAAAGGATGCAGTTGCTCTGTTCAGATTGATAGGCCAACTGGTCTTTCGCACCCAGGTAATGGAGGTCCTGCAAGACTAGAACTTAGAGCCACAGATTCTTGTCTATTGATTTCCGCTCCAATCTGACTCCATATCTCCCCTTACTCCCTGAAATATGGGCGGGGGTCTCCCCATACAAAAAACCTCAAATATGGGCCCAAACTCCTAATGAATTAGTGTGGGGCTGAACGTACTCTGAGAAGGGCTAATATGGGGAAGGAGCTTGGGCCGCTTCAGGTGAGCTTCCTGACAGAGCAGCTTGGACAACTGAGACTTTCAGGGCGGCCCTGTCGGTTCATTCCTCTCTACTTTCCCTGAACTCTGGGGTCTATAACCTGTATTGTAAACTTCCACTGTATTTGTAAAGCACGGGCTAGCTGCTGAGTTACTTGTGACAACAAAGGAGGGGCCCAGGTCCGACCACTATGGCCACAGGGCATTCCAAACCGAAGAATGATTTCATGGAGCACAGCCTTAGTGACTTCTCTGGGCTTTGGTCAGTCCTGTGCGGGGCAAAGCCTCAACAGACCCAGAGAAAGGAGGTACAAACTAGAACCAGTAGGTAGGTACTCATTTGCTCGTGGCACTGCTGCAAAGTATATTTGGATATTTCCCAGGGCGGTAAATCCCACTTTTGATGGAACTCTTGGGAGGTAGAGGAAAGGACACGGTCGGGCATTGTGCTTTGCAGAAGATTACCACAGTTTCGGGCTATCGCGGCAGGTAAGGGTCCCAATAATGAGATACAGAAATACTGTTTCAGAGCTTTTTCAATTGCAGTTTTTCCATACAGTGTGTAGATGGATGATAGAGTCGTGCGACAAAGGGGGACCAAGGGCTTATAGGGATCCACAGTCATACCAGGGGGTGGAGCCTCCCTCGGTGTGAGGATCCGGTCCCGTAACTATAATCCAGTCCAGCCCGATGAGAGCGGCCCCCCCTCATTTCTGACAATAGTAGTCCAGCTCAGTCGGCGGGGTAATTAGGAGGGTCCAAGCAGTGGAGAGGTACTGGCACTATGGCTGCTTGAACTGAATTCCTGGGGGTAGAGATTTTTCCGGTTAGAATTGCTGCTCGTCTCGGATTAGCAAGGAGGGGGCCAAATCGGCGAGAAACGAAGAGCCAGAGAGTATCGCGGGCGTGCGTCGCGAGCGGCAAGTGCTCACGGCACGGGGCATTACAGCAACCTGTTTGGGGGCCCACATAGCTTCAATATAAAGTCAATATTTCTGGGCCCTAATGATGGATTTGCCTCCCGAGCAGTGACTCAATCCGTGTTCCTTGTACAAAGCTCCATCGGGCAATGTAATCGTTTGTAAAGGCACTATTTGGAATCTGTGTAGCATTCAGGCGGATCCTCTTAGTCCCTATTTTTAGTGCGCGAGTTGAGGGCTATTGAAGTTCGCGACCTCTATGCTGAAGCGTCCCTGGAGCCAAAGCTGATGATTCTATCTCAGAGGTCCAGGGTCACCACCGCATCACCGGCACATCGTTTTGCCAATTAATTACATTAGAACTGATCCATCCACCAAGACAAGTTTTTTCTGGGTTGTTTTCAAGTTGTCCATTAATTCTAGGCCTCATGGTCAAGGACCGGAGGACTGGTCCGGCAGTAGGGCTAGTAGGGTAGCAGGGTTCAAGGTCGTGACTCGACACCGCAATTGCAGTCGGGGATTTTCACCACATGCATACTTTTGATATTTCAACACTTGTGAGTTGGGGAACCAGTAGTTTCCATTGTGGCCATTAGGGTTTAAAACAGACGTTGCGGTACAGTGACTTGACGATTCTGTCCCAAAGTGAGTTTGTAAGATTCAAGCATGAAGATGGGCTGTCGGCTGCTACAACTCTTAGGCAAGGTGGACATCCTCTTGCAACAGGGTCCAACTCCCAATGTTTGGATAGGTAGGCTACAGGTCATTGCACAGGATCAAGGGGGCTGAGTTCAGATTCCCAGCGCGTTTCCACATGACTCGTGGACATACAGGCGAAATGGTTTCTGCACATCTGGTAGGCCCAAGGCTGGTGATGACATTAATGCTGCTTTTAGTGATTTGAATGCTTTATCCTGTTCTGGGCCCCATTCCATGGGTGATCGTTCCACTCCCTTCGTGGCTTGGTACAAGGGCTTTGCCAAGAGTGCGAAATTGGGTATCCATATCCGGCAGTAGCCTGCAGCACCCAGGAAGGCCCGCACCTGTTTTCTAGTGGTGGGGGTTGGGATGCGGCATACTGCTTCCTTTCGCTCAAGTCCCAATTTCCGGATTCCTCTGGACAGATGGAACCCTAGGTATTTCACTTCTGTTTGGCACAACTGCGCTTTGGCTCTTGAGACCTTGTATCCGGCGTCATTCAGGAGGTGCAAGAGATCACTGGTAGCTTGCACACATTCAGTCTTGGAGTTGGTGGCTATAAGCAGATCATCTACATACTGAAGTAGGATTCTTTTTCCTGGGGTCACAGAGTAGTTTGAAAGATCTTGATTGAGAGCTGCACTGAAGATGGTGGGCGAATTCTTGAATCCTTGAGGCAAGCGAGTCCAAGTGAGTTGGCCCCGTCTTCCTGTAGTAGGGTTCTCCCATTCAAACGCGAACAAGAGTTGACTGGCAGATGCCAGGCGGATACAGAAAAAGGCATCTTTTAAATCCAGAACGGTGAAATGAGTAGATTCTGATGGAATCAGTCCCAGGAGGGTATAGGGATTTGGTACTACTGGATGTATGGTTTCACCTGCATTGTTCACTCGTCGCAAATCCTGCACTGGGTGTCACCTGTCCCAGGCTTCTTGACTGGGAGGAGGGGGGTGTTCCAGGGCGATTGGCATTCTTTGAGGAGTCCATACTGTAGTAATTTCTTTAGGTGACCATGGA